>OZ053310.1:23937747-24320032 GCA_964056655.1 Arabis hirsuta
GTTAGATGAGAGCATATTAATCTTGATTCATTCCCAGAGAGCATCTCGATTGCATAAATACTCAAGGAGTCTCTAAAACATAATTTCATAATCTATTTAAATTTTAAAAACAAAATTGCACCAATCACATATAAACATGTGTTGAAATGAGTTTCTACAAAAAAAAAAAACCCTTCTCATTCTCTTTCATACTTTTGAATTATTTTTTAATTTTTAATTGGTTAGAACCTTACGAAGAAACCCTCCCCCCGTTGGAGATGGTTTAACGGTTTGGTGTAGATGCGACAGATCCTCTTTATATTAATAGAAGAGACACTAGGTAAAAAATTTATGTGTCATCTAAACAAGATTTTAAAGAATACATTTTCTAATAAAAAATATTAAAAATTCTTATTAACAAATATATAGAAATAATAAATATGTGGTAATTAATATAGAGAATTCTATTTAAAGAATATAGAAAATATTTGAAGATATCTTTTTTTTTTCAATAACTACTATATTTTTTATCCGATTCAAACGTGCTATTAAAATATTAAAAAACAAAAGTTCATGATTATTTTTAATAGATGAGAGAAATTAAAAATAACTAAGATAAAATATATTTATTTGATCAAAATTTTTTTTATTACATTTATGCATAATACATATCATTTTGTACGTTTATAAATATTACAATACACGTTTAAATATTAAATTTGATTTAAAAACATATTAAATTTGATTTAAAAACATATTTAATTATTTAATCTCATGCTTGGTGCGTGGGTCAAAATCTAGTTATCACTAATTCAAAATGTGTTATTCTAGTTATTCTAAAAACTGTTGTACAATATTTGGATGTTAGTCGTTTCTAATTTTGGTTTATACATTTACATATTGCATCTAGTCTAGATGTAATCAATAACAAAATGATTAAAAAATATACTGGTTGACAACTTTTTGAATACTAAATCAGTTTTATTATAAAAATTTTAATTGTGAAAAGTATATTTGTTAAGAAAAACTATTAGAAAATAATAATAATTACATTACATGATTATACGGTTTGACCAATCAGTTAACACCCAACCGCTCTGCCACTAGTGAATTCTTTTGCCAGACGCTTCCCCCAAGAAGGTATAAAAGCGTAGGGCCAAACACTTTGTTAAATTGTTAAAAAAAAAAATTGAATTTAAGGGACACATCAACATAACCAATCAAAATATTTTAATTAATTTTATATATTATGGTGAAAATTTTATATATTTTTATTAACTTTTAACATAAACTTATAAATACATGTCTTACCCACAATGATGCTGCCCATAGATCAAATTATTTCGTGGATTGGATTTCACTTGACTGTCTACGACGTTTTGACGATGAATCATTTATCGATGTCAATTTAAATTACTTTATTAATTGTATTAATGGTCATTATACCATATTTGAAATGTGATTGATCATACAATTTATTTTTTTTAAATCGCTTAATTGTATTCATATTACTTTAATTAAAATTGAGATTTGTTTTTAATTAAAACTGAAATTTGTTATAAGCGTGCAAGTTACAAGTTTACAAACATACAAATTTTACAGAATACACGATATGTTTATCGACATATATATGTATGTATCTAAAGATTTTGATAATTTCTATTATAAGAAGATACAAGAATTATTGTTATGTTTGTTATCAATCAAACTATTGGAGGTTTATCGATCTAATAAAATATTATGTGAGTCTTTCAAAAATTGAAAAATCTACATATTTCTTTTGTATATGAAAGACATTGTGTGGATTTATCAAGTTCAAACGCGCCATTTTTTTTTATAGAAAACTTGCACTCGGATGGAACTGGTGGCTATAAACCTCATTGATTTATAAAACGTGCCATGTAAATACACCAACTTGTTAAGTTCGGTGGGATCAAAAGATGGCTTTGCTTGGTTTCTTTCGGGTTTTGGTATATTCGTGCTTATCTTTTGGCGAATCTTGGTTACCACTCTAGCGTTTTCAGAAAGAAACCAGAAGAACTAATTGAGTGATGAGGCAATGGTATTTCGCCTAGCTATAATGTAAGCCAAGATGATATCTTTGAGGAATTTATCTTCACTCGGGTTTAAAAGCTCGAACATTGTTATGTCTAGCTTAATTACATATATATATATAAGTCTTTTGTTTTCAAAAATAAATCAACTACAATTAAATTAAATATTCAAATATAATATTAGTTTTTTCGTACCAAAGTAATATACGTAGTGGTTTTATATATATGTCGAGATGCTTACCGATTACAACTTTTCTATGCAGGCTGGGTTGTGAATCCAGAAATAGCTTGCTCTTAGTTCCTCAGTAGAATTTTGGAATATTCTAGGTTTAGATATGATGTTCTCTCTGCAGGTCCTTATTACTTGCGTGAGCGTGTGCGAAATTTTGTATAAGTTGTTTGGCTTTGTGATTGTTACTAAGCTTTTGGCCTTGATGTTTGGTTTTTTGCTGCATGTTTTGTTCAGTAATGGTTCTTGGACTAGCCTAAGCGACGTTGTTCTCTATGTCAACTATGAAAAGGCGAGAAGATATATATAAATTGTCTTTTCTGTTCTATTTTGCTTATCGATGCTTTCTAATTCAAGTGTTTTCCAATGAACCAAGACCATTGAGTATATGGCAGCTTAGAAAATCAACGTTAGCTTATTGCAATCATGGGAACGCCTTCATGGACTTGTCGGGACATGTAAGGATTTATGTATAGTCTTATGGATTAAGCTATGCAAGGAGTAGCAAAATTCACTTCCACAATCAAATGATGTTTAAGATCAATAGGTGCTAGTCTGTCTGAAATTAAAATTAAATTTCAGAGTGAGAAATTCTCACTTATAGAACAGCCTACCCAAGGGTTTTTGTGGTCAAATTATGGAAGAATTCATAGGTTTGATGAGCTTTACTAAACACGCTATTGTGTAGGCTTTTGATGTAGTGGAAGATTGAACCGGAAGAATCTCTAGCTCTCAAAGAGGTGTTTAATCTTCTCAATTACTTTTGAAAATAAGTTTTAGCTCTATTGACTTCCCAATGGACATAACTTTCTAACTTGTATTTTATTTTCTTAGGTTCAACATCATCTGTAACATAAAGAATGAAATTAGAAATAAATGGTAGGTAAAGAAAAAATCATCCATTCATTTAAAAGACATAATTGACAGTTCTTCTAGACAAATACAAGTATGTTTTTGTGTGTTCAAAGATTTACTCTGTGCATGATTGGGTCAATTCATGTCAAAAAACCTTGGAATAAATACAATCATAGTTTCAATAACAGGGTCTAACAATGTTTTGTATAAT
The DNA here is from genome assembly GCA_964056655.1 of Arabis hirsuta. Classification (NCBI taxonomy): domain Eukaryota; kingdom Viridiplantae; phylum Streptophyta; class Magnoliopsida; order Brassicales; family Brassicaceae; genus Arabis; species Arabis hirsuta. The sequence continues at coordinate 23,941,076 of OZ053310.1, forward strand.
GGTTAAACAAGGTTGTCACTTACTAGAACATGGAAACTCAACAATTACACAATCTTTATTGCGAAAGAAAATAACATGGCAAAAAGAAAACAAGATTAAGGGGGAATCTATATACAAAAAGCATAAAGAAAAAATATATACTTGGATTAAGTAAGAACTTGGAGTGATTAGTACACTAGCATGCTACAAACAAAAGTCACCGTTGGAGAATATCTCAACCTCTAAAATGAAAATTAAGATTAAAAGTATAAGTGTATGGTTGACAAAAAAAAAGAGAGTATAAATGTAACAATTTTATCAAGAAAGGTTTGAAAGAAACACGATGATTTAAAAGAAACGCTATGATTTGATAAACTAAGAAAAACTACGAGGAAGAAACTGAAAAAGAAAAACACAATACCTGCTATTTTAATAGTAGAAAATAGGGGAAAAAACATTTTGGCTTTATATTCAAAGGTTCATTGTACACTTGAATTTGTAACCATTTAGATTAAATTAAAAGGTACATGTGAGGCTTGAATAGCATAAATGCTCTTGACTAGAAAATAAAATTAATAAGGAAGATAGACATAGTCCATCAGTTGGATCATTCATACAAAGGCTTCTAACAGATCTTCGATGAATATATCTTAGAGATTTCCAACAATTGTCCGACTAATTATTCGGTCAGATTTTTCTTGGCGGATCATTGTTTCCACAAGCCATTTTTGCCGGATTTGGCCATTGTACCATAGCTTATTTCTTATAGTGGATGTTCATAAGTAAATAATCATCCATTTTCTTTAAAAAAGGAAGAAATCATCCATTTTCTATGGAATGCAGTTGATATATGGATTGTGAACCCTCTTGATGATTTTCTAATCGAACTATTGATTATAACATATCTTGTTTCTTGTTTTTGGTTTTTCTTCTTGCTTAAATATAAAACAATGGCACATTGACGTCTTGAGGTCTATTACAGAACCTAGTAAACGGGCTACTCGATGGCTACACCTCACTCTAAGAAAATTAATCGGGTGGTTAGAGTTTAGATAATCTATGGTTATCAAAATAAAAACTAACCTGTGAGATTATATGATGACCATATTTCTAGCTACAGAAGGCCAAGAAACAGTGGATGATGCAAACTATTTGATGAAACGAGATTGAAAGACAGATCAGAGAAGATTATGGTTATTTAATTAAAACAAGCCGGATCCTACACAATAAGCCAAACATACATGGTTATTTTTTTGGTATTTGATGGTTTGTGCTGAAAAGGAATCTTCAGATTTAAAATCAGATCGTTACTTTTGGATTGATTTTACATGTTAACCGAATCCAATTTAATCAGCTCTAAAAAATTGTTACCGATGCGATGAGTTTATAAGTGGCAATCAGAAACAGAGCAAAGTGCATTGTATGGAACTACAATAAACTTACCTCTTCCCAAGTTTCCTCAATATCACAAAAACCCAAGATTGTATCATCATAGCGATCGAAGCATCCCTTCTCCGAGACTCGAACACCGATGTAAATTGCTTTGACCGGTTAAACCAAAAGACGCTAAAAAGAGAGGCTAATCGGTACAAGTTGAATCAAATTCAAAAACAAAGTGACATGAATTTGAACCCCTTACGACAATTTCCAATTCATTGAGCATCTTACGTCTTTCCTCCAACTTGTTGAGCTCTTTCGATTCAATGAGATTTGTGGAGAAAGTTGCCTTCTTCAACCGTCTTGCATTCCTTAGAATGTAACTAGCCATTTCTTTTCTTCCCCAATCGTATCTTGCCCACACAAATGTCTCGAGATGGGACAACAAACATTCAGGGACATGCTTTGGTTCATTCCATTTCTCGCCGACACCTTTACTATCATGCAAATATTACTGAGACCAAAGAGACCAGGAGAATTCAATGGATATCATCAAAGTTAATAACCGAAAAGAGAGACCATCAAAAATAGCTAGCGGACTAAATAATGAAATGTCTTACATCGTCGATCTTGAGGACCTGTAGTTTAGGAGATTTTTCAAGCATGATCGTAAGTAGATTCCACCACTTTTCTTTATTTGTATAGATATCTAGATATACCAGCTGACTGAAGATACTTCCAGTAGGATATGTAATCTATCCATGAGACAAATGATTAGTATATAGAAACTCTGTGATAAAAGAAAAGAACTCAATCGAAAATCAATACCCACAAAGTTACCTCCAAGGGTGATAAATCCAAGGAAAGACGTTTGACTGAAGTGAGAGATCCAAGAAACTTCTCGCTGATTATAGAAGTAACATTAGCGATACTTGCCTCCACCAGCTCCTGCGCATTAAGACAAAATGCTTGACATCTTAACTCTTCAATTAGCAAGTACTTCAAAGAGGGAGCATTTATCATATATCCCCAAAACTCATCACCACAATTGGCATCATAAATCAATAACCTCTTCAAAAATGGGACCTCAATAGTGAAAGTCTCAACATCACCGTCTTCACCTCGATCCACAACTAAATCTTCAAGAACAGGGCAGCCAGACAAAAGATTACGGATAGATGCATCGTCTTTATTGCTCACAAATATAAGATGCAGAGTTCTAAGAGACTTCATAAAAACCGGAGAAGAGATATCTACAAGAATTAAAACCCTGAGTTTCAAAGTCTCAAGTGTATTACAAGTACAAAAGCTACTCGGAAATACGACGGTCTCTTGCTTAGGCAGATATTCAAGAACCAATTCACGCAAATGTCGAGCAAACGAAATGCCAATCCAGAGTCCAACATCCATAGGAGTAGCTTTATCTAACCCAAATTTGAGATGAAAACGGTCTAGAACGGGAGCTTCACTTGACAGGAAAGACTTACAAACACTCTCTGAAAACGTATGGTGTTCACTCTTGTGATCTTTAGAATCAAACTCTAAATTTGGAACCATTTTCCAAAGAGACCGCCATTGTTTAGACAAAACACTTGTGGCTATGACAGTTTTTGTTGGAAGTGATGATAATATCCGGAGAATCAAAGCTTCAGGCAACTGATTTATTCAGTTCTCATTCACAATACCTCCCTTTCTCAAACTTTTTAGAGCCAAAAACACAAGGAAAACAAACAAACAAAAAAGATTAAGATTTATTCGATTCCAGTGTTATCGGATTTCAAATATAAACGTAACAAAAGAAATTTACCGTTGTTCCATTGTATACTGACTGTCTGACCAGAATCACTTGTTTCAAACTCTCGAAACGCGATTTCAAATGCTCGACGGCAGTTGAGGAGTCAGAACTAAACTGCCGACCGGTAGGGTTTTGGAGGAGGAGGGGATCGGCTGATACAAATTTTACTTTAAAAAAGATTTTTGCCAATTATCACGGAATCGTAAATAAGTGAAAGAAAAATAGATTTTGTAAAGTAGTATTATCTAATTTGTTCCCACGGGCTAGTGTTTATTTGCTTATGAATTCCATATCTGAAAGAAAACAGATTATTTACATCTTTATTTACAAAATAGAAAAAAATACAGATGTTTATTTACTGAGAAAAGAAGGAATTCCCTTTAAGAAAAGGAATTTTGTCAAACAAAAAAAAACTTGAATAAATCATCTTTATTTACAAATGCTTTGAAACAATTATTTGGATAAGATTTATAGAATGATATGAGAAATCAAAATATACTAATGATTCTACATAGAAAATCAACAATAAGCACATATAGGCATGCAGGTTTGGGTGCTCGGAAAGGTTCGGTTGGGTTAATCGGTTCTTCGGGTAGTTCAGTTTAGAAGAAAATGAACATAAGTTCTTCTCAGTTCGGTTTGGTTAGTTTGATATTTTTGGTTACCAAAGTAAACTAAAATTTCTGGTTAAATTTGGGTAATTTGGTTAGCTCGGTTATTACAATTATTTAGTTCTAAATTGTATATGTATTCTTCTTAAAGTTCGATATAATCTAAAAATATTTGGTATATATATTTTGATTAGGACAAACATGGAAAAAAGCGAAGAATTAATCGGTTTGGCACTAACCGAAAACAAAATTTATCTCAAATTTCACAGATCGTTTTGGAGTTCCAACCCCAATGAAAACTGAAAAGTTCAGCTCGATCGGTGCAGTTCCATTCGGTTCGGTTAATAGACACACCTTAAGACATATAACAATATTGTCAAGAGCTGCAACCATAATTCTGTAATGATGTAGGAGAATACCATATAAAGCATTTCAATTTGGAACTAGACTTTTATGATGATGGTATATTCAATAGGAAAACTTCAAATGTTAAGTTCTTTATTTCTAAAATCTGAAATTCCGTGTTCCAATCTAATTATCCAAGTATATTGAATAGGTCAAATTTGAGTATATATATATATTTTTTCTTTTTCTTTTTCTTTTTAACATCTATATATATAATAATAAGTGAAATATGTTTTTTCTTTAAAGTGAAAATTGTTGTTAGAACTTAGAAGCGTTACATCGAAGTTACAAAGTTCTGGACCACTAACATAAATCATATTTTATCCATTTTTACAATGTTTTTTTCATAGTTTTTAATAAAATAAATAAACTATTCGATTTTGGCATCTCATTGGTATTTTTAGTGTTTTATAGATTTTGGATTAAATAGAATAAATTAGAGCAATTTAGAAACAAAAAAAAACAATACAAAACAAGCATTTTGGAGAATGGATAGGTCTTGAGCGTCGGATGTCTGGCATCAGAAGAATATCTTTCCACCGTTAGATCAAGCTAATATTTTAGCACAAGATAGCTGAGATTGTTATATTCAAATAGCATTTGAGATCGTGCAAATGCAACGGTTAGATCTAAAAAATTTCTTGATTTACTGAAGATTGGACCAGCTGGATTCAAAGATAAATAAGCCCAAAAAGTGAAGATTGAACGACCTTTCTTGGTGTCAGCGATTGATCCACTACATAAATCAAATTGCAGATGATGGTGAATCAGATTGATGCCAAATACATGTATATATGATCCACTACATAAATCAAACTGCAGATTAAAAATAGAGCACTTACACGTAAGCATATGTTTCTGTTTTTCATCTACAGTTTGATTTATGTAGTGGATCAGATTGATGCCAAATACATTTGAGCACTTACACGTCAGCATATGTTTCTATTTTTCATTAGGGGATTTTCAAAGAGTATTATGTCTTGATATTAGTTGTTGGAGGTTTCTGTTTTTCATTCGATTATGCTTTAGGTGTATCTTTATCCAACGGTGGTGAACTTTTCGGAGTCGATGCACAAGAGGTTGAAGACGTTTTTCTCACAATATAAATGAGTTAGAACACATCACTTATCACTTATCATGCATGAATGTGTTTTTATGACATGATTTTTAACCTTGTCTTATGAAGGTAAGGGAGGAATCCACTGCCACCACAGTGGAGTTATGAAACATCCAAATTAGCTCGTTAGAACTTCTAGTTATGTGCCGCTACTCTGTGCTTTGTGCCACGAAGAGCAAGTGGTATGTGGATCGTTATCAGTGCGAAAAGTTTGCGTTTGCTGGAACATGAAATGAGTTTCTCTATATACTCTTGTGGAGCAAGCTATGTGGGGAGTAGGAAAGAGTGATGTTGGGTTACATGTACGAAAAAATCTCTTGTACAATTGAATCATGTTCATGATATGAGATAAGCTATTTAACTTGTTTGAAATTTAATTTCAGAGCGGGAAATCTCACTTATAGAACAGCCTACCCAAGAGTTTGTGGTCAAATTATGGAAGAAATTCATAGGCTTGATGAGCTTTACTAAACACACTAATGTGGAAGCTTTTGATGTAGTGGAATATTGAACTCGAAGAATCTCTAGCTCTCAAAAGGTCTATAATCTTCTCAATTACTTTTGAAATAAGTTTAGCTATATTGACTTCCCAATGGACATACTTTCTAACTTGTATTTTATTTTCTTAGGTTCAACGTCATCTTTAACATTAAGAATGAAATTGGAAATAAATGGTGGGTAAAGAAAAAATATCTATTCTTTTATAGGACATAAGTGACAGTTCTTCTAGACAAATACAAGAATGATTTTGTGTGTTTAAAGATTTACTCTGTGCATGATTGGATCAAGTTATGTAAAAAACCTTGGAATAAAGACAATCATAGTTTCAATAACAGGATCCAACAATGTTTTGTATAACGGTTAAACAAGGTTGTCACTTACTAGAACATGGAAACTCAACAATTATACAATACTTATTGCGAAAAATATAACATGGCCAAAAAAACAAGATTAAGGAGGAATCTATATACAAAAAGCATAAAGAGAAAATATATACTTGGATTAAGTAAGAACTTAAAGTGATTAGTACACTAGCATGCTACAAACAAAAGTCACCGTTGGAGAATAACCCAACCTCTAAAATGAAAATTAAGATTAAAAGTATACATGTATGGTTGACAAAAAAAGAAGAAGGTATGAATGTAACAAGAGGTGAATGTTGTAGGTTTATGTTCATCTACTAGAGGTGAATTTTTCCAAGTCGATATAAAAGAGGTTGAAAACTGTATTTCTCACAAGAGAGAGAGAGAGAGAGATATGTCATAAAGCATCACTTAACATGCATGAATGAGTTTTTATTAAATGGTTTTTCACTCTATATCATGCAAGTAAGGAATGAGTATGTTGCCAACACAATGTAGTTACAAGACATCTACTTGTTACGTGCCACTGCGCAGTGCTTCGTGCCACTAATTACAAGTCGTTTGTTGATCTTTATAACTGTGATAAGTTTGTTGGGACATAGGAGGATTTTATGTAGTCTTACTGATCAAGGTCTGCGAGGAGTAAAGAATTATCTTGGGCGGCAGGTAAGAAAAACTCACTTTTACAATTAAATGATGTTTAAGATATGAGATAAGCTTTTTAGTCTATTTTGAAATTAAAATTTCAGAGTAAGAAATTCTCACATAGAGAACAGCCTACCCAAATATCCATATATGGGCAAATTATGGAAGAAATTCATAGGCTTGATGAGCTTTACTAAACACGCTAATATGAAGGCTGAGATTGATGTGGTGGAAATTTAAAATGGAAAAAGTTTAGCTCTCAAAGAGTTAGTGTACTCTACTCAGTTACTCTTGAAATAAATTTTAAGCCTATTGATTTCAAAAACTTGTATTTTCTTTCCATATGTTCAGTGTCATCTTTTACAAAAAGGATGAAATCAAAAATCAAGGGTGGACAAGGAGAAAAGCATTCATTCTTCTATAGGACACAAGTGACAGTTCTTCCAGACAAATACAAGTATGCTATTGAGTGTTCAAAGATTTACTTGTGATTGGGTCAATATAAGTCAACAACCTTGGAGAAAAGACAATCACAGTTTCAATTAGATGAACCAACAGTGTTTCGTACAATGGTTAAACAAGGTTGTTACTTACTAGAAGATAGAAACTCAACAACTATACAATCTTTATTGCGAATGAGAATAAGCATGATCTCTTGGCAAAACAAAAACAAGAGTAAGGAGAAATTTATATACGAGAAACCTAAAGAAAAGATATATATTTAGATTAGGAATTTGACCTGGTTAGTACACTAGCATGCTACAAACAAAAGTCACAGAGAATTATCACAACCTCTACAAATATCTTGACATAATCCTAAAGAGTTATGACGCAACCGCAAAAGGATATATATACATATATATATTTATACAAAACTAAAAAAAAATCATTTATATAAACTTAGCTTCCATCTGTAACTAAGCAAACATTTTTAAAGTTTTTTTTTTAATATTTTTTTTCTCTACAATTACAATTTGTTATTCAAGTATTAAATTCAACAATATGTGAAAAGAAAAGTTGTGCATGAGAAGAAATTGACATCTGTTTTGTGTTCACGAGACCTGTAAATATTTTGTGTTATTTGCTATGTTCCTATATATGTTCTAAAATGCTAATCCGATCTATCTTCGTGCAAATCCATATCTCACCAATTCCTTTCCTCTCTTACTCTTTTTTTTCCTACTCTGCTCTTTCCATATAAGCCACCTCCTGCGCGACTCTTCTGCATCTTCGGTTGCAGCCTTAACTCACGCTCCATGCTAGAAAATATGTTTTCATCACTTGTTTCAGTAGCCACACAACACAAGTGCTCTAGATTACTGCCTCAGCGTTCTCTTTTTGGTGCTCAACAACCATGTGGTTGAAAACATTTTAAAAGTTACACGACCGTTTACAACAACGATTTGTCTACAATTGAAAAAAATCATTACATTTGCTTGAACTACAAGAACATTCTCCCTTGCACTGCAAGATATGGTCGCAGTTTTGATCCTATTATCTCAAGACTGTCACTAATGGTTGCTTGGTTATACCACCAACTATGCGCTCTGGATTTTCTAACTTTGTTTTTACGTTTTGTTGTTAGATTAGAGAACCTTGTATCATCTTTTTCTTCACTCATACCCGGACATACTTGAAAAATAAAAAAATACTATTAAATAACCAAAGCATCTACTTCTTGAAGACTTGAACTGTTGGATTCTAGTTGTCTCAAAATCATATTAATACTGCTAGCATTGATGATTTTATCCTCTACGTATTGCCCCGCTAAGTATTCACATACTTGACTTGAGAGACTATTACGTTGCTGGTTTGAGACACATCCGTAAACAATACCAATATTTTTCTCTTTGGCACATGATCTTTTTATTTTCTTTTTTTAACATCATTCTTTTATTCTGTCTAATCTTTACTGCTTCCCATTCCTCTTCTCTTTTTCCTTGTCCATAACAATTTTTTATCCGTTAATTTAAATATTGAGAAGATAACTTAATAAAAGTAAATGTTAAGTAAATTGCGGTTGCCAGAGATTGCGGAAGCGGACGGCAGCGGTTTCAAGCGTTATTGAGCGATTTATACGACTGACGCAGCGGTTGAAAATTGGTGCGTTTGCGGAATGTTTATGACTGGTTGACAGCGGATGCAGTAGCGGTTAAATATTAAATTAATAATATATAAACACATTATATAGTAGTAAAAAAATTAAAAATCATACTATTAAAATAAAATATAAAAAAACCATTGATTCAATATAATTAGTAATAGAATATTATGAATATATTTCTTATATTCCTTTTTAAAATTTTTAGTTTAGACGAAAGTTATAATTGTAACTAAAAAAAAAAGATGAAAATTATGATTTTAATGAAGATTTTTTATTTTATTTTAGAGAAACTAATGTGATTTTGAATATTTTAAGTTATTAGATTTATTAATCAGTGATCAAGAATAATTTATAAAAAAAAAATTATGATTGCGGGTGAAGCAATCAACCCCTATTACGTTGCTGGTTTTGAGACACGTCCGTAAACAATACCAATATTTTTCTCTTTGGCACATGATCTTTTCTATTTTCTTTTTTTTTAACATCATTCTTTTATTCTGTCTAATCTTTGCTGCTTCCCATTCCTCTTTTCTTTTTCCTTGTCAATAACAATTTTTTATCCGTTAATTTAAATACTGAGAAGATAACTTAATAAAAGTAAATGTTAAAGTAAATACAATTAAATAGACTACTGAAACTAAATAAATTACCAAAACGGAGAATTCGATTTAAAATAATTATTAAGAACGTGTCACAATTAAATTGAATTTGAGATATGTTGTGATTTTTGGATTATAATTATGCCATTTAACATATTATTATAAAACGTATTAATTTACATATAACCAAAAAAAATCTGTGCATGTCGTATAAAGATGAATTTATTTCAAATACTGAAAAGATGAATCTATTTCTAATTTTTGTGTAAATTTGAAAGACCAGAATAATTGCCTATGTTATTCGTTTAGGTTCCGATTTTTAGACCTTTCTTTTTATCGTTATAGCTTTTGAATTTTGGATAGAGAACTAACAATCAATTTACTGAGGGATCTATGTTATTCCATAGCAACGGGACACCTCACCATTAGCATTAAATGTCAATGAACATTTTCGTTTCTAACCAAATTATCTCAACTGTCCATTGTGTGATATTGACAATTTCCCAGTTCTCACAAACAAAAAGAGAAATTAGTAAAAATAAGAATCAATTAGCTCCATTAGCATTAAATGTTAGTGACAAATTTAATTTTCTCAATTTGTGTAGTGATCAAGAGACCCGAGACTCCACGTATCCACCATTCAGTGTCATTGACAATCTCTCCGTTCTCACAAACAAAATGAAAAAGACTATTTGGAAAATACATGCGATAGCAACACGTTATCCGTTAATTGGCGAAATGACAATGGCACTATTCAAGAACTGTTCGACATTTCATATTCCAGTTTTAGCCCTACAACCCTCCTGCATAGCTTATAATTATGTTGTAGAGTGTTTATAAAGTTGTGTCAGGAAAGAGATCAAAGAAATCTTTGGGAAATACATGCGATAGATGTGAACATATATGTATTGATGGTCGATATTTTGTATAGGTTAATTAAATATCATAATTTTAAAGGAAACTAGATATGAGAGATTAAAAGTATGCATCTTTTTGTTTGGGGAGAGAGAATTTGTGTTGATGTAAGTATGAGAGAAACCAAAGGAGATCTGGGTTGTCGATTCGGTGAATCAATTCAGTTAGTTTGGTTTGAATCTTCTCCACTTTTGGTTTTTAACGGCGGTACGGTGAGATTTTGAGTGTTATAGTACGTCGAGGTTTTCAATTTTTTTTTCTACTCATAAGAATGTATATTGTACGTAGATTTAAGATGACGAGTTGTTTGAGTTCATAGGAGCACTTGAGTTACTGACAATAAATTACCGCTGTTGGCAAACATGACAATTAATCGTCAATCATTTTAGTTATCCAGCTAAACAAATAGTATGGGAATTTTTTGTTTTTTTTCCCAAGAAGATGGCAATGTATTTAGGGCAGCCTAATTTTTTTTTACAATGTGTAATATATTATGATATAATACGATATGTATGTTAGGGTATAAAATAGGGGATTTAACATTGCAAACCAACAACAATGTATTAATTTAGTTGTTAATGTATTTGTACCCATATAATTTTGGTATCTTAAATTTTGTATGTATGATGTTAAAGTCTTCAAGATATCTAACTAACAAGAAATGTACTCAGATCAATAGTATATTAACCACCAAAACATAATTTTAACCAACTAACATATACTTTAAAACGTGGTACAAAGCTTAAGAAACATGTATATTGTCAATCTCACTAACTTTCGGGAAGGCGAGAGAGACGCAGGAAAGTGCTTTTTGTTCGTCGAACATCTGAAGGGACCTGCCCTTCAATGGTTTTCCAGACTCGATCGGAATTCTATTGACAATTTCAGTCAGCTCACCGCAGCATTCCTGAAGCACTACTCCATATTCATAAATCCTGGAGTGTCGGATGCGGACTTATGGACGATGTCACAGGGGCAGAATGAGACGCTTCGGAGTTTTATCAGTCGTTTTAAAACAGTTATGTCTAAAGTGGAGCATGTTAGCGACAAAGCCGCTCTACTCGCCCTGAGAAAAGCACTCTGGTACACTTCGGACTTTAAAAAAGAGATGACCGTGAATACTCCATCTACAATAGAAGATGCTTTGCACCGCGCTTCCGGATTCATTAATCAGGAGGAAGAGACTACGCTTTGCGCCGAGAGGCACGGAAAAGCAAAACAAACGAATCAGCAACCGCAAACTCAACAGCATCCGAATTCCAAGAAGGGCAATCACACTCCCGGTTTCATCCAGCACGAAGGAGGATTCAAGGGAGCACATAATTTCCAAGTGGAGTCCGTTGGGCGAGGCCAAGGACAGGATCAGAATCAAGCATGGGGAAGAGGCCGTGGCCGTGGTCGTGGACGTGGCCGGGGCCAAGACCCATGGAACACGTGGGTGAGGAAAGAGAGTACTTACGACGAAGCAGCGTATTGTGACCACCATCGCGTCTTTGGGCACTCAACCGGGAAGTGTCGGGTTCTTGGTTTAAAACTCGCTGCAAAGCTGGCAGCAGGAGAGCTTGGGGGAAACGTTAGCATTGACGATTTTGCCATAGATGTTAACGATGATGGAATCAGCCCAGCTGATAAAGGAGGTCAGAAGCGTCAGAGGCAGGAGAGCGAAGCCCCACCACAAGAACCGCGAAGGCGCATTGACATGATTATGGGCGGATCACGATACTGCGCAGACACTGTGTCTTCCATCAAAGCTTTTCAAAGGCGAGCTGACGTTAGTATGAACCTCCAGATCCCGTCAACTGTTAAAAACGATGTCATCACCTTCGAAGAAAAGGAGACGGTTGGGATTGATAAACCTCATGATGATCCTCTCGTGGTCGAAATAGTCGTGGCCAACTGTGACGTAGCTCGGGTGCTGATTGACACCAGAAGCACGATGGACATAATATTCAAGGAAACACTCAAGCGAATGGACATCGACTTAGCCACGGTTAAACCATTCCCGAAACCGGTAACAAATTTTTCTGGAGAAACAACAATGACAATGGGATCGATTACACTACCTGTTCAAGCCGGAGGAGTAACAAAAAACGTTGAGTTCTCTGTCTCCGATCACCCTGCTATCTACAGTATGATATTGGGGACCCCTTGGCTGAATTCGATGAGGGCAGTTGCATCTACCTACCATCTTTGCGTCAAGTTTCCAACACCTGGCGGAGTGAAAACCATTCGGGGAAGTCAGAAGGAATCCCGAATGTGCTTTCTGACAGAGCATAAACTCAGGAAACCGGTTACAGATCAAGTGTCAAAGCAAAAGAAGATGAAGACAGATAGAGAGCCGGCGAAGGGGCTCAGCAAACTATTGTAGCAATTACAGATAACGGAGGGTCGCGCAAAAGAAAACAGACCACTCTGTGACCCCGTTATCACGGTCTGCATAGACGATGAACACCCAGAGCGATGCGTGGAGATCGGTTCCACACTAAGCGAAGGCGTCAAGAAGGAACTTATCTCGTGTCTTAAGGAGAACGTCAGTACTTTCGCTTGGGCTGCCGAAGACATGCCGGGTATCGATATCAGTGTGACAAGCCATGAGTTGAACGTTGATCCAAGCTTCAAACCAGTCAAGCAGAAGAGAAGAAAACTCGGACCAGAAAGAGCGAAAGCGGTTAATGACGAAGTAGACAGGTTTCTCAAGGTTGGCTCAATTAGAGAAGTCAAGTATCCGGATTGGTTAGCAAATCCTGTCGTAGTCAAGAAAAAGAACGGAAAATGGCGCGTTTGTGTAGATTTCACGGATCTGAACAAAGCATGCCCGAAGGATAGTTTTCCTTTGCCTCATATTGATCGCCTGGTCGAAGCAACAGCCGGCAATGAGCTACTGTCATTCATGGACGCCTTTTCTGGATACAACCAAATTCTCATGAACCCCGACGATCAAGACAAGACAGCTTTCATCATGGACAGAGGAATCTACTGCTACAAAGTAATGCCATTCGGACTAAAAAACGCTGGAGCTACATATCAGCGACTGGTCAACAGGATGTTCGCTAACCAACTCGGAAAAACAATGGAGGTGTATATTGATGACATGTTAGTGAAGTCGTTGAGCAAAGAAGATCACGTCAAGCATCTGCGGGAATGTTTTGAACGGCTGAACTTGCATAATATGAAGCTGAATCCGACAAAGTGTCGATTTGCTGTAACATCTGGAGAATTCCTTGGTTACTTAGTCACTCGCCGTGGCATTGAGGCGAATCCGAAGCAGATAGATGCACTAAAGAATATGGCTTCTCCGAAGACTAAGCGAGAGGTGCAACGGTTGACCGGAAGGGTGGCAGCGCTTAACCGTTTCATTTCACGCTCCACCGATAGATGTTTGCCGTTTTATGATACTCTACGGGGTAAGAAGGACTTCAATTGGAACGAGAAGTGTGAGACAGCATTCAAGGAATTGAAGGAATACTTGGCAACTCCACCAATACTTGCAAAACCAGTAGATGGCGAGCCACTTTTCCTGTACATTGCGGTGTCCTCAGTGGCCGTTAGCGGAGTGATTGTTCGGGAAGAAATGGGAGAACAGAAGCCGATTTTTTACGTCAGCAAGAGTTTAGTTGCTACGGAGATTAGTTGCTGCGGAGATAACGTACCCGCTAATGGAGAACATCCCAGCATCAAGACGTCCGAGATCGTAAACGTAGTCACTCGGTCCCAGACAGCCAGACGCACGAAGGGTTCAGCTGCCCCCCTCCCTAAAAAGGAGGGGGGAGTGGGGTACGTATACTCGTATACTCCCTATCTCTCAATAAGCGACTTCGGCCCCGATGGAAGCGACCTCAGCCTCGATGGAAACGGCCTCGGACAGATGGAAGCAACTTCGGCCCTGATGAACACTACTTCGGCCCGTAAAACGGTCTGGGTCGACTTCGGCACGATTTTCACGGGTGATTGACTTCGACACGACCATAATTATTTCGGCACGATCGGCCCAAGCAACAGAGACAACTTCGGCCCGTGTCGCGAGTGGACATCGGCATGTCCTAACCCCACTTCGGTCCGACTTCGGCGCGCGATCGGTCTCAACCGATCCACTTCGGCCCGCGATCAACCTCGGCCCCCGATCGACTTCGATCCGCGAAGTTTCCGACTTCGGTCCACGAGAGATCTACGACCCGATCAACTTCAGCCCGCGTACCGACCAACCGAGGCTCGCACAAGACCCAACTTCGGCTCGTGATATGGTCGACTTCGGCCCGTAAAACTCACAATCCGATCGGACTGCGGCTCGCGGAACACTCGACTTCGGCCCGAGGCAAAAGGGCCTCGGTGGATCGACTTCGGCTCGAGAGAAATCGGCCTCGGTGGTACGGATCCATGTCAATATATAAAAAAAAAAAAAAAAAAAAAAAAAAAAAAAAAAAAAAAACTTGGACATCCATCACGGATCAACCAAGTTAATACTTGAACATCCATCACGGATCAACCAAGTCAATATTTGAACATCCGTAACGGATCAACCAAATCAAAACGAGACACTTAAACTCGATCGTTGCTGCTGGCCACAGCAACACTTTGATCTGACTATCACATCCCATAATGGGATATTAAGCGCGCAACGACCATTGACGGAGCAAGTTTGGTTCACGGGAACCGGCTTGTAGACCAAAAATGATCGTCATAAACCCAACATACGAAACGTTGGTCAGAATGTGATTGCAGTCGGAACGGATATCATAGCAACCCCAAAAAGCTGAACTCAATCATTAAAAACAAACCCAACAGACGAATCGTTGGTCGAAAACTCAAACACTTTACTAAGCATAAACATCTTACATAAAGAGATAAAAGCCGTCAAGGCACAAAGTCTACATAAGATAAAGCCATTCAGGCAGTGAAACACATGAGAATAGAAGCATGAAACAAACACGGCAGCATGGGACCGTTCAGGAGAGATTGACTAGGATGAAACACCATCGCCTTCACCATCACAGGCGTCTTCCGCAACCGCAGTTCCATCACCACCAGAATCGGGGCCATAGCCTTCAGTCCCGTCGAGTTCCCCAGTTTGACCCAGAAGGGAAGTGAACTCCGACCTCCACTGCTTGAGTATCAAACGGGTTGGCATCAAAGATTGAAGCATCATCGTAAGAAAAATGAGAGACAACAAAGCCACTTTGGATATCAGCAAACAATGCATTGTACTCATCATTCCCACCGACGAATTCTTCCCTCCATCCAGAAATAGCGGCGGCTTCGTCCGTTAGGGTCGGAGCATCATCACTTTGAAGTTTCTGGATAAGTTCGAGATTCGCGTCAACTTGTGCGAGATCGTTCATCTTTTCCACCGACTTTCCAAGAGCCTTGAACTTCTCCTTGGTTCGCTCCATCTTGGATTTGAACTTCTTCATCAGAGAACTTACAATCCTCTTCGTGGAAATCTTGACTTTAGATTCGGTAGAACTTTTCTCCGAGATGAGCTGGTTCCTAAGAGACTCGATTTCGGAATCTTTCTGGATACCAGAGTCGTGCAGATCATTACGATCCTTCTCTAATGATTCAACATTAGCCGCCAGAGCCTCTCTCTGCTTCACCTCGGCTTCCCACTTAACTCGAGCCTCCTCGGCCACCTGCTCGGCGCTTTCCATTTCTCGTTTAGCACGACGGTCAAACTTACGGGCCAGCTTGGTAACAGAATCAATGAACTGGGGAAATAATAAGTGTGAGTTAGGAAAAGCGATAGGAATACAAGCAGCTCACAAGGAAGAAAAGATCACCTTGGTTCCCTCAAGCGACAGCCTACCCTCAACTAAATCTATCTTTGGGGGCGCAGAGTCAGCCTCTTGTTCCGCAATATCGGGTGTTATCAGGCCACCCGGCGAAGCTCTAATTGTATATTGCATCGCCCCTTTCCCTTTCTCTGCAGCAGATAAGGTACGTTTCCGAGGAACCAGATTTCTCCTTATCACGGGTTCCGTCGCTTCCGCAGCGTTACATTCCGGCGCCAAGGAGACTGCGGACAAAGAACGGCGCGCGGGATGATTGCCAACGGTAGACTTAGAACGGCGCCTGGGACGATTCCCAGCGGAGGACTCAGAGCGACGCCCAAGACAAGGGGCGGCTGCGACATCAACCTCCATGTTCTGAATGCCACCATCGGACTCACTAGTCAAACGACGTGCCTCGGCCTCTTTCCTTTCACGAACTGATTGCCTCTTCTCCATGGTTTCTTGCGACGAACTATGTGATGAAGCGGACCCGACGAAGTAGCGAGCTCGAGCGTTTTCGATTCTTTGGAAAGAAAAGTCTTCCTGCCAATTGCAGCGCTCGGACGCGAGTAACTCTGATAGCGTGAGAAAGTCTGGCGGAACCTTCGGAAATGGATTAATAACTGCAAAAAAGATAGAATAGGGTACCACATTAGAAAACGTCCAACGGATCTACAGACGCAAAGACACGACTCTGGCTCAGCTACCCTTTCTTCTCCAAATACTAACTATCTTATCGACCCATCGAGGGCCGACCGATGCTTCGGTTACAGGGACATAGAAGAAGTAGTCGATCCAGTGTCTATCTTTACTTGGGAAGCCGCTGATGATTGAACGGTTCGCCTTGGCCGAAACTGAATAGACAAGCTTTTCCTTGGGACGCGACACTCGGACGTCCAACCAATTCAGAAGGTGGTAAACATTAACCTCTTCGTCGCATTCAATGCTTCTCACGAAAATACCCATCAAGTGACGAAGACCGCGTGGGCTTATTTGCGCTAAGGCAAGCTGATACATCCATAGGAACTCAAGAATGACTTCCGGAATGGGAAAGAAATACAAGCACCAGTTAAAGCAGCTCTCATACATGGTAAAGCAACCCGAAGAGGGATCCCACGGTCGGTCCGAAGAGGTGGGGAGTATCATTTCGATCTCCTCCGAAATGTTGAACTTCCGCCTTAATTTCCGCAGAGACTCTTTACTGCACAGTGTGGAGTCAGGAGGATCAGGAAAATCACGTCTAATCCTTACACTGGGAGCTTTACGCCTCGGGGGCTTCGCCGTGGCAAGCATCTCATTCTCTGTTTCTCGTCTAGCCATTTCCGCCATGGAAACCGCAAATTCGTCTTCAAGTTTTGCTCGCCGAAGATTCATAGTGTAAACATCAGGATTATCCATCCTAGACTGCACAACCACGATGGGATCGACCTCGGCCTCGGTGGAAATGCCTTCGGCCTCGGTAAACGTGAGTCTGGCTCGGGAGAAACAACCTCGGCCTCGGTGAAAAATGACTTCGGCCCGAGTGAATCGAGTTCGGCCACGGCGGATCGACTTTGGCCCCGAGGCAAAACGACTTCGGCCCGAGGTAATCGACTTCGGCCCGAGGCAAAACAACTTCGGCCCGAGGTAATCGACTTCGACCCGAGGGAAACGACTTCGGCCTCGATGAAACGACTTCGGCCACGAGGGAAATGACTTCGGCCTCGATGAAACGACTTCGGCCCGAGGCAAAACGACTTCGGCCCGAGGTAATCGACTTCGGCCCGAGGGAATCGACTTCGGCCTCTATGAAACGACTTCGGCCCGAGGCAAGGTGACTTCGGGCCGAGGCAAGGCGACTTCGGCCTCGGCAAATCGACTTCGGCCCGAGGTAATCGACTTCGGCCCGAGGAAAATGACTTCGGCCTCGGTGAGACGACCTCGGCGCCTCGGCACTTCGGCACGCGGACGAGGCGACCTCGGCACTTCGACACTTCGGCACGCGGACGGGACGACCTCGGCGCCTCGGCACTTCGGCACGCGGACGAGGCGACCTCGGCACTTCGGCGCTTCGGCACGCGGACGATACGACTTCGGCGTCGCAACAAAAAAAAAATACTTAAGCAAAAAAAATGAGGATAGAGAGAGAGAAGCTACCTTTCTATAGAGAGAGACGAAGTGAAGAATGAAGAAGAAATGAAGAGAAGTGGTGGTATTTATAAGAAAAGGAAGGTTACACTATTTCTTGGGAAGCGTGTAGAGTAGCAGTACAATTATCTGAAAATTCAGTAACATAAAGCTCAAGGGACACTGGAGTTATTCAACGGACAAAAGCAAAAGGACAGTTTGCGGGACCAGGTCATCATTCAGTGGAAGATCAATGTAATTCAGCAATCTATTTTATGACTGCTAATCCTCCGCTTAACACAAACCGCTTCGCCACTATTTTCATAGTACCGAGCTGGGGGGCAAACTGTTGGGGTCGAATCTCCCCCTAGAAAACGCACGTCATAAAATGGCTAGTGTGAGAACCGAGCATGACCGCCTATCATGAGGTGAAATGATACCGAAGTCGGCATGCTCCGATGAGGACGACGTCGTGTAGCAGTGGTGCCGAGTCGTCTGTGCTTGGAACCGAAATGGACACGTGATGGTACCGATGTCAAGACATGGCGCCGATGTCGTGACATAGTTCCGATGTCACGGGGTGCCGATGTCGAGACATGGCCGATGTCGTCACGTAGCTGTCGTGCGTGCCGATGTCGAGACATGGCCGATGTCGTCACGTAGCTGTCGTGGCGATGTCGTGCCGATGTCGTACCGATGTCGTGCCGATGTCGTGCCGAGGTCGTGCCGATGTCGTGCCGATGTCGTGCCGAGGTCGTGCCGATGTCGGGCGATGTCGTGCCGAGGTCGTGCCGATGTCGTGCCGATGTCGACCTTAGGTGGTGGACCGAAGTAGCACGTAACAAGGCCCACGAATAGACCGACACAATCAATCCTGGGAAGAATGGAAATTGCAAGAGGAAGTAAAGGATTTCCATTATCGTTTAGGAATAGATTGGCCGACATAGATTACTATATATATTCATGTACATCCCTTGAGAAAGGGATCCGAAAATCGATTCATAGACTTGTACTCTAAAGCTTTCGGGACAGCAATAGAACGAGTTCTCAAATTCTCTTTACATTCATTAAAGTTAGCTTTGACTTGCGTTGATTTAACCCTAGAATTTCTGTTCCCTACAAAAGTCTCTACAAATTTTGATTGTGCGGGTTCCGATCCCCACAATTGTCTAGTAAGAAAGACTGTACCGTGTTTTTCTTAATAACAAAAAAACAAAAAAATCCTTTTTAGACGTATCAGAGATGTTCGGTGCAAATTTTATATATATAATATGTATATATTTTATGAAATTCATTTTTTCTTTTTAACTAGAGATCCGAATTTATATGTATTTTAAATAGTTTTTAAGAGAAATTAATTTTTAAAATCGGAGAGTATAATACATATATATGCACGTGCTAAATATATTTTTGAAATAAATGATGTGTTTTCTTTTGGGACAGACACGGTAAACTCAAAAAGTGAGGAAACTGTGCAACCTGAAGGGTATGGTCGTGGAGGATACAACAGAGGAGGAAGATACCACGGCGGTGGAGGATATCACGGCGGTGGAGGATACAAAGGAGGAAGAGGAGGCCGCGGGGGACATGGAGGAAGAGGAGGCCACGGAGTAGAAGATGTTCAGACTCAGCCTGGTCACTAAATCTATATAATATATTAACCACCATGCACGATTACATCTATGTATACACATATGTCATATGTGTGTATGACTATAAGTAAACCATGGTGAGTTTGTAATGAAGTGCCTAAGTTAAAGAAAAGAAATTATGGGAATAAAGCTTTGTAATGTAATGTCTATATGTTCGAGTTGTAATCTTCCTCTTTGCATAATAAAATCGTTTGTAGTTTATGTTATTCCATTTGGTTTTGTGTAACAGTGCGATATTATCATTCGTACTCTTGGGTCGAAGAAAACAAAATAGATTCAAACAGTTTGTTTCCTTTCTTAAAAGTAAAGCCAAGAAACTCTATCTAGGTTTTTCATACACAACACTTGCAAAGTTCACTAAATATATGAAAGTACCATAAAGAATCTCTTATAAAATTTTACTCGTCATAGTTCCCTGCCTCGGGTTTTTTTCTATTGCAGATTTACGTGGAGGTTTAGAGAGTTTCACCGTTCTTTATCTCACAATCCGAGATTGATTTTCTAACCATAACTACAACTCTCACTCGCCGATAGGTCACGGTAACTTTAAAGAAAAGAGATAAAACTCAATTTCAAGTCTACTTAATTATGTTGACCTCAAGGTCTTTAAATACACAAAGCAAAACAACTAATCAGTCACTGATCCTAAAAACATGAAAAGATAGTCATGCAAATGGGAAATGAAGATATGGAAATTGAGCTCCTAAAACTAAGGAAAGATTTAACTTCTCCAATTATTAAACAAAAGAGATACCACAACAAGAAAACACAGTTTTAGCGTCGGTAAAATTCGACGCTAATTCGACACTAAATCTTATTCGACGCTATTTTTGCGTCGTATAGATTTTCGATGCTAAATCGACGCTATATTCGACGCTAAATCGATGCTATATAGCGTCGATTTAGCGTCTACAATGACCCGATGCAATAATTCGACGCTAAATCGTCACTAAATTAGCGACGATTTAGCGTCAAATCACGTCGTCTGTCGACGCTAAGCCGACGCTAAATTTGAGATATATTGCATCGGTTTAGCTTTGTTCTGGTTGATTTTTTTTAAATAAAATTTTCTAAAAATCTGTTTTAAAAATTTTGTATATAAATCCGAAAATGCAAATTCAAATAGTCTAAAATCACTGAAATACAAACGCAAATTTAAATTATCTGAAAATGAAAATTTAAATTGTCTAAAAACAATGAAATAAAAACGTAAATCTACTGATGTTGGGTCCTTAGGTTCATGGTATCTTGTCGAATCATATCCTCGGATTCTTCCTCGAACTACGTTAGACCGGTAGGTGGAGGAGGCGGTGGAGGACGCTGCATGTTTTCCAAGACAGCTGCTAAAGTAGGGTTATCCACTGCAATAATGTCAAAAAGACTGGTCAATGCCGAGAGTTGGCCCTTCATAGGTGTGTTCCGTCTTTAGCCGCCCAATCTCAGCATTAGCAGCGGTCAACTGCGGCTCAGAAGAACTCGGAGTGTAAGAATACCGAGCAGACGAAGAAGCTGCCGGGGTATCCCTGATGGATCCAACACCCATCGTCCGTCCTCTCTTCTTCGGTGTAACCTATAAAATAAAAGTGTTATACAATAATAATGTTAAAATTGTAATAAAAAAAAATAATTTTAAATATTATATAGGAATCTAAAAAATTACCTCATCGTAAAGTTTATCCAAATCTTCGAGACCCAACGTAGACTGGACAGAACTACCACCCGGAGATGACTATGTCTCGAGCTCTGCCAGTCGTGCGTTGTACTCATTGAACGTTTGTTCCGCTTGAGCGGTAACAAACGTCCCATCCTTGCGCCGATGAGTTTTCTCCATCACTTTAATCAACGAAGGAAGATCACCGCCATTAACCTGTTAAACAAAAATAAACATAGATAAAAATGAAATATAGAATAAATAAATATATAAAATACAAAAAATCTAATAATTATATAATTTAATTAAGATATTACCATATCCGCACAATGCTTAGAAGGTCCATCTCCTTCGGCCACCGGCGTGAGACGTGATGGAGAACACTTCCCCGATTTGACCACCGACCAAACATCGGGATCCATCCTTCTCGCCTTCGAATCATCGCCTTTCTCACGCCAAGCTTTCTTCATATTAGTGACGGCGCCGTTGAGACACTTGAGCGCCTTCTTCTCGAAGGCCTCTCTCACTTCGTGTGGACGAACATCATCCCAGTGCCACCCTTGCTACAAAATACGAATAACGTTATTAATATATTTAAAATCAAATAATTTAATAAATAAAAATAAAGAATGTAATATTACTTACCACCCATGACTCAAACCAAATATCCCGAATAGACTGTGGCGTCTGGCTCCAACTAGCATGCGGGATAGTGAAATGGGCCATGATGGCTTTGGTGACCGAACGAGCAACGCAGTTATCGGTAAACCTGTAAAACAAAATATTTAGATGTTAATAATTTAAATAAAACTTGTAATTAAAAATAATTATCCAAAAAAAATAATAATTATTAATATTGCAATAAAATTAATCATACCAAAAAGTGCGTGGCGGCTTAAACGGATGGAGGACCCTAACCTGTGTCTCACATCCAGATTGGCGGAGAAGCTCACTAATCCCCATCATAAGAGGCGGGTTTGGCGGTGGAGGGGCCTCATTTTGATCATCGGGATGATCTGCTTCGCCTTCGTCTACCTCGGGCTGAAGCGGTGGCGGTGGCGGTGGCGGTGGCGGTGGCGGAGCTCGTGCATGAGCTTGTGGTGGAGCCCGTGGATGATAGTTCGCAGCCTGCGAACCCGACCCTGATCCTGAACCTGATCCGCGACGACCATCCACGAATCCGAGAATCGTAGCATCCTCGCCAAATAACTGTTGTATGAAGGTGGTCGATCCGCCTATAAAATAAAACAAATTTATTAAATTAAAATATGTAAAATATAGATTCATAAATTCATTTTTATTTTCCATAAATATATAAATAAATAAATAAGAAAGTTGTAAAATAATTTGATAGAGCAATTAATAAATTCTAGTCTTTTATATATAAAATATGAATTAAAACACACAAATCAATTTGAAAAATAATTTTATATTTTCCATAAATAACTTGTAAAATACTTGTCAATTTACAAATCCATAATTTTATATTTTAAATTCGTTTTTATTTTACATTCCATTAAAACTTGTAAAATAACTTCATAAAATATTAATTCATAAATTCGTTTTTATTTTTCATAAATTAATAAATTTTATATATAACTTATCAATACAAACACATAAATTCATAAATAAATCAATACTACAAATCTAAATTCATAAATAAATCAATACTACAAACCATATCAAATCTGAATTCAATTCCATTTCCTACAAATCTATTTCCTACAAATCCATTCCATTTCCTACAAATTCATTCTATTTTCTACAAATCAATTACTAATACACATAACAAATTTATAAACATAAGAAATGAAAGAAAATTACACATACCATTTCCTCCTCAATTGATGGATTTGTGTTGGAAGAGAGGAGGAAGAAGGGTGGGGAGAGAGAGAGAGGAGGAAGAAGGGTGGGGAGAGATTCTGGCAAGAAGAAATCGGCAGAGAGAGGAGGAAGAAGGCGGTCGACAGAGAGAGATGCGAATTTTTTTTGCAAACACAGAGAGGAGGAAGGAGGGTCGGGGAGGGTTTATTAATACCCAAATCGACGCAAATTAGCGTCGAAATAATACAAACCGACGCTAATTCGATGCTAATTTGCATCGAATTAGCGTCGGTTTGGGTATTAATAAACCAAATGTTTTTGGTTTTCGCGTGTTGGCGCGCGTTGGTGGTCAACCCAAAATATTTAATATTAGCGTCGAATTTGCGTCGAACCGAACTCGGTTCGACGCAAATTCGACGCTAATCTGAATTTTTTCGGTTTACCGCCAAAGATTGAACCAAAACGATTTGCAAATTAATTGAATATGACATCGGTTTTGCGTCGAATACCAAACAATCCGACGCATTTTCTGTTTTATATACCCTAAACCCCGAAACATCACATCTTTGATTTAAATAGCGTCGGATATTAACTATATCGATGTTAAATCGACGCTAAACCAAGTTGGGGTATAGGGTAAAAAACTGCAATTAATACGAAAACAATCTTAACCATATTGATATTTGTTAATAACCAAATAATTTTTAAATTTGAATTTGTACATTCATACTTTGTTCATATAAGGTTAATGATGATATATGTAAAACTATATAGGTTTTCGAAATCTGTATTCATTACATGCATTTGTTTTAAATTATGAATACATACTTATTCATTCGCAATTAAGATACAATATAGATAACATTTATGCTTCACTGTCTGAATCATCATTTGAGTTATCGTCATCCTCATCGGTACTTTCTCCACTCTCGTTTGTAAACTCGTCTACATCGGTAGCATCCGGAAGTATTTCAGCTTCTCGATTTTGCAGATCTATAAGAATGATGTTGTCTATATCTTGTTCTGGAGTTGTTAGATCCACGACAGTTTCATATTACATAGGGGCATTGTCGGATTCAACTATAATTCCTCTCGGAGCTATTTTAAGCACAAATAACCATGAAATCCTGTTTTCCTGATCCGTGGATATGGAATGAAACAAACTTGATCCGCTTGTGAGGCAAGGACAAATGGATCATACTTTGCATAAGAACGCGATCCATTAACATCGATGACATCAAACTTTTTTACTCGAACCCCTCGCCCGACAACTGGATCAAACCACTCGCATTTGAAAAGTGTGCACTTTAAGTTAACCAAACCAGGATATTGCATTTCAACAATGTCTTGTAGAATGCCATAAAAATCGGTATCCCCGGCTCGAACAACCACACCGTAGTTCGTAGTTCGTGTAAAATACATTGGAGATGACGTAACTTTTTGCAACAGACCTTGGATCAACTCTCTAAACCATACAGGGTATGACGTGTCTCCATAATCAACCTGGAAAATATAGTATACACATTGTAAATATAGTATAGACATTGTAAATATAGTATACACAAATTTGTTTTTTAACTTACCTGACTCCTCAGCCATTTAGCAAAGTGTAGGTCTTTACGTTTTTCAATCTCACCGGCTGATGCATTTGGGAAAGCCTCATTAACCTGGCGAATGAATTCACTAATAGAAAATATAGTTATAAATAATATTTTCAAAGCATATATATGGTAAAAATAAATCTTTTGACCTCAATCCATAGGTTGTAATAATATGTACCTCATAAATAGGATAACTTCGTCGCATTGTAAGAGAATATATGTGTGTGCATAATTGTAGTCTTCGTACGAGGACCAGTCTTCTTCTGTTATGATTTCGGCATGCCTACCAACTGCACATAATATATCAGGGACATCAGAAACTGGATACGTTTGTGCGATACCACCATCATCGTACCTACGTGGAGCTCTTTTTCGTGTTCAGACAGTTAGAGGGAAGTAATATGAGTTGAAATGAGAGGTTTCTTCAGTTAAACTTCCCGCAACAATTGATCCCTCAACCCTAGCCAGGTTTTTTGCATTTTCTTTTAAGTGTTTCATGAATCTCTCAAAAAGATACATCCAACGAAATTGAACGGGCCCTCCTAAATCGGTTTCTTAAGGGAGATGGACAGGAAGATGCTCCATCACATCAAAGAAAGATGGAGGGAATATCTTCTCTAAGTTGCACAGCAATATTGCGATGTTATTATTTAGTTGTTGAATTCCATCCTGAGTCAGAGTTCGCACACACAAATCCCGAAAAATGCACCAACACCTGAAACCGAAGTCCAGATATCCATTATCAACCAAAAAAGAAATGTAATTACACACATCATTTGTTTAGATATTTATATATCGTCATAGAAAATATACCTGCAAGTGATTCATGCACATTCGTTGGCAAAACCTCCGCAAGAGCGAAAGGCAATAACCTCTGCATAAACACATGACAATCATGACTCTTCATACCAGAATTTTTTTTTCCTTGCTCCACAGACTTAGAGAGTTTTGACACGTATCCATATGGGAACTTAACTTCGGTGGAAACCTAGTTGAAGAATGTTGATTTGCCTTCGTTTGACAATCTAAAGATAGGCACTGGAGCTCTCCCATCTCCCGTGAGATGTAACTCAACTCTAGAGCATATAAGAGACAAATCCAGTCTAGACTTCAATTGTCTTTAGACCTGTCTGGAACGTTTAAGATGATGTGCATGATGTTATCAAAAAAAAAAAATTCAATGTGCATGACATCAAGATTGTGGGGCAATAGATGATCCTTCCAGTACGGTAGATCCTAGAAAATGCTCTTCTTATGCTAATTATGTTCTTCAAGGTATCTATCTGGGAGATTGGTCGGAATATTAAGCCAATTACCACCACGTTTTGCTCTGTCCTGAGCTCCATAATAATCAAGTTGACCTTCAATTTGCTCTCCTGAAAGATATGGAGGTGGGGGTTATGTACACATTTGCCCTTTGTGAATAACCTCTTGTTCCCTCAGTACGGTTGGTTCATAGGGAGAAACCTCCGGTGACAATCAAACCAACAAGATTTTTAACCATGTTTTAGTTGGAAGGCATCTGTTTCATTTTGGCAATACGGACATGATAACCTACCATGTGTTGTCCAACCAGATAACATTTCGTATGTTGGAAAATCGCTTATCGTCCACATAAGCAGAACTCGCATATTAAAATTCTTTTTCCTAGAGTAATCAAAAGTACGAACCCCATGAGACCACAACATTTTCAACTCGTGAATCAGCGGCTGTAAAAACACATCAATAGATCTTCTTGGATGCTTCGGACCAAAGACTAAAATACTCAAGAAAAGAAATTCCCTCTGCATGCACATATCAGACGGAAGGTTATAAGGTGTCAATATAACCGGCTACAAATAATATTGCCTGCCAGACATACCGAATGAACTAAAACCATCTGTACATAGGCCAAGATAAACATTGCGCTTCTCTTTAGCAAAATTAGAGTGTACCGATTTGAAGTTTTTTCAAGCTTTTGCATCAAAAGGATGATGAACTTCTCTTTCAATAGTTGAATGTTCCGCATGCCACCTCATTGCAGCTGTTTGTTCTGATTGGTATAACCTTTGTAGTCTATCTATTATGGATAGCTCTGGTACGGCACTTTACTTCTGCCAGCTCCTTGGGGCTTAAATCTTGGTTTGTGGTAAAATCGACATTCAAGCAGATCTTCATCATCTTTCCAAAATATCATGCAATTGTAAATGCAAATATCTATCATCTGCGAGGGCAAACCTAAACTAGAGACTAGTTTATGTATTTCGTAATATGACTCAGCAGCTTCATTATCCTCTGTCAAAAATTCTTTTATAAGAGCTGCCCAATCATCCATGCAACTCTCAGATTGATTATGATCAGACTTTATTGTAATCATCCTTGATGCCAATGATAATTTAGACAGACCTTCCCTACAACTTTCATAGATTGGTTGATTTGCAGAATCAAGCATATCATAAAAAATTTTAGCATCTACATTGGGTTCTTCAACATCATCAGGAGTAGACATAACTCCAGGAAATGCATCGGTTACCATTTCTTCGAACCCGACATCATGATCATAAATATTAACAAATTAATGCTGATCATATTGCTCATTCGTATAACCATGATCCATAGGTGGGTAACTAGTACTACCCGAAGTTTCATCTTCTTATCCCTCTCCATGATAAAACCAAACAGGATACTCAGGTATGAACCCTCTATTAAACGGGCACACCATCACTCTGATCCGTTGAATTGTAGGCACACTACCCGCTTGAGCCATGAAAATTTCAAGCCCGTTGAGGAACTCTTCTGAAAGCCTTCCATTTTCACCTCTACGTCGATACATCCAACTTCTTAGTTCGTATATATCGTCCATCTTAGTCAGAAAATATAACAAAAAAATTTGGTAGAAATTTTTTTTTTTTGGAACATATATTTTTTTTTTACTTCACTGATTTTTGGTTTGGGGGTGCGCCTAGGGAGAGGTATTTATAAGAGTTTTTAGCAGCGATTTTGCATCGAAACTTTAGTACCGTATTAGCATCAGAATAGTTTACGTCGATTTTGCTTCGAATTAGCGTCGTTTTTGCGTCGAATACAACCGCCGCTAAAGAAATAGGTGAACCCATTAAAAACGTGTCACCTACCTA
The DNA here is from genome assembly GCA_964056655.1 of Arabis hirsuta. NCBI lineage: Eukaryota > Viridiplantae > Streptophyta > Magnoliopsida > Brassicales > Brassicaceae > Arabis > Arabis hirsuta. The sequence continues at coordinate 23,969,201 of OZ053310.1, forward strand.
TCCTATCCGACGCTATATTCGACGCTAGTGGGTCAACGTTAAATCAATGCTAATATTGCATCGATTTAGCGTCGAACTGAGACTGTCGATGACAAATCGACGCTATATAGTGCCGATTTAGCGTCGACTTTTTTCATCCCAAATTAGCGTCGGTTTTGCGTCAAAATTTGATAGCGACACAATGACGACGCAAATTTGACCCCATATTTGCGTCGACTTAAAATCGACGCTAATTCGATGCTAAAACTGTGTTTTCTTGTAGTGTACGTGTTCTTCTTGACCAAATCTCCTCGGTTTACTTGGGGTTTGGTGATCTTGATTAAACTGGTTCCCATCAATACTCCCTCCTCCCATAGAACCTTGTCCTCAAAGTTCTTAGTTTTCATCCTCATGTTTACGTTCCATAAGCAACAGTTGGGATAGCTTGCATTTATGTCCTCGCGTATACCTTTCACCGCAAATAAAACATAGTCCTAGGCTACGTTTTGCCTTGATATCTTTCAACTCAGCTTTTTTGGTGTTGGCTCAAGCCTGGTCGCGGTTGTCGTGTGTATCTTGGTAGGCAAAGAACTGTCTGGTTCTGCCCAGCCACGCAGTTGGATTTCCACCAAAGAATCGCAGAAACTCAAGCTTGACAAATTTTGAATGAAACATATTGTTGCATTTATCCGTTTGATTAGCCGTATTGCTACGATGTTTCCCTGAGTGTGTTGTGTTCAACCGATCTATTCTTTATTGCTGGCTATGGATTCCATTAGACGATTAAGAGTTGCTTCGATGAGAGAGAATTACTCCGTCACTCTGACCAGCAACTTCTGCATCTCGTTTTGAAGGGCCCCAAGGCTTGTGTCCAACAGTTCAAGACGGTCCTTGTTTGCAGCCATCTCAGAAGGAGGGGTTCCAATAGATGGACTCTCCTGTTTTTGGTTTCATTTGGGTGGAATGGTGATAAGTGCTCTGATATTACTCATAGGTCACAATAGTTTTTCAAAAAAACAGATAAAACTCAATTTGCAAATTTTAAGTCTACTTAATTATCTTGACCTTAAGGTCTTTAAATACACTAAGGGGGTGTATTGGATGTGGTATTTTAATGGATTTGGTGGAGTTTCTAATTTGGTGGATTTATGTGGATTTGTGTGGATTTTGAGTATATGTGATGATTTTGGAATTTAAATAATTAAAATATAAAATACTATTGTGTGATTTGGTGTGTGATTTAAGGTGATTTGTTTTAAAATTTGAGAGGATTTGTGGTGATTTGAGCTTCTTTTTTCTTCATTCAAATAAATCAAAAACAAAAACAATTATGAGCACACGAACATGTTGAGCAATAGAAAAAAAATCAAAAGCAAAAAAAAAACAATTATGAGCACACGAACATGTTGAGCAATAAAAAAAAACAAAAACAAAAAAAAGAAAACATCAAAAGCAAAAGAAAAATTCCAGCAAAAGATCAAACAAAATAAGATCTAACTAACAGATCACGATTGGGTATTGTTGCTCTATCATTATTATCGTTTCAGAGAGTCAGAAGAAAAGAAGAAGAACTCAATCATCATCATTGTTTGTGTTGAGACGAGACGAAAGAAAAAGAAAAAGCTCACTCATCATCATCGTTTTTGTTGGGACGAGACGGAAGAAAAAGAAGAAGAGGAAGCTCAATCATCATCATCATCATCATCATCGTTTCAATTAAGACGAGATAGAAGAAAATGAAGAAGAAGAATAAGAAATTCAATCATTATCATCGTTTCGGTTGAGACGAGAGGGAAGAAAAAGCTCAAAGAAGAAGAAGCTCAATCACGAGACAAAAGAAGAAGATCAAGTTAACGAAAAAGATAAAAAATGGAAAAAAAAAATTAAAACGTTTTTATTCAAATCACACCTCTAGAGGTGTGATTTTCATGAACCAAATTTATAACTAAAAATCAATTTCAAATCTCATAAAATCATTTCTTTAAAAATTATTGTTAACTTTTGAATAACAAAAGATTTGATATGAGTTCACAAATCATAAGTTGAATAACAAGGGATTGTATATTATTTTGATTGTATTTTAATTAAATTTCATGTTTAATAACAAAGGATTTGAAAAAAAATTAAAATCTTTAGTTGAATAACATGAGATTTTAGAAATTCCACCAAATCCATTAAAATACCACATCCAATACACCCCATAAGCAAAACAAATCGATCACCGATCCTAAAAATATGGAAACAAAGTCATGCAAATGGGGAAATAGAGATATGAAGATTGAGCTTCTAAAACTAAAGAAATATTAACTTTTCCAGTTATTAAACAAAAGGGAAGCTTGTTCTTCTTAACCAAATCTCTTCTTTTTACTTTGGGTTTGGTTTTCTTGATTGAAACGGTTTTTTCCTATCACTTGCCCTTTTACACAAGTAGGAAAAAAAAAAAGAATTTATTTTCCATGCCGAAGCACAAAGCGCTTGGAATATAATTTTTTAAGAAAAGTCGATGTTAACAATTTTGTTATACATAAATCACTATGCATTTCTTCATTTCTCAAAAGTCTTTACAGCAATTGAACTCCACCATTCTTACACGTACACCAAAAAATATCAACGCCTCCCACAACCTAGATTTCTAAAATATGCGGCGTATTCTTTTCGTAATCGCTATGACCAGCATCAACGACAAAAAAGCCTTGTATTCATGTTGCTTGTAACGCAAAAATGTGGAGAGTACTGATGTCGGCGGTGATAAATCGACTGTTTATAAATAACACTATTATCGATAACACTATTATCGCTGAAAAAACAGAGGCACTGTAAATGGTCACAGAGACTGCGATTTACTCACCACATACTTAGATCTCAAATAACTTATAATTGCAGCTTTTTTGGATCAGTGGCCACTGGCCGCTGACGCAGCGATGCACCCCCGAACAAGGCCATGGTACACAAACAATTGCAAAGCTCAAGAGCACATCGCCTATACCAAGTCAACAATTCCACATGTCACCCCCCCCCCCCCCCCCCCCCCCTCCCCTAGCCAAATGTCTTGGGCCGAGATGGCGAGGCGAGTTGAAGACGTTTTGGGCCAAGAAGCCTGGGTTTTCAATGAGCCGAGGCGATGAGCCAGGTCTTTAGTGGGCCGACGCAACACATTCAGGGCCGAGCTGATAGACAATGGGCCGAGGAGGTGGATCACGAGTCCCATGGGCCGACCCATATTATTGTTCGCCCTAAATGATGAAGTTGAATCATGCAAAAATCGGCCGAATGAAGAAAATGGAAGTAAATCTTCGAGAGCATACTCAGATATCCTCGCTTAGGCGACGAACATGTTCTATAAAAGGAGAAGGAAAAAACTTACATAGGGGTTATGAAATTTTATTATATTCACATAACACTTTCTCTTCTGCCTTTCAATTTCTTCATCAAACTCATCATCCTTTTCATTCCGTATGTTTTTCTTCATCTTCATCTTTGGCTTATCAGTTTCATTAACAGCCACCCGCTGCTAACCTACCCTTTATTGTAATTTCAGTATTCCAACCATCTACAAAGATACAATCATAGACAACATCATCAAGCAGTCTATCCACACTAGCATGCTCTTCTTCGTAATTCCGTATTGGTTTAACATCCCTCCCCCAGGCTTCAAGGTTATATGTCTAATCCTGACCTACAAAAATATCATTAAAAAAATGTAAAAACAAGTCTTAAATACAGTACTTCTAATATTTCGTTTATGTTACAATACATATATATACATACTTTGTTGTTATCGTATTCTTCTTCTCTTCACGTATAACATCTTCAAAGTTAAAGCGCTTACGACCATCACACCATGACAGACCATGACAGAATGAGAACTTCAGCACCTTCTATTTTACGCCCAAAACGTTCACCAACGGTAGTAACCTACTCATACAACCATATATGAAGAAGATGAACGAATCCACTAATCAAATAAGAATCTCCACCGTAATAAGCTAACTTGATAGATTCAACAAGGCTTTCACATGCCTTCCTACGCCCCCATGGAAACTTCTCAAACGCCTCCACATCAAACACCCTTTTCGCTAAATGGAGAGGAATTTTGTTGCGCCAATGCATACCAATCACACCTAGAGCAAGTGCACTTAAAATTCCAACCATCCTACGCTTCTAAAAAAACGAAGTCCTACATTTAGATAATGTTCTTTCCTTGGGGTGGGTATTCGGGTAATCGGTTCAGTTCAGATCGAGTATCTTGGGTTTTGGGTATTTCGGTTCACGAAAAATAGGTATCGATCGGGTATTATTAATTCTTGGTTCGGGTTTGGTTTGGTACATGCTCGGTTCAGGAATTTGTTTAGAGATCCAAAAAAAAAGTTGGTTCCACTTCGGTCCATTATTTTGTACCCAATATACCCGAAAGTACCCGAAAATATACGAAATACCCGAAAGTATCCGAAAATACCCAAAACATTAACAAAAATAATTTGTAAAAATTTAAATAATACCTTAATTAGTTATTTTTTACTGAACATACCCACAAATACGGAACTAATCGGATTAATTGAAAAAACAAAGAAAAAACTATAAAATTTATTCAAACCACTTAAACATATACGCCCTAAAATATAAATATCTTTAAGTTAGTTTATATTTCGGATACTTTGGATACCCGTTCGGTCCTCGGTTTAGTTTGGATATATTGGTTCTAGAAAATAGATGACGATCGAATTTTTTTTTTAAGTTCGGATTCGGTTTGGATAATTCGGGTCAGTTTTTCAGTTCCAGGTACTTTGCCCACCTAGTCTTTCCACTTTGGTCCATCACTGATATTGAGATCGACTTTCACCCCACTGAGATTAACAGAAAATTAACTAATTATAGAAAATGGACAAAACTCATACAAATTTTGGAAAACCGAGCTCTTGCGTTGAACAACTCGGATCAGCTCGGTAACACACTAACCAGCTTAGGGTTTTTATGAAAAGAAATATCTTTGAGTTAGCATTCCAATGGAGTTAGAATCATATTATTCGGAGTTGTGCTTCGCAAGATACACCCGATTTACTGAAGATATATCGATCTAAACTTATAACCAGTCGTAGAGATTGGTTCGATGCGACCCGAGCTAAACTTTACGTTGAGGAAATCGTGAAGATACATGGGGTGCCGGTGAGTATAGTTTCTTATCGGGACTCGAGATTTAATTTGGCCTTCTGGAAGGCGATGCAGAAATCGATGGGGACAAAGTTCCATATGTGTACTACCTACCACCCACAAATCGATGGGAACTCGGAAATGATAATCCGAACAGATGAGGATTTGTTACGAGCTTGGGTTTTGGATTGAGGTGGGAACTGGCAGCAATATCTACACTTGGCGAAGTTCTCTTAAAATTATAGCTATCATGCTAGTATTGGAATGTCGCCTTATGAGATTTTGTATGGGCGGCCGTGCAAAACTCCCATGTGTTGGACCCAAGTGGGAGAGCGGAGCATCTTTGGCCGTGACTTTGTGTAGGAAACCACGGAAATGATAAGGTTTCTGAATCTTTAGATGAAATTAAGAAGCTTAAAATAGATAGAAGAATTATGCGAATAAGCGTTGTAAAGAGTTAGAATTTGAAGTTGGGGCAATGGTTAAAGAGCGGGCAACGATGAATGCGAAGTTCAGTCCAAGGTACATGGGGCCATATAGGATTCTGGAAAGATTCGGTCCGGTGGCTTACAAGTTGAATTTGCCGCCATCGATGAAAGTGTTCCATAAAGTGTATCATGTTTCTTTGCTATGGAATTGTATAAGGGACAACGATAATGTGATGACTGAAACACCTTCGGATCTGCGCGAAAACTTGACCATTGAAGGCAGACCATTCCGGATCGTGGATAGAAAGTTGAAAGCGGAAGGAAGGAAGAAAGGGAAAATGATCCAAATTGTTTGGGATTGCGATGGGGACGAAGGTAACTTGGGAATCACGTGCAAAGATGAAAACTGTGTTCCCTAAGTGGTTTGATAAACTTGAGGAAGACGTAGGTAAATGAAAGTAGATTCGAGGACGAATCTCAAGCTAAGTGGAGAAGAATTGTAACGCCCATGTTCCGCACACTGACCACCGTGAACTGAACTGATCGAGGTGATCGAGGCGCATTGAGCAATTTTGGCTAAGAGAAGTGAAATGGGAAAGTAAAACTGAGATGGGTAGTTGAATCTAAGCTGAGCAAATTTTTCGGATGTGCGGTCTAATTTTGGGCAGGACGGTTACCGCAACAGCTTGTCTGATTTGGACAAAGTAGTTGCATGGTGAACTGTCTAACCGAGCAAAAAATTAAGGAAATTATTCTAAGGCATTTAGGCGGGAAGGGTTACCTACCAAGATGCGTTGGATCTTTAATGAAAATCGCGGAAATGGTTGTTTCTGAGCCTTGGACGCGAAATTAAACAAGAACAATTATCCGAGCGGTTCTGAGGCAGTTTATCGAGTTAAAACTTACCCTTGGCCTTGTTTTTAAGCGGAGAAATACGAGAAAAGACTTAGAAAGAATTTTAGACGATTTTAGAGAGAAAACTTGAGAGAATTAGTGAAAGGCTCGAGTGCGGTTAGATCGATCAAGTCTACGGGTAACGGTGATCGAGTCTATGGCTAAACTGGGTGATTGGTGCGACAAAGTGTTCGACAAATCGTCGCGATAAGAGGTGCCAGAATCGGATCAAGGCAACCAAATCCGAGTGACTAAGGTGAGTGTATGACCGTGAGCCTAAGTCTAGGGTCGTTTTCTTACATAGATTCATCGAGTTTTGATTGGTTGGGTGATTCTGACTGTTTGCTTATCTTCGATTCTGCATCTGCTGGCTTGATCCTGCCGATTGATTTCTTTCACGGAGAGTCTAGATTAGTCAACACGTTTAGGGGCAACGGCGCTCGCTAAAGCTTGTCTAGTTGGGGGAAAACTGCTTCGTGACTTGGAATAATCGGGCCGGACAAGTGACTGATCTAATAAGCATGATTGACTAATTGAATTGATTGTTTGATTATGATGTCTATTATGTGGCTAAGTAGAATGGAACGACCGCTCTCACTACGAAATTTTGTTGTTTATGCCTCCTTTGTGATGCACGGAAAGAGATTATCCATGAAGGTATTCTGAATGCTTAAGTCGCGGTGACTAAGGCTGGAAAAGAAAGGATGGTAGATTAGAACATGTAGCTAGGTCGATTTCAATGTAATAGCTTATTAGCAAAATGAACCTTGCGATTTAATCTTAGTTAATGTTTTATGTTTGAAAGTCTTGTGTAAATCGAATAAACGCTTAAAAATGTTAAGTAAGGGAAAAAAGTTAAAGAAATGGCCGAGGCAGTCGATCCGAAACCTCACCGAGGTAAGGAAATCCAGGTCGGGGTGTTTCACTAAGCCCGCAACAAAAATTCCAGTAACAAAAACTCTTAATTCTCTAAGAGAAAAAAGGATCACCTGTCGGACACCGAACCCCAAGGACACCGGCGATGACGGTGACAACCCTTGTTCGTGGTAGACGGAGCATGACCAAGACTTCCATAATCATACTCACCAAACCTTATCCGTAGATTCCATGCCGAAGAATAATACCAGCGAAAAGACGGACCAACAATTTCACAACAAACGATCCATCCAGCCATAGCATAGGAGATAACCACCAACACCTCGTGCAAGAGCTAAAGGAAGAACACGACCAACCCGAAGAGGCTACAAAACTACAGACGCACAAGAGAACCACAACCGCAACGAAGAACCTAACCTCCGGAAGAGATGAATAGAAGACTTGACTTAAACTTTAGAGAAGAGAGCTTTACCTCAGTACACGAGCAAGACACACTGGTGAGGGAGAAAAGACTACTTGCAGATAAAGCCTTCATGAGAACTCGGCTAATCGGCCATATCTGTCGACTCCAGGCAGATCTTCCTCATAGAAGCCATATCCGAAGGTTCTACAACCAAGAGCCACCCACCAATAGACTACATCGAGCATCAGATCCACTTCCTCAACAACTAGCCGAGCTAAATCACTTGGAGATCTTCGACCTAAAAAAGTCAAAGCAGAATCCGAAAGAGAAGAAGCAAGGTTCCGTCGACTAGATCTGGCTCCAAACCCAGCAAGAACCACCAAAATCCCACCCAGGGAGACCCCAAAGTTACCATGCAACGCCGCCAGAGGAGGAAACTAACCGCCATAAGCTCACCGGATTTTGGTTGTCGCCATAGATGAAGACTAACATGGTGCAAAAAGGTGGGGCGAGGCCTCTCACAGAGCCGGCAAGCCGGACACTAGAGAGACAATCAAAAGTTAAGAAGAGCGGCGCTAGGGCGAACTAAAATTAACCCCATGCAATAGTTCGCAGTTGAAATTAGTTCCAGCGAAAAAATAAACCTCAAACTTGAAAGCATAATAGAATGTACGACGCACTAATTGAAAACCAAGATCATCTTTGTTTGGGCAAATTTTAACAAAGTTCGCAAGTACACAGATCTACGGAATGACGAAGGGAAGTATATCTTTATTAATTAACGAAGTGGACTTGTAGCTGAATAATATTACAACGTCTAGATTTCTAAAGCGTTATAAAGAACTTCGTTTGACGTAGAAAACAAGGGCTAGATCTCCTTTTGCAATCTCTGGGATGTTGTGAAGATGTAATTCTTAGATTTTCTCTCCATTTTTCTGATGATCTCCTTCTTTCTAAGATGTCTCTATTTATAATGCTTGATTAAACTATTTTTGGATTAGAATCAGGCTTGACGTGAAGATTATCTCCTTAGTAATTGGGATTCTTGATATACTTGAATCATTTACCTCTTCATATTATGAAGTCTAGATAACAACGGACATCGCTATACCTTTAATCACGAAATCCACACGAAGTTATCTTAATAGCCAAGTATTATTTTACAAATAAATTAACTAACCTTGTAGCAACGTCATAACGGTGTTAATGATGTAATAACTATGTCTCACGTTTTACACGATACATGCGACGTATTATCAGGTAATAGTAGGTTATTACCTCGCTTTACAATCTTGATCAGATTTACAATAGATTTTGAGAACATCATCGTTTCGGCTAAAAGAATTCATCAAATATACATATTTTTCCGGCCATAATTTGCTCGCATTGTTTGATCTGACACACAAAGTCATAACAATGAAGATAACAAAAAATCGTTTCATACTGCAAAAGTTTTCTCTTCTTATTTTTTAATGTATTTTGAATTTAACTCACCTTTAAAGATTGTATATAGATTATGTAATGTAAATTCTAGCTCTCTGTAACAAGGGATAATTGCAAAAATATTATTTTAGGGTGGTAATTTTCAAAACTACCAATATGCGTTGTCCATCTTCAAAAATGCCACAAATTAAAGATTTTTAAACCCTAAAATTTTTTTCACCCCAAACAAACCCTAAACCTTCAAAACTTAACCTAATACAACATAGTTAACCCAAACATAAATGATATATCGAATAAATGATTTTGAAAAAGTGGTATTTTTGAAAGATTTTGAAAAATTAACATTTTTGAAAAATGATTTTTTCAAAGTGGCATTTCTCAAAAATTCTCCTGTAACAAACTGTTACATAATTACTACTACTGGCCTCATCATAAATTTATAAAGAAACATAGCTCCCTAAAAAAATATCTTTGTAATAAATTTGAAAGCAATTGGACAAATTAAATTTTTTAAGAGAAATTTTGAAAAATACCACTTTTCAAGTGTCACTTTTCAAAAATGTCATATTTTCAAAATCTTTGCAAAAAAGCCACTTTTTCAAAATTATTTATTCATTATATCATTTATGTTTGGGTTAACTATCTTGTATTAAGGTTTAGTTTTGAGGGTTTAGGGGGTTTTAAGTGTCAAAACATTTTTTAGGGTTTATAATTTTAAGATTTAGGCTCTAAAAATTCATAACTAGTAACATATTTTGCAAATGAACAACTAATAGTGGCATTTTTGCAAATCTACATAATAAAAGTGGCATTTTTACAATTGTTCCATTCTTTAAAGGTAAATTATCATTCATAACAAAAACTGTTATATAATCACAGTATTAAAGAAATAACTATAATATTAGCATCTTTAATATAAATTTAAAATATATCATGAATATTATTTAATGTAAAATAAATAACAAACAATAAAAGTTATTAACCTTTATCTTTTCAAAATTAATTTCATTCATAAAATGTTTCAATCTCTATTATTAGGAATTAATGTAATGTGTCCAGATTATAGTTTTTGATGAGAGACTCTTTAATATGCAATATTGATTAATTAAATTTTAATAATATATTTGGGAATCCTTGCCAACCGAATTATATTTCATCTACGTACTCATCTTTTCATAATTACGTATTTTTAATGAATTTGAATTTGAATTAGAGTTTAGTTTTGAATGTTTTAAAATTAATTTTAGTTTTATGATATTTTTTGAACATTTATCAAATAGTGATATTTTTGAAACATTTTAAAAATAGTGGTATTTTTTATAATTACCTTTACTTACCGATCATATGTTATCTCATGTCGATCTCCTCCTTTTGTTGCCGGCTTTGAGTCGTTAAGTTTGGCCAAGTCTCAACTATATAACTATTATTATCGTCGCTTATGGCACTATGTCGTGGTTATGATCTTCATCTGTTTAGTAGTTTGTTACCTCTCCGATTCCCGAATTATACCATTATTTTCTTAACATATTCTTCAAATTGTAGTATTTTAAATACTCAAACAATCCTTACCCGCCTTTAATCCGCTACTACCCGATCCGATACCTAGAATGCACATGCTTGATAAAAGTTACATACATATCCATTGTTACTATTCATCTCATATATGCATATATCAAGCCTCCTTTACGGTTAGGTGACTTGGATAGATATTTTGATCGTCAAGTCGTCATAAACTAACTATAGCCAAGCGATTTGATTATCTAATAAAAAGAATATTCGTATAACGATTATAGCCAAGCAAAATAGTGCACCGTTAAAGTTAGTTCTTGGTAGTGACTACGTGTTGCTACTCTATGCTTTACTTTTACTCATATCCGGTCCAAAGTTTAGAAGGACCCTAAACAAAAAAAAAGAATTTGGCCCTAATTACATACAAAAACGAAAACAAAAAAAAATTTGGGCCTTTTTGAAAAACAATTTCACCTAAATTTCACATAAAAAAAAAATCATATGCAAATACACAATAAACCTTGTTCTAAATCTCGGCCGAATTGGCGATTCGGCGGCCGAGAAGCCGGTCGGCAGTGACCCACCGTGGCGAGATAGGCATGTTCGGAGGTCTTAGGCGGAGACCAAGTTTTCACCGCGAAAACCGTGGTCTAACCAAAAGCGGCGGTTAATAAGCAAAAACAGAGGAGTCCAAAACTGAGTTTTCACCACCGTAGCCAAGGTTTTCTTGATCCTTTTGCTTCGTCCAGCAAAGATTCAACGTGACTTTTTGTTCTGCCATTAAAGCTTATCGTTAAGCTTCGTGTTCTCTCAGAGAAGAAAGATCTAGAACATAAGAGATAAGGTTTTATCTTGTCCATCGGATTATAATCGGATGGTTACAAAGATAAGTCGTGTAAATGAAGCATATCTGTAAAAGTTATACTCTCTCTCTGTTTCATATTAGTTGTCATTCTCCACTTAATTTTTTTGTTTCATATTACTTGTCATTCTACAATTTAAATGCATATTTATGACTAATTTTTCTATTTTTATCACTATTTTTAAATTTATTTACTACACATATCAAATAAAACAATGCATTAATTAGGGGCAAAACATAAAAATTTTAATTATTTTTTTAATTTGTGTAAAAACTTCCAGAATAACAACTAAATTAAAACAGAAAAAATAAGAAATAAGAACTGAACACGTGTAGATAACATTGGTAACTGACATCTCATAACTCTAAATAGAGCACATATTCACAAAATAATAAAATAACTATAATTTTAATAATTTAATAAGACAAATAAATGTAAATGACATACTATAATTATGAAATTGTTTAATAAAAAATGAAATTAGATAAAAAATGAAAGTATAATCCAATAATGAATTTCTATACATCAGATAGGAGAAAAAACCACGCGCAGGAGATAAGAACAAACAGTACATCGCCATAGTTTTCTCCGGTGTTCGGCGCGTCATCGCCGGCATCGGAAGGCTTTGCCTTTCACTTTGCTCGGTTTTCTCCTAGGTTCCCCCTGATCTCGGCGGTGTTCGTTGACATAGTCTCCGATCTTAGGATTTATGGGTGGGAGAGATCTCAGATCTGAGATTGTAGATCCCTTCCATAACTGTTTCGAAGTCGACGGTGGTTCACTGGTGGTTCGGCAGGGCTGCGCTCGATCTCGTGGGTTCTCGTGCATCTTTTACTCCCGCCCTCTCTTTCGGTGTTGGTGGTGTTGTGGAGCCGCAAAGAGGTTGTGACCGGAGAGATGGTTTTGTCAACAACGGAACGGTGGCGTGGCGTCGGAGTAGTGGTGGACCTGGTGGTCGTCGAGGTTCGTCGGGTCACGGATTTGACAGGGGTCCTGTCTTCGGTAGGCTGTGTCTATTGCTCGAGATGTTTTTGAGGGGTCTTCTAGATTTGTGTCTGCTAGTCGTAGGTGTTTGGGTCAATGGTTTTGACTTCCATATGGTTGGTTTAGGCTACTCAATGGTAGATGGTCATATCCTTTTGATCGTTTTGTGATAGGTTGTGTTAACCCGTTTGGATTGCGTATCGGTTTGGGTATAGCCTTTTCCGATTCTGGTCTGGTTGGCTACATTCTATCTTCCGTTGGTGGACTTCAAATCGTTTATTCGATTTGATACGTTCTCTTCGGCTCGTCTGTTAGTTTTCGTGATCGTGGGTCTTATTGATCGATGTGGTGCGGAATGTTTATTGTCTCATGGAAGATGTGTACCTTATGCGGAGACGGCCTTTGTTCATTCTTGTTGTCAAGTGTCGTCTTATGTTCAGATTCGACCTTGCGCTAGTACCCGCTAATATCGGGACAAGCTCTGACTGGCCGAAGCAATGTGTCATCAAAACTCCAGCCTCGTCTCGTTGTAGGCTTGGAATTCTCATTGTCTCTATGTGGTTTATTTGACCTCTTTTATGAGTATTGCGTTTGTAATATTTCCGCTCTTTTCGTTCAATAAAATTTCAGAGAAAAAAAAAAAAAAAAATTTTCTATACATCTATACGTGTGTGATTCCGCTGTGTTTAAGCCCTTGCAAGAAACAATCTAAAACACTGGTGGGGTTGCCATTTATGGACTTTCAAATTTATTCATAAATCAGTCCAACTACACACCAAATGGGGACCGAAGCAACGTATACATTACTTTGATAGTTGATACTTATCTCCTTACCACTTTGGTTTAGACTGGATTAAGTAAATTGTATGAAATGAAAAAAAAAATGTTTTGGTAAATAGCTGTTGTTATTAAGACAAAAGATTATTGGCAAATTTCTGAAAAATTAGAGTAAAAATGTAGCATGTTATTTTTAAAAATTGGCTTCGAAAACTATATTCATTTGGCATCTACAAACACATATAAACTGACTTTTAACACGCTAAATAATTATAATTATGAGATGATGAACATATGTATAAATTGATAAAATAAAATTGATATTTACATATAAAATAGCATGATACATAAAAAAAATCATGTGGAAATACTTAGATTGTATTTAAAATTTCTTTAATAAATTATATGTCTATTTAGAAAATAACACAAATACAGAAAAAAATTAAATGAAAGAAGTAAAATCATCTAAATTATTTTTAAAAAAATCACGTTTGTTCACTTGACAAAAATATATATCTTCTCATTTACTTAAATGCTAGTAATAACTAAAATATTTTTCATTATCTGCAAATAATTCAAATACTTCTAATTTTGTTGTGATAAATTCCCCTTTTCTTTTAATTAAAAAAACTCACTTATTTTTATTGCTTTTATCAAAATGTTAGTTATTTGACTTTTCTCATTCACTCCTCGTTTTCTTTAAATAGAGAGAGCATGCAAGCTAACATTTTATCCATCACCTGTTTTTCCACAAAGAGAGTGTTATTACTTATAAGCAGTTGCAGAAAATGGCTTCCAAGACTTTAATTCTGTTGGGTGTCTTTGCATTTCTTCTCGTCGTCTCAGAAATGGCCGCAGCATCTGAAAGACAGTCGGGTACATAAAATTATTTTATACAAAATAAAAAAATGTTTGTGAGGCTAATCGAACCATGCTAACGTATCATTCATTCATTTGATAAAATTTTCCAACCATTTCGTCCGTATTAAGTCCAGAAAGTTGGTTTGAACGATGGTCAATTATTTGGACTTACTAAGTCAAAACACACTTATGAATGGTCTTGTTGTCTACTTGACGACACGAATGGTGTTTTGTTAATAACAAACGAAACTTTTTATACGTATCAGACCATCTGAAACTATTTAGATGTTCGGTGCAAATTTTATGTAGAACGTATATTTAATGATGAAACTCACTTTTTCTTTTTAACTAGAGATCCGAATTTATATGCATTTTAAATAGTTTTTAAGAGAAATTTATTTTAAAAATCGAGGAGAAGAATGCACATATGCACGTGCTAAAAATATCTTTGAAATAAATGAGGTGTTTTCTTTTGGACAAGCACGGTGAACTCAGAGAGTGACGAAACTGTGCAACCTGATGGGCATGGTGGTGGAGGATACAACAGAGGAGGAGGACACTACGGCGGTGGAGGACACTACGGCGGTGGAGGACACAAAGGAGGAAGAGGAGGCCGCGGGGGACACGGAGGAAGAGGAGGTCACGGAGCAGAAGCTGTTCAGACTCAGCCTGGTCACTAAATCTATGTAATATATTAACCACCATGCACGATTACATCTATGTATACACATGTCATATGTGTATGACTATAAGTAAACCATGGTGAGTTTGTAATGAAGTGACTGAAGGTAAAGAAAATAAATTATGGGAATAAAGCTTTATAATGTAATGTCTATATGTTCGAGTTGTAATCTTCGCTTTTTGCATAATAAAATCGTTTCGTTTTGTGTAACAGTGCGATATTATTATTCGTACTCTAGGGTCAAAGAAAACAAAATAGATATAAACATGTCTCACCGAGGAAGTTTGCTTTCTTTCTTAAAAACAAAGCCTAGAAACTCTATCAAGGTTTTTTTTTCCTTGAATAGTACTTTATTTCTCTTTTGAACTTTCCTAAAGGGATACATTTTAAAATTACATGTTTTGTCCACGTGAGAAAAGAGAAAGAGGCATAAAACAATTGTGCCTAATAACCTCACGTTACAGTGTGAGAGAAATGATAAGGAGCAGTGACCAAAATAAAGAGCATAGCAGGAGATACTATGTGATGCTTACAATAAAAGGCTAGAGTGCAGGATGGTTCCCATATTAAATGTAACCAAACCAAAGTGATAGGTAAGTTTCACCAGATGAAGTAGCATGGTTTTGAGTGTTACCAACGCCGGTGTCAAGTCCAGCTAGCTTACGTCTTAGGATAGATTGAATCTCTCGGATTACTCGAGTCAAAGGCTTAGTTTCGTCTCTGTGCAATCGAGCATTCCTTTCTTTCTAGATTTCATAAATTGTTGCTTAAAGCAAAAGCTTGCAGATGGTGTTGAGCTTTGCTAGAGATGTAGCAGATCCGACCCATCCAACAATGGGTTCATAACCTACGGGAAGGTTTATATGAGTGAAACTAAAACACTTTTATATTGTTTTATATTTTTTTATTGATTTAATTAAAGTGTTTTATTTAAATAAGATTAATTGTTTTTAATTTGTTTAGTTAGATAACATGTGGCTAATTTTGATTGGCTATTTCATAGGGAGTGAACTCAAGAATTGTTCTTTTGCAAATGAACATCTCTAAGTGATATTCTTGCAAATGTATACACCAAAAATGGCATTTTTGGTGTTGCCCCTTTTTCTATTTGCTCTAGATTCTGCAAAATTAAAAAAATCAAGTCTAAAATATAAAAATAGTACAATACGTATCCGAAAATTAAAGAAATTAAATATGAATCTAGCATTTTTGGAAATCGAATATTTTATTACATTAAATTCTGCAAAATTTTTAGAATACATATTCTATTTTTTCCAAAGTATAATCTTGGAACCAAAAAAAAATACAAGATTAACAATGTTTTGGAATGAATCAGATTGTATTATGTAGTGTTGTTTGTTTAACAAAGTAAACCAAAATTGATGTTCTTAAAAATGACAAAAGTGTAGATAAGAAATACATTTTTTGTTCTACAAAACTATGAATTTATAGCCGAGATACACCCAGAAAAACTGAAACACAAGTACTTTATATTGCAAAAAAAGAGACATGAGTTCACAAAAACACAAGTATTTGATTCGTATAACAAGATCGGACCGGTTGAATCATTTCAATTTTGCATTCATGCATGTGCAAACAAAAATTAACAAGTAATTAAAGTCACACCAATTGAAGCTAATGCCTCCAACAAGATCGAATTTAATTACTTTAAGTATGGCATAATCGACTTTTTCGTTTCGGTTCGGTATTGTACCGCTGTGGCTAAAAGGAATTAGATAAAGAGAGTAATGCAGACTTTGCCAAACAATCGGCAAGCTGATTCTCCATACGAGAAACATAAGTAAATCTGATAGAAAAAGAAAAGAAAATGAATTTTGTTTCTGTTTTATGATGCAAGACGTTGAGCCATGAGAAGGTAGGTAAACGGGAGGAAAATTCAGAATTAAATATATTTATTTAAAAATGCAATTTTTTAATTATGAAGATTAGGGATATAATAGAAATAAATTTATTACAAAGGTTTAGATCACTAAACTTTAACAACTAATGGATATATGGACAAACTCTAAAAAAAAATCATTTATTTCTAATTTTCCTTTTTTCGGATAAATCCATAATATTTCTTTAAGCTCTGCAACGAATTAATGCATGTAATTTTTTTTCTCACATAGGTTTACAAAAACAACGATACATATAACATCAGCTTGACTCACAACGACAACAACAAAAATTGAGTCATGTGTATGAGTTGTCAAAAAGAATTTGGGATTCACAAAGCTGTTTGGCACTACGGTGATGTTGAAAATAAGCAAATAATATGATACTACGGTGAAACATGTAATCCATTACAACAGATAAAAGATTACCGTTTAATATAAATTATTATTTTGGCTTTCTCTGCCCCTAATATTTCTTAAAGCATATTAAACCTAGAAACTTAAAATATATAGAGCATCTTTCCTAACCTCGTATTAAATTATCCTTTTTTTTTTCCTAGTGATTTTTCGTCTCCCCAACCAACTATGTGGTTTTATTTTTTCACATGAATGTCAGAGTGGTTTATATCACCAACTTGACTCCCGCATGGTTTTTCAAAAGATATTTGGTAATGCAGACAGCTGTTTGGGTTGTGAACATGAGATTTTCGGGGCTCCATTCAAAATTAAAAAAAATATATATAAAACTATATATATCAAATAGTTATGTAATAAATCATAAATTTATTTGTATTTTTATTTTCTATGGTAATAATATATTTGTTTAGAAAAAATAAACACGTGAATTTTTTTGTTTGTTAATTTTCTTTTTATAATATAAATTTTTAAGTAATTTCTTTTAGTTAAAGTGTAAAACAATATATTTTTGTCTATCTAAAAAAAAAAATTGTTTAAACTTTTGTTTTAATTGTGGACTCCACACTAATGTTTCTTGAGAATGCCCTCAGGACCGGCACTGTTTGTGAAGGAAGATATTTGGTAATACAAACAAAAATATAATAATTCGACAGGAAGAAAGTGATTACAGGCTTACAGCTCAACCATTATGAAACAACGTCAATTTGATTTATTAAATTTTTTTTTTTTTTTTTTTTTGATAACCCAGGTGTCCGGCCCTCTAGCATCTAACTAGGAGTCCGACTAGCACTGAGGCGTGAGGCCCATCCTTTTCAGGCTGAAGGAGCCCACGGCCCAGTGTGCCTACGGCACAGTCCTGGAGGCCCGGAAGGACCATTTGAAAACTTCGGTGGCCAACGGGAATCGAACTGCGGGCACCATATTGGGATTACCCCCTCAAGTACCACTAGCCCAAAGAAATGATATTCCCTCAGTTTTTTAATTAATGTTTTAGAGAAAACAATTGTTTCTAAGAAAATAATAATTTGTATTCTCAATGTATTTTAAATGAAATATAATTATATATTAAAAACTTTAAGACATATTTGTTGTTATTATTGAATTACTATTAGTTTAAAGTTATGAAAAATTATTTAGTGAAAAGATATAAATATTTATAATAAAATATTAATGTATTTTTTTAATAAGTTTGAAAACTGTAAATCAAATAAAAACGGAACGGAGAAAGTATAAAACTATATATGGTGTAACATGTAATCATGAAGTATACATTAATAAGCCCATCAAGTTGGAAGTATATATTACTATATTTTATGATCAATATACAACTATAGGTATCAGCATGAAAGTCGCTCTTTTCAATAATACAAGTGTGATTAAATTCACTGCACATTAGTTGGCCATGGCAATTTTCAATATATATATAGGATCAAGCATAGTATATCTTTTGCATATTATACTATTTTATGATTAAGAATTACGTATCAGCATGAAAGTCGCTCTTTTCAATAATGCAAGGTGTAACTAAATTTAATGCACATTAGCTGGCCATGGCAATTTTCATTCTATAGGAATAGGATCAATCAATGCATACATCTTTTGCATCCACCCAACATTAATGGATGCCATAGATCAAAACCACGAGCTTGTTCTTGGTGGCGAACCCATCGAAATCAAAAACTCTTTTCACATACACCCTTTCAAGTTGAAGCATAACCATGTCCAACGCTTTTACAAAATTCAAACATGTCTCTTGTGTGAAAAGCGTTGCCTCAAAAGCTATTTTTGTCAAGCTTGTAAATTCCATCTATGTCCAACTTGTGTGAATAAGAATCCACTTGTTGTTGACCCGGGAAAGACCCATGAGCATCCACTCTCCTTCCTT
Source organism: Arabis hirsuta (assembly GCA_964056655.1). NCBI lineage: Eukaryota > Viridiplantae > Streptophyta > Magnoliopsida > Brassicales > Brassicaceae > Arabis > Arabis hirsuta. Next base: position 23,988,248 of record OZ053310.1, read on the forward strand.
CCCAAGTTTTCTTTCGTTTTCACTTGTGATGCTTGCGGGGTGGGTACAGAGAGATCATCTATTTGTATGTGTATCCCATGTTGTTTCACCATCCATTTGAAATGTGTCCGCTTACCACGCATTATCTGCATCAATCGTCATGATCATCGTATCTCTCTCCGTTTGCCTCTTGGCTCTGGAGAATGGACTTGCAGAGTTTGTCGCAAATACGTCAATGGAGAGTATGGGGCATATTCGTGTTTGACGTGTTCTAATTATGTTGTTCATTCCAAATGTGCAACAAACTCTGATGTGTGGGATGGGATTGATCTGGAAGGGGTACCTGAAGAAGATCCGGAAGAGATTATGCCATTCAAAGTGGTAGAGGAAGGTGTGATCAAACATTTTGGTCATGAACACAATCTAAGACTCACCGAGGGTGAAACTCTTCATGATAGAAACAAACAATGCTCGGCGTGCATCCTTCCCATCTATTCGGATCCATGCTACATTTGTACACATCACTGTGAATTTATTTTACATGAAGTTTGTGCTAACTTTTTGAAGAAAAAAAGACACCCGGCCAACTCTCGTCAGTTCACTTTATCTACCTTTCTAGACGATGGTTCTGTCTATATCAATATTCACAAATGTACCTGCTGCACACAGATCATTACCGGCTTTTCCTACAAGAGTGATTGTGAGTTCATTGATGTACTATGCGCTACATTTCAAGACGGATATGTCCATGTAAGTCACCTTCATTCGGAGCTTGTCATTCTACGCAAATCCGAATCATCAATTTGCTCAAACTGCAAAAGAGATAATAGCCATTTTGGTAGCTATTTTACGATGAAATGCATTGTATGTAAGGATTTCCAGTTGTGCTACCGTTGTCTTACTCTTCCCAAGGTAGTAGAGAACAAGTATGACAAGCATCCTCTTTCTTTATGTTATGGTGAAAATTCCAGCGGCAAATATTGGTGTGATATATGCGAGAAGCGTCTAGATCCACATAAGTGGTACTACACTTGCCGTGAGGGTAATTCAACTCTTCATACTTGGTGTGTATTGGGAGAAAACTCACGTTTCAGGCTTGGATACACCTTGGAAGGAATAGACATTGAATTTGAAGTGGTCTCCAACAATAAAGTTACTCGGCCACATTGCCATATTTGTTCCTCTCGTTGCCAAAGTCCCTCCATCTTCAGATTCAAAGACTTGTTCTTTTGTTCAGCAAGATGTATTAACGACAGCTGGTGTTGCACGGTCTGTCGTGAGTTCGTAAGTGGATTATACTGTCCAACATGTAAGGGGTTTACTCGGATCTGTGGGCTTGGAGTTTGAAGAAGAAGAAGATTAAAAAAAGAGGCTATGCCGTTTGAATAAAGTGTTACTCGGATACAGTGCCGGTCCAATGATATTGGATGCCTAAAGCAAATAAGAAAATTGATGCCCCAAATTTTTTTTATTAAATTTAAAATTGAGAATATTGTTTAGATTTTAAAAGGAAAAAAAGATCTTAAGAAAAATAATCAATCTAAAAGAGACAAAAAAAAGTGTCGGCATACTTTGGCTTCAGTACTCTCTGTCTCTAAAAGAAGGTTTCGATTTCTCTTAGCTTTAAAAAATAATAATAATAATCGATAGGCAAAAAAAAGTCAGATGGGTTCGAACCCATGGAGGATGAGTCAGAAAATGGAACCTTTTAACCACTATACCTATTAACATTTCCTGAAATGATGCCCCTAAAATTTTTTATAACATCTGCTGCCTAAAGCATTTGCTTGTTGGGCTTCTGCTTCGGGCCGGGCCTGCTCGGATACATTACCAAGCTAGTTTTCGTAAATGTAATATGAATTTTCTTTGGTACTACTATAAGTTCAGTGCAATAGCTCTTAAAAAAATGTTATTAACGAAATTATTGTTTTCATTGGGTCTGTGTGTATGTCGATTAATCGGGGATCTAAATATTGATGGACATGTATGTTTGTGGGATTCCATTTTCTTTTCCATGAAAAAAAAAGAAGTTTTTTTAAACAAGCTTTGGAAATTTGGAAAAACAAAACAAAGGCACTAGGATAGACAATTGATTTGTGTTGTAACGAAATAACGATTTGGAATCAAAGTGGATTTTTTTTTTTTTTTTTTTGTTGTTGTTGTTGTTGCAAATCATCTTATATATTAACGAGATACTAAGGTTATCCTGTTGTTTCCATGTAAAAAATTACGGAAAACGACTAATTTCTACCTCAACAGCTATACACGGTTCCATAATGTTTTGTGCGAATGCATACATATATTTTAAATACCCTATTTTAAATATATTCAAAATTCATATTCATACTTTGATATTTTGGTTTCTACACACTTTGAATGTGATTCCATTAGTCATTCTGTTATTATTTTTCATGTGTAGATGTTGAGTCAATTTCTCTTAATTTTTTTCCGAAAAAAAAATCTATTTATTTTTTTCCAAAAAAAAAAATATATCGATCAAAACGACAATCATTTTTTGTTTAGGGGGAAATTTTCATATGTAGATGCTAAGCTATTATCCGATTTTGGAAATTTCGAATAATTAAAATAGTTTAGAGAAAATTTTGAAGAGATATTTTTTGAGGAGGGAAAATGAAAATATCCAAAGTATAGGAGAATTAGATCAAAATGAGAAAAGTTGAGGGCGCAGAACAGTCAATTCATTTCGGTTTGAACTTTGAAATACTATATCCTCTATATATTAAAAGAGAAACATTTTAGATTACTTTTACTTACGTTCAATCCCACAAATTTTCTCAATTTTTTTTTTGATAATTCAATCCTATAATAATTATCTCCTACTATCCTATAGCCAAAAACTCTTCATAATATAATCTCTATAGCAAAACACAGTAAAATATTAAATATTTATAAACTTACCTAAAATAATTATTTAAAGATTGTAATATTAATTCTTACCATTAAAGTTATTAAAAATTATATTATTAATTACTCTTATAATTACCCTAACCTATATGATTCAATTTATATTTTCATTCTTCCATTTTGTATATTTAAATTATAAACCGTATCTTTAAAGATTATGATATTAAAAATACAGTTTATTAATAAGTGATATATAATGACTAAGAAATTTAAAATCTATTTTTAAAAATTATATCACGGGTGAACACATTTTTATACAAAATAATTACAAAATTTATATATATATATATAATGAGTTTTAGATTTCTACTAAGATAGCACCTAAAATTTCTACTTGGATAACACCTAAAACGATTTATGACCAATTAACTAAATCCAAATTTGTATTTTAAAAACTCTATTACTACTCTTATAATTACTTTAAACCTATAAGATTTAGTTCATATATGCAATCTTTTATTTTGTATATTTGATTAATAAACCGTATTTTTGAAAATTATGATATTAAATAAATACGTATTATTAATAAGTGCTATAGTGACTAAGAAACTAAACATTTGTTGCTTTTAATTATTTCACGGGTGAGATATATTTCTATACAAAATAATTGCAAAATTTATAAATATAAACAAATTTTGGATTTCGTATAATAATTTTTTTCAATAACTCTAGATGATTTATTAAATTAAAACTATATTGATTTTATTTGCGTATGATATTACTAGTTATTATAAATTGCTTTACAATACTCTTTTTAGGTCATATTGAGGACCGATTTCCTAATTGGTTAGTTAGCTAGATAACCCAAAAACATACCATCTTGTCCCAACCGAAAATAGAATTAAGGAATTAGAGGTCACCTACTAAAGAGAACACAATGTTACGATTAGCTCAACACTGAGTTGGTCGCATTGATCTAACCTTCTATTTTGGTATATATATTGGTTTCGATTTTATAAATTCGGTTGATGTGTCCGCACCTAGTTTGTATCAGTTCCTTGACTCATATTTAGTTTGGTTACGATATGATAGATTCGGTGAATATGTCTGCGCCTACTTCGTACTATTGCCCTCTCTTCTGGGTTCTATTAATTTACGAAATAACATTTACGTTTTCTACTAAAGTTTACGAATTATTTGATATCAGGACGTGTTTTTGGCGGGAGTGAATGCAGGAGCGATCACAATGATATGGGCGATGACAGAACTAACCAGACACCCAAGGGTGATGAAAAAACTCCACGACGAGATCCGAGCAACACTCGGACACAACAAAGAAAGTATCACAGAACAAGATCTAGATAAAGTTCACTACTTGAAGCTTGTGATCCAAGAAACATTCAGATTAATTTACGAAATAATCTGAATGTGTTCAGATTTACGATTTGATAGATTCGGTGAATATGTTCATCATTACATCACCTAATTTTTTGCATTTCATTATCTGTTTCATGACGTCGAGTGTGGGCCAGTTGGGTGGCTAACCAACTTTATATTTGGAAATGGAAGAAAATTATAAAACAATATTTTGAAGTGATCGGACTTCAACCAAACTTGCACAATTGTATGGTATATTCATGTTTGATGTTAAACCCCATATTGAAGTCTATTAAAGCAATTAGGGCCCATTTGTCACATCTATATTTTAATAGGGGTGTCAAAATGGGTTAATATCCATGGATTATCCAAACCCGCCCATAGTTTTAGCGGGTTTGGGTTGAATTTTTGTACCCATATAAATAAATGGGTCATGTTGGGTTACCCTATTAGGGTTACGGCATTAGGGTCGTGGGTAACCACTGGTTTTTCATATAAAAATAAAGAGAAACTAAGATATATTACTATATTAGAGTACGTTAAAAATTAGAGTTTTTTCTGCTAAAAAATTAGGGTTTCTTTTGTATAGGCTAAAAAACTAGGGTTTTATATAACTTATATAAATATGAGCAGTTCTCCCTAGTTTGCCGCTACTCTAAATAGGAGACGAGGGAAAATCACATATATTAGAGTACGTTAAAAATTAGAGTTTTTCTACTAAAAAATTAGGATTTCTTTTGTATCGGCTAAAAAACTAGGGTTTTATACAACTTATATAAATAGGAGCAGTTCTCCCTAGTTTGCCTCTACTCTAAATAGGAGACGAGGGGGAAGTCACCATTGGTAATGTACTGGGAAAAATCAAAGTTAAAGATGAGAAACTATATTTACATGTGTGTTTTGCACTATTGGAAAGATAACAGACATCGTTTTGTTGCTCTAGCATATATGGCATGTGATTTGTTGAGCGTTCCTATAACTATTGTGGCTTCGGAATCACCTTTCAATCTTGGTTCGCGTGTTCTAAACAAATATCGGAGTCGGTTTCTTTCTAATGTCCAAGCTTTACTTTGTACGAGATCTTGGTTATTTGGTTTTACAACTGATGAAAAGGTAAATTTATCATTTATATTTATTGATTTTAATACTAGCTATTAATATTATCCAAGTTGCTCATATATTTTTTTATTATTTGTAGACAATGAAAGTGATGATGATGATGATGACGAGGAGAAAGCAGAAGCATCCAAGGAAGCAGATGAACCCAACGAAGATTGAAGTGTTTTTTAAAATTAATCTATGGTTTTATGGTTTTGTTGGTCTTACGGTTTTATGGTTTTTATTTATCTTAAGATGACATTTTTTAGTTTGTTACTTGAAAGTTGAAAATTTTTGTTGGATTTATTTATAATAATATGCAATGGTGTTGTTTTTTTAATTAGTTTATTATCATATTTAATTTGTATATGGGTACCTATTTAACCCATTAGGCCATCGGTTTTATATTAATAGGTTTGGGTATTCAATTCATATAATAAATGGGTCGGGTCAAACCCGCCCACTAAATTCTCGAACCCATGTGGGTTTGGGTCGGTTACCCATTTTGACACCCCTGCATTTTAATGACCTATTGGCCTCATTAGAGAATCTACAATGTATCACTCTATTTTTTACTTCAAAATATAATAATTTCAAAATAGGATTGAATTTTGTTCTATTACTCTATTTTATATTCCAAAACGAATATTTCAAGTATATTCTCTCTTTCTTATTTTATAATTAATTGCTAATTATACCTTCTATCTATAAATTTTACAAACTGACCTCATTTTCTTTTTCTTTTCTAAAACATTCATAAATTAATATTATTCAAACTTAACATTTATAATAAGAAAGAAAATACATAACATACACATAGAAATAATAAAACAAACTAGATTTTAGTTTAATCATTACCATTTAAACAAAGTTTTGTTTCAAGACGTGAACTCCATACATGATCTAAATATTCATGAATATGTTCTCGCCGAACATGCATGGATTTTACGAAAAAGGGCTGAACAACAATATCAACAAGATCCGCCTGAATTTGGTCTGTTTAGCCAATATTTTGATAATTTACGTAGATTTAGAAGTGGTTTCCCACATTAATAGGTCACTAGTAGTTGTTGTATCAAATCTATCTTATGTTACCCATAAATTCAATAATTTATGTATTTTTATTTTTATTATTGTTTTTATGTTTTTAATTTTTCTATTAAATATATGCTATTTGTATTTTATTTTATGTAGGTAAAATAGTTATTTAATATAATTTGATGTTATGTTCTAGTACAACGTCAGATTGTTCACTCTAAATATTTTTTATTGTAATAATTTGGAGAAAAACGAAAATAATAAAATTATTTAAAATTTGAAAGACTATTTTATAAATTAAAAAGTACAACTCCAAAAAGAGTAAAAAATAATATTATTCTATATTTAGAATAAAAAATGGATTTACACCATTTTGGAGTTGGGTTAGAGAGGATTTTATTCCAAAATGGCATTTGAAGTGAGATTTGGAGTGGGCTTGGAGATACCCTTAGAGCATCAACAATGGTGGAATATCTTCAAAGGGGTTCTAATATATATAATAACAATATTTTAATATTTTTCAATTATTGAATTAAATTTTGATATATAAAAAGTAATTGAACCAATGAAAAACTTACAAGTTACATTATAGTTTCTAACGATGTTCTACATTTAGAACCACATCTTTCTCTCTTTCATACTTTTTTATATATTTTGTTTTCATTTTTTTGTAATGGTTAGAATCCTATTAGGTTTCTCCCGTTGGAAATGCTTTTATATTATATCCAACTTCTATTTATTACTAGATGACCACCCGCGTATATACGCATGGTTTTTTTATTTAATCTTTTTAACATTTTTTAGTTTGTTGTGTTATTTTTTCTTTTTTGTGATGTTTTTTTAAGATTGTTTTAAATAAATTGGTGATGTTTTTTGTTTGTATAACCGATGGAGGAAAATAAAATAAACATAGGAATTGATGCTAAAAGGAAGTGTTAATAAAGTTTTAAATTTGAATTATATGAATAAAGAGACATATTCTTCATATGGGTTGGGCGGGAAGGAAGTATTCATTCACTGCAAATAAGATTTGAGAAATAGTTTAGTTATATGGCATCTTTCCATATATATCGTTATTGTTTATTTGTATTTATAAAATTACATGATTTTGAAGTCTTCTTGTAGGAATATTTGGTAGTTGTTTCTCATTTCAACGTAGAATGTAGTCCTTGTATTCTTCTCCTATGTTTAGTTTATTACTCTGATTGTTAATGACTCGTAAAATTTTAATTATATTGAAATTAACAAACACAAAATTTAACTATAGTAGAATATAGTTTGTGTTAATGGAATGATGTAATGAATTGGATAATTATGTTTTCTGGTATATTTAATTTTTGAAGTATACCTGATCTTTTTTGCCGGAGGATTTGAGACCTTCTAAATCTGTTTGATCTTGAATCTTCCGGAGAAATAGGCGGTGCTTTACGTTTACGCGATTCCTACAATGACAAAGTTAAACGTAGGCATTAGTTTAAGATGTTCTTAATAATTGTTTTAATTGATTTGAAATAAACTATAAGAGATCGAGAGTTCTATCTACAGTTTCATAGTACGGACATCACTTACTATGGAATCTTGATTTCTATTCACGTTCTTTTGTTTCTTTTATCTATAGTTGTTTTGATTTTTCTTCTCGGGTGTTGGTTTGTAATTTGTTTAGAATTTTTTTTTTTTGGTAAAATTGTTTAGAATTGAGAGTTATTGAATTGTGATAATTAGGTTATTAAAAGATATTTTAGTAGTAAGTTTGAACGTCTTTCTTAAGCCAAAAATATGAAATTAGTTTGAAGGCCGTAGTTTAGAAGGAGGTGGAACGTTGACTTTTGATTGTCTACAAATGTGTGAGATTATAATTTATTTAATAACATTGGAAACTAAATATGTTGGTAGTGTAAGTTGTGGTAATAGATATTTTAAAATTTGATTTATTTACTTATTCGTAGAGATTATGATAAGGTTTACGGGAGAAGTTTTCTCACCGAAAGTCAATGTATTATTTTTAACAGTTGAATATTTTATTGAACATAGTAGAGATGATAAGTTTCATAAATAATCGAAGAGAAATTCAAAGCGTTTGAACCAAACAAAAACCACGCTAAACCGGTCAACTTGTGTATTTCACGTTTCGTCGACTTAGGTCTTTGAAAGTGTTTGTGTTTCCAATTAATGCAAATGTATAATTATGAATTGGTTTTTTCGTAATGACGTGTCAAGGAGGGAGGAGGTGATGTGTCAATCCCTTGTAACTATTATATGTTCCCCGTTCCAGAAAAATTGATGTTTTGAGTTTTTTTTTTCTACAAAGATTGATATTTTAAATTATTAAATGATATTTTCTGCAAACTTCAAAAAACATTAACTAAAAATATTACAATTCTGAATTACTATTGGTTAATAGATAATTAAAAATATTAATATTAAAAAGTAATACATTAATAACTTACAACTAATTGTTTCTTATGTGAAAAAACCAAAACATCAATTTTCATAGAACAGAGAGAATATATGATTCTCTTCAATTAATTTATTCTATCCAATATTAAAATTATTATGTGGTTTTTACTAGGGGTGAGTACGAATATGATATTCTTGAATTTTAGAAAATCAGTTATTCCATTCCACATTTATTGATACTATATCATGAAAAATCCCCTCAACTATTTTTTTAGTAAAAAAACTCCTCAATTATATTTCGTTAATAAAATCAATCCTCCGTCTACAATAACGTTTAATTCTAATAAAAATTATTATCTTTTGTTACAAAAACGACAAAGCGTCTCAAATATTGACCAAACCATCAAGTTGTTTACAGAAAAACAACACAAGGTGAATCTTATGACAAAAAAACGTGATCGTAGGAGTATTGTAAATCGTGATTAATGCTAAACTCATTCAGAAAATCAGCTGTAATATTAGATGCATTGTAGAGATTCCCAACACCTATTGAGTAACATATGTGAGTTTCGTTATAGGATCTCACAACCATAGACCAACTGTTTATTGAAGCATATAATCTCCAATCAAAACGATTTTGAACACAAGTTGCAGCTAATTTCTTCTTTGCGCACTTCTGTTGTTTTCCTATAAACAACTTGATATTTTGGTCAATATTTAAGACGTTTTGTCGTTTTTGTAACAAAAGACAACAATTTTTATTGGGATTAAAGGTTATTATAGATGGATGGTTGATTTTACTAACGAAGTATAGTTGATGAGTTTTTTTACTAAAAAAATAGTTGAGAGGATTTTTCAAGATCCGGAGATAGTTGAGGGGATATTTTATTAAAAACCTTAGTATTTATATTGAACTTGAAAAATCGGACACCTAAAGGTCCCGAAAAAATGAGTACCATTAAAAATACAGATATACATAGCTTACATAATTTATGTAAAACAATTTTTATCTTAAAACCGGAGTGTTTGGTCCATTCGGCATGTTTTAGAATTATTAAAAAAATATATAAACAATTCTCCATCTAATTAAATTATGAAAAATTTTGAAAAATGTTATTTTTCAAGTACCACTTTTCAAAAATGTCACATTTTCAAAATGTTTGAAAAAATGCCATTTTTTCAAAATTAATTATTCATTATATCATTTATGTTTGGATTAAGTACGTTGTATTAGGGTTTAGTTTTGAGGATTTGGAGTTTTAGGGGTCAAAATATTTTGTAGGATTTAGAATTTTAAGATTTAAACTCTAAAAATTTATAAGTATCAGCATTTTTGCAAATGGACAATCCATATTAATATTTTTGTAAATATACACTAACAAATGGTATTTTTGTGTTGTCCCTTAAATTATTAATTATAGTGATATCTTTTAATTAATAGTTCGGTTACCAAAAAAAAAAGTTTACAATAATCTCCTGTGTTATCCAAATTTAAATTAATAGTTTGATTACCAATAAAAATGCGCCGGGAGGTGGTTGTGTGAGACGAGGAGATAAGAAGTGCAAAATGATAAAATCCGCCGGAGGCCGTCGTCCACGTGTTGTTGCCGGGAGTTCACGTGCATCCATGTGAACCTTTTGGGCTGCACCTCGGTCGTAACTTCCGCTTCCTTCATTGTGTTAGATTATTTCTAAACTGTAAGTAATATATTATTAATTAGGATTATTTTGGTGTATAACCAAAAAAAAAAAATTAAAAAATAAGTGAAAATGAAATACGTGGCAAAATTATGACTATTGGATGTGGAAATTTTGGTTAGAATTTAGATTATAATTATTTTTTTTGTTATTTTTACCAATTTCTCTATTAATTACTCATTTTTTCATCTATCAAAAACAGAAAAGTTATTTTTTTGGTGTCTTCAAAATTTAATTATCTAAAGTTCTAAACTAATACTTTTATCAACAATTGATTAGTTTAACGAAAACTAGCTAATCAAAGGAATTTAAACAATTAAGATGATTATTCTACAAATGGAGAAATAGTTAAAGCATTATTAACTTTAACACCATTAAAAGTTCTTAAGTAATTATTTAATATTAAAAATATTTGACATTTAAGAACCCATTTCATTAAGTTAGAACTTTTTCATCAAAAATTTATTAAATTAAATGATTTTTTAATCATTTTAAATGTAAAACACTTTTAGAAAGATCACCATTAATAATGCTCTTATTCTAATAATGAATATTATAAAATTTGTTATCAGTGGTTCAGCGTACCAGCCATCTCGAATTCTTAAGAGGACATGTCTCGTGATATAAAATACTTTTAATTAAAATCTACCAACAGAATTGCATTGGTGCAATAAATATCTAATGATTATGATTCCATTTATAATCTCATTGCATAGATATTAATTGAAAACAGAGTTCTCAATTCAACAAATTATCATAAATTGATAATGGATAAGCTTTGTCACATATCCATACAATTATACCTATTTTATAATTATACTTACGTACATAATTTTTTTTTCTTTGATTACTATCACGCACAAATTATTGAAAGTTCAAGAGTGTAATGCGTAGGGTATCAAACACTAGGGCGGGGCAAAAAAAAATCTTAAACCAAATATAACTCAAAATTATCCGAACTAAATCCAACTCGATTATCTACATTGGCCATCTATTTTACGCTTGTTCATACTCTAGTAACGAAAAACCCAAACCAAGAATAGAGGTTCGATTTTCTAAAATCCCGACAAATCTCGTTTCAGTTCTGGATTTGGTTCGGAAGCCATACAAGACTAGAGGTCATCTATTTTACGCTTGTTCATACTCTAGTAACGAAGAACCCAAACCAAGAATAGAGGTTCGATTTTCTAAAATTCCGACAAGTCTCATTTCAGTTCTGGATTTGATTCGGGAGCCAGTTCATCTATTTTACGCTTGTTCATACTCGTAGACGGTGTTGACCATGCTTTCCGCAAGGTTTCTTGGTTCACGAGTCAATTCGGATTAGGGAACAACCTTGTATTCTCCAACTCTAAACCGTTTGAATGGCACATATTTTCTTTTAGTCAGATTGGCGTTCCAAACTTCGGTGTACGGTGCAGTGAAAAAGAGACATGGAAAGTGTCACCAAACAACACGGTCATTCTCCCCTTTACCTTACCCACACGGTCCACACCATTGACAATGAGATTAGGTATCGCATCTTATCACTCTACTCTCTACATGAAGAAAGCAACATCAACGTGTTCATCCGCTAGACAAGTGTTTATGATCTGTCAGGTACGCAGCTCCTAAACAAGACCTTGTTCTAGTCTTTACTTAGCCTGTTGCGTGAGATAGTTTGATTGACAGGAAAGTAAATGACACCAAGATGTTTAACGAGTTCCCCGAATGGCTACGGGTACGTCTCGTGAGGGATCTCTTGCCCTCAAACTCCACTAATAATCAAGGTTTACAAGGTGTATTGTCTTTGCCTTTTACAAGAGTATTAAGAAGAGATTCTCACGCTTATCTCCCTAAAGAGAAAACCTAGAGTATATATAATGTTTTTCCTCTACTGGTTTATACATAGACATGTATATGGGCTTCTATAACCCGAAGGCCCATTCTTCTCTTCTTCTTGACAGCATTACTCTCTCTTGTAAAAGCCCAAGTGATTTGGCCCACGATATTTGTGTTGGTCAACTTCACAAATCTCCACCTTTGACCAAACAACAACAATAACACGTTGCTTTGTTTTCATCGACAGAGACCTTTCAACGCCAAAACTCGATCTCGATCTGGAACCTGTCTTCTCCGATTTCCAGTGGACTTCTTCGACGTTTCAGCCACCGTGTGGTGCTTCCCCAACGTCATCATCTCCGGCGTCTTGCGACTTCGATCTCGAGCTCAGGTAAACCCCTAAACTCTAGCCATTTTCTTCTTCCTTTTCGATGTCTCTTTGCTTCTGAAATCAGAACCCACGAACCTAGCTTCTGTTTCATTTCAGCCATAAAAGGTGCTTCAATCCGAAGGCTCTACTCGCTTTGTTCACCACGGGTTGAAAATTAAACCCTTACTCTTCCCGATTTTGCTTCCCCTGCAAATTCCGACATCGACAAAATCTGATTCGTCGCCATCTCCGGTGACTCGTTCCGCTCGCGGCGAGCTCAGGTAAAGCAGAGACTTGCTTCTCTCTTTCACGGTAAACTCAGTCTTCTCTTCCTTTCTTCAAATTCCGAAACCTAACTTTGCTTCTGACTTTGCAGTTTCCATTGCAACCCGAAATCAGCTCCACCTGCATCGATATCCTCAGGTAACTTCCCTAAAACCCGTAGCTTTAGTTTTAGATACTGATTTCTTCCACTTGCATAAGACAGAGACTGGTCCGTTTACTATTTCATGAGTGTATCGAGTTGATATGACATATATAATCCTTTCTAAGCCTAGTTTCAGCTTCAGCTTAGTTTTATTAATCTTCACAATCCAGTAACTTAGAACAAAGGCTGAAACTCAATGCTCTCTTTACTGTTTTGCGAGATTCTACAACATATATCTTCAACTTCAAGTCTCTAGAACTGCCAGAACTTCTCACAACCCGGGTAATTCTGTCTCTGATTCCCTTTTGCAGCTCAACAACAAGACCCTCGAGACCCTTTCTTGATGTCTCAACCACTGCCATATCTGCACAGGTAACTTCCAGCTACTAACCCCCGCAACTTTCAGTTTATCAATTCCCCATTTCAGTATATACCAGAAACTAACCCGTCTCTTCTGCTTGTCTGAGGTACCCACTGATCTTGAGCTTCTTTCCACAACTTCAGACGACTCTGAGTTGCACCAGACCTTCTTCAAACCGAGTTCCAGGTAACGATTTAGTAAGTAGGTCTACTGGATTGATTGATGTGTGAATCTTCTCAACCAAAATATCATTCTTTTCAACATGGTCTCTAATAAAATTGTACTTCACAGCCATGTGTTTGGTCCTCTCATGGAAAACCCCATTTTTGGCCAAACATATAGCTTTTTGTGAATCACAAAACACCTTAACCCCTGATTGAGCAAAACCCAACTCAGAACAAATTCCTTTCAACCAAATAGCTTATCTAGTAGCTTCTGTGAGTGCAATATACTCTGATTCTGTAGTTGAAAGTGAAACAACCTGTTGTAAACCCGATCTCCAACTCACTGTATTTCCACCAACCTGAAATATATACCCAGTGATAGATCTTCTCTTATCCAAGTCCGCAGCGAAGTCTGCATCGCAAAACCCTTGGACTTTAAAGTCTGAATTTTTGGTAAATGTTAGACTAAGATCCAATGTACCCTTAAGGTACCTCATGATCCATTTCACTGCTTGCCAATGATTTCTCCCTGGATTCCCCATAAATCTGCTCACTAAACCCACTGCATATGCCAAATCAGGTCTGGATCTGACCATGGCATACATTAAACTACCAACTGCACTTGCATATGGTATTTCTTCCATGAGTTCAGCCTCTATGATTGCTTCTTTTTGATTCAGACTTTTCAGTTTGAATTGAGATCCTATGGGAGTAACCACGGGCTTTGACTCAAACATATTAAATGTTTTCAACAGTTGACTTAGATACCTTCCCTATGATAGCTTAAGAATACCCTTCTCTCTATCTCTGATAATCTCCATCCCTAAGATTCTTCTAGCAGGGCCTAAGTCCTTCATCTCAAATTCTTCTTTCAAACTGTTTTTCAATTTCTGAATCTCTTTCATGTCCTTTGACGCAACCAACATGTCGTCTACATAAAGCAGCAAGTAGACTTGACTTTTAGCATCCGCTCCTCTAAAATAGACACAAGGATCATACTCACTCCGATGGAACTTTTGATTTTTCATAAACTCATCAAATCTCTTGTTCCACTGCCTAGGACTTTGCTTTAGGCCATAAAGTGATTTAACCAGACGACACACTAAATCTTCCTTCCCTTTAACCGCAAACCCTTCTGGTTGATGCATATAGATATCCTCTTCCAAGTAGCCATGTAGGAAGGCTGTTTTAACATCAAGTTACTCTAACTCCAAGTCTTGATTAGCTACAGCAGATAGTAGTAATCTAATAGACACATGCTTAACTACAGGAGCAAAAACTTCATTGTAGTCTATGCCTTCGACCTGTGAGAATCCTTGAGCAACCAATCTGGCTTTAAATCTAGGTTCTTCAACTTCGAGAATTCCAGCCTTCCTTTCGAATATCCACTTGCAACCAATAACTTTCTTATCCATAGGCCTTTCAACCAAATACCAAGTCTGATTAACCCGATGAGAATCCATTTCTTCATCACATGCAGCACCCCACAACTTCCATTCCTTGCTATTCTTAGCTTCTGAATACGAAGTAGGCTCGTCCAGATCAACACCTTCACCCCCAAATAGAGCATAATATACAAAATTTTTATCCAGATACCTCAGAGGCTTTGTAATATTTCTCTTAACTCTGTCCTTGGTTACGAGATTATTATCAACGTTGTATTGATCTTCTACACTTTCATCGTTCTCATCTTCTGATTCTGACGAATCTGAACTCACTGTTTCCGGGACTGCTCCACCTTGAACAGAACTTTCTGTTTCTGAAATAACTCCTCCTGGAGCATAACTTTCTGCTTGGACACCTTGATTTGAAGGACCTTGAATCAGTTCAGAGCTAAACGTAACTTTCTTAGCCTTCTTTTTCAACTCTTCCTTAGGTTCCAGAATGTCTTTGTAGACTTCTTCTTCATGAAACACTACATCCCGACTGATTAAACATTTCAAATCTTCCGGAATCCACACTCTGTACCCTTTAACACCTTGTGGATATCCTACAAAGATACCTTTCACAGCTCTAGGTTCTGTCTTTGCTTGAATCTTGTGAATATAAGCAGTGCACCCAAATCTTCTTAAGTTGGACAAATCTGGTTTTGTCCCTGTCCAAACTTCTTCCGGTAGCTTATACTCAATTGAAGAATTTGGTGATCGCTTGATGAGATAAACTGCTGTAGATGCGGCTTCCGCCCAAAACTTTTGCTCTAGACCAGTTTCAGAAAGCATACATCTGACTTTGTCCATGATAGACCTATTCATACGTTCAGAAACTCCGTTTTGTTGAGGAGTGTATGTGCAGGTTCTATGTCTCTTGATACCAGACTCTTTGCACAACTCATCCATCTGGTTGTTGCAGAATTCCAAGCCGTTATCGGTTCGCAAACACTTGATTCTTTTCCCCGTCTGATTCTCAACAGCAGTCTTCCATTCCTTGAAACTCAAGAAAACCTCATTCTTTGTTCTTAGAACGTAGATCCAAACCTTCCTCGAATAGTCGTCTATAAATGTCACAAAATATTGACATTCTCCAAGGCTCATGGGTGTAGAAGGAGAACCCCATAAATCGGAATGTATGTAGTCTAAAACCCCTTTGGAAGTGTGTTTACCTTTTGCAAAACTCTGTTTGTGTGATTTTCCCAGCACACAGTTTTCACAAAACTTCAATTCCTTCACTTCTCTGTCAGTGATGTAGCCATTCTTCACTAACAGCCTCATACTCTTTAGACTCATATGTCCCAGCCTCGAATGCCACCTTGCAGTCATATCAATCCCTGATTTCGCCATTGCAACTTCATCCTTAGTGATTGTTCCATCAAGATAGTATAGCCCATCAATATACCTTCCTGAAATCACTTTTCTCTTCCTTTTATAGAACTAAACTTTTCCGTTTTCTCCCTCATATCTGCAACCAACCATGTCGAAAAGCCCATAAGATATGAGATTTCTTCCTACCCTTGGCATATACCTAACATCTGTTAGGATTACTTCCGTTCCATCCAGATTTTTAATTTTGATCTTCCCCATTCCTTTA
Source organism: Arabis hirsuta (assembly GCA_964056655.1). Lineage (NCBI taxonomy): Eukaryota > Viridiplantae > Streptophyta > Magnoliopsida > Brassicales > Brassicaceae > Arabis > Arabis hirsuta. The sequence continues at coordinate 24,004,867 of OZ053310.1, forward strand.
ACATCACTATGTGTGTTATTAGCCATTAACACTCTTCCTCCTTCAAATTCCTTAAGATCAAATAATAGATCTTTGTTGGGAGTGATGTGGAATGTGCATCCCGAGTCCATAACCCATTCATTTTCTGTATATTGCACACTTGCCATGAGAGTCTCTGATTTCACAGTAATTGTTCCAATGCTGGCAGGTTCCTTAGGATCACTTACACTTGAAATCACCAACGGTTCAGAATATTGCATACTTGCTACGAGAGCCACAGCTTCAATGTTGACTGTTCCAATGCTTGCAAATTCTTTGGGATCTCTCGTACTGGTAATCACCAACGGTTCGACTATACTTGATGCAATGTTAACAGATTCCATAGGGTTCTTCTTCTTTCTCTCGGGACACTCTCTCTTCCAGTGACCATCTTTTCCGCATATCCAGCAGCCTTTGCTATTCTTTGGTCTAGACTGTGATCTAGGTCTGCTCTTAGATCTTCCCCTCCCTTGCTTATCATGTCTCTGATTTGACCTGCCTCTAGAGCTAACAAAGAGTCCCTCTGAATTGGACCTAGACTTGTTAAGTAATCCTTTTTCTTTCAATTCAATCTCCTTTGCATACGCTGAACTTACCACCTCATTAACTGTTAAAGTATCTTTTCCAGTTCCGTATTTGAGAGTGTGCACCAACGGCTCATACTTTGGTGGTAGGCTGGAGAGGATTTGAATAGCCTGATCTTCGTCGGATACGCTTATCTTTAACTTTCTAGATCATCTACCAGTTTGAGAAAATCATTCAGATTTTCTTCAATGCCTTTATGTTCATCCATCCTAAAGCTTGCAAACCTCTGCTTTAGATAAATTCTATTTGGTAGAGTTTTGGTCTGGTAGTCTCTTTCTAGAGCTTTCCATACAGCAAGACCAGTAGGCTCTTTCATGATCTTCCTTAGTATGGTGTCACTTACACTCATACATATCAGATTCTTGCACCGTTTATCTTTATCCTTCTTTGATGAATCTGCTTTAGCTTTGTCCTCAGCTTTAGTATCAGTTGGTGCTCCACCTTCCTCAAGGCATTGGTCCAAGCCTTGAATTTCCAACTGACACAACATCTTGTACTTCCACAGTCCAAAATCACCTTTACCGTCAAACTTAACAACTTCAAACTTTCCTGAGGTTGGTTCCATGATTGATGATGATTTTGTTTCTTTGTCTTCTTGCAGGTACCAGAAAACATCTTTAAACTTTCTAGATCATCTACCAGTTTGAGAAAATCATTCAGATTTTCTTCAATGCCTTTATGTTCATCCATCCTAAAGCTTGCAGACATCTGCTTTAGATAAATTCTATTTGGTAGAGCTTTGGTCTGGTAGTCTCTTTCTAGAGCTTTCCATACAGCAAGAGCAGTAGGCTCTTTCATGATCTTCCTTAGTATGGTGTCACTTACACTCATACATATCAGATTCTTACACCGTTTATCTTTATCCTTCTTTGATGAATCTGCTTTAGCTTTGTCCTCAGCTTTAGTATCAGTTGGTGCTCCACCTTCCTCAAGGCATTGGTCCAAGCCTTGAATTTCCAATTGACACAACATCTTGTACTTCCACAGTCCAAAATCACCTTTACCGTCAAACTTAACAACTTCAAACTTTCCTGAGGTTGGTTCCATGACTGATGATGATTTTGTTTCTTTGTCTTCTTGCAGGTACCAGAAAACAGCAGCTGATCAAGATGTTACAACCCCGCAGCAATCAACAAACCCGTAAACTGATGCAGATTTCAGATGACAACCCTTGAAACCACTCAACAGATCGAGTCGCAAACACCAGGTAAATATCTCTACTCAAACCAGACCGAAAACCCTTACCCAACGACTGATGTACCTCTGTTCCTTGGTCTCTCCTCTTCCTCTGAACTTATACTCTTGTAGACACCAGGACGCAATAAGCCTTGCGCTCTGATACCACTTGTCAGGTACGCAGCTCCTAAACAAGACCTTGTTCTAGTCTTTACTTAGCCTGTTGCGTGAGATAGTTTGATTGACAGGAAAGTAAATGACACCAAGACGTTTAACGAGTTCTCCGAATGGCTACGGGTACGTCTCGTGAGGGATCTCTTGCCCTCAAACTCCACTAATAATCAAGGTTTACAAGGTGTATTATCTTTGCCTTTTACAAGAGTATTAAGAAGAGATTCTCACGCTTATCTCCCTAAAGAGAAAACCTAGAGTATATATAATGTTTTTCCTCTACTGGTTTATACATAGACATGTATATGGGCTTCTATAACCCGAAGACCCATTCTTCTCTTCTTCTTGACAGCATTACTCTCTCTTGTAAAAGCCCAAGTGATTTGCCCACGATATTTGTGTTGGTCAACTTCACATGATCTTACATGTGAATGATTCTCCTTCTCTCGTATACATTGGTTTTAATCTTCTCAAGCTCTGATTTCATTATGTTATTGACTTCCATATTTTGCGAACATTCATTTTTATTGATTAATCAATTTTACATTTAAACCCAAAAAAAAAAAACAGAAAATTATTCACACTAAGAAGGACTAGTCGATTTCATATTTAAAAATTTGGATTTCAAATTCGTCGAAGATGCCAAGAATTAATGTGGCCCTACAGTTTGTTATTTATGGCCCTACTATTAAATATGACTACTAATAATCAAACTTTATAGCCTACAGAAATAACAAAAACATAACACGATAATTCATACAGAACAAGTGTATAATATAATCCACTTACTAGGTGCTTAGAAGCGGCTCCCTACTTAATTACACTAATTAGCCTATACAAAACAAATTACAAAAAACAAAGATAAAAATATGAAAAAAAAAAAAAAGCAAGAAACAAGAAACATTGCTTTTGAGGGAACATCGCAAGATCGAGAGTGTAAAAAGTTGTTTAAAACTTTCCCATTAAACGACGAACAAATACCTTAAAGAACGAGAGGAAGAACAAAAGCAGCAATATATTCTACTTTAATCGATTAAAACTTCTTCTTCTTCTTCTTCTTCTTCTTCTTCTTCTCTCTCGGACATTGATCGGATCGGATCTAGAATAACTCGTCAAAAGCTGTGTTTCTTCACTTCGCTCCTGACTTGTCTATGATCAGGTCTTGATTTTTCTCCTCTTCGTCTCTGTTACTGCAAGTTTTTTTCAGGGAATTGCTTGTTTTTGCTTCGGAGATTTTCGCGGGAAAATACTGGAAAACCTTTTTCTTTCCCAATCTTTCTTCTTTCTCTCTGCATTTTCTCGTTTGATTGAGTTTAAGCAACACTAATCATTGAGTATTTGGTTTGATTTAGACGAAATCTTGTTATCGTTACCGTAAATCTTTGCTGGGTTTTCTTTAAATCTGAATATTCAAATCGAAAGTTTCACTTTTTCGCTTTCTTTCCTCTGTTTTGAAGTCAAACAGAAACTAAAAAAGAGAAGCTTTTCTTTCAGGAATTGTGTCGAACACCTTCAATGGATTATTCATCATCAGTCGATTACGCTTGTTCATCTTCCAAAACCCGAAACCCTACTCCATCTAAATCCAAATGTTCCGTTACATCATTCTCGATCGATTCCAGACACGGAAGCACCAAGAAACCAGAACCGCCATTGAAGTCGTTGATACAAGAAACTTCCCCTGAAGTTTCTGAATCATCCTCTGTTTTCCCTGAACCTCAAACACCAATCTCGATTATACGGATGAAGAAACAATCAGAGCCGAGGTTTTACCCTAGCCCAACCAACACTTTCTACACAGCACCACTTTACGCAGAGACCAAACAAAGCTTCACCAACACAGAAGTCAGCGAATGCGCAAGCGTAGGAGGAATCGATCTGGAGAAAACAGGTGTTTTGACATACAGAGGAAGCACAGGGAGTGATGTAAGTGACGAGAGTAGCTCGAGCGGTTTGAGCAACGCTGCTTATAAGCCACACAGGGCTAATAACGATAAGCGATGGGTGGCTATTCAGGAGGTTCGATCTCGGGTTGGTTCGTCTCTGGAGGCTAAAGATTTCAAGCTCATGAGAAGGCTTGGAGGAGGTGATATTGGTGTTGTTTACTTAGCTGAGTTGATCGGAACAGGAGCTACTTTTGCAGTGAAAGTTATGGAGAAAGCAGCTATTGCAGCAAGGAAGAAGCTTGTTAGAGCTCAGACAGAGAGAGAGATACTCCAATCGTTAGATCATCCATTCTTGCCTACACTTTACTCGCATTTCGAAACGCAGAATCATTCGTGTCTTGTTATGGAGTTTTGTCCTGGTGGTGATTTACATTCTCTCCGGCAAAAACAGCCCGGAAAATACTTCCCGGAACACGCTGCTAGGTAAAGAACTCAACACTGCCGGTTTACGGATGAATTAACGTTTTTCGATGTTGCTGAAAGTTGCGATTTTTCGTTGTTTTCTTTGTAGGTTTTACGTTGCTGAAGTGCTTCTTGCCATGGAGTATCTACACATGCTTGGGATCATATACAGAGACCTCAAGCCTGAGAATGTTTTAGTTCGTGAAGATGGACACATAATGCTATCCGATTTCGACCTCTCCCTGAGATGTGCGGTTTCTCCAACACTAGTCCGGTTTGCTGCCACAACGCTTGAATCCAAAAGCTCAAGCTACTGCATCCAGCCGACTTGCGTAGACCAATCGAGCTGCATTGTCCAGCCGGATTGCATCCAGCCCGTGTGTTTCACTCCTCGGTTCTTGTCTAAAAGCAAGAACAAGAAGAAACAGAACGATACAACACGTCAAGTCAGACCGCTACCCGAGCTGATCGCTGAACCAACTAGCGCGCGCTCCATGTCTTTTGTTGGGACACACGAGTACTTAGCACCAGAGATTATCAAAGGAGAAGGTCACGGAAGCGCGGTTGACTGGTGGACATTCGGGATTTTCCTTTACGAGCTTCTGTTTGGACAAACACCGTTTAAAGGAGTAGGAAACAGAGCGACGCTGTTCAATGTAGTTGGTCAGCCACTGCGGTTTCCCGAGCACCCGAGTGTGAGCTTTGCGGCCAGAGACTTGATCAGAGGATTGCTGGTGAAAGAGCCACAGCATCGGTTGGCTTATAGGAGAGGAGCCACTGAGATAAAGCAGCATCCGTTTTTCCAAAGTGTGAATTGGGCTTTGATCAGATGCACCAGTCCACCACAGATTCCTCAGCCAGTAACAATCATGGACCATGGTCATAGTCTTCGTAATGGTCAAGTTGGTCATGAGAAGCCTCCTACTGTGGATGTCAAGTCTTCTGGTAATTATTTGGAAATTGATTTCTTCTGATTTGGTTTGTTTCTTCGTTCTTATTCTCTTGATCTTACACAATCAACTATATGATGACTTTTGCTTTTGGGGGTTTGTCTAGAATTTGAGCTGATGTGTTTTTACTTACCAAAGATTTGACTGTTGTTGTTCTTCTTCTTCTTCACATTATGGTGAGGTTGTACCTAGTTTTCCAATACATATATATTCAAACCAAGCTTCTTTTTAATGCAATTATGGAAATGTAAATGTAAATTTAATCCTCAATGGATGTTTTTTTCCAACAGCAAATACATATATTTAAGTGATAAAGGAATATTAGGAACTCTCTTTAGTAATTTTCCTGAAAATGAATCTAAAAAGGAAAAGAGTAATAAAGAAAGAAAGATTATTAGTCAAAATCAGTGAAAAGAACTGTGATGTGTGTAATAGTGAGATAATTAGGTTGCAAAAATGGATTTAATACGTGTGGTGTTAAAATACAAGTAATCAAAAAAGTCTTCTTTTCACTAAAGTAACTGTCTGTCATGGATACAATTTGACGGACGAGTAAGATTGGTGGGTTAGCTAGGAAACGCGCATGACGAATCCCTTGGGGTTTGGTTAAAGGGTTATGTCACCGACCAGTCACTTTATTCCAGGCCCAATTTGCGTGGGGTATGGGAACGACGGTTGTTCAGATACACAGATTTTAGAAAAAAAATGATAAAAACGAAAATTTATTTTTCGAAAATAAATGATATAAGGAAATTAGCTTCTCCCTCATTTCAATCGATTCGCTTCTTCATCTCTCTCTCTTCCATCTCCTTCTGCGAAACCCTAGATTTTGGAGTTAGGAAGAAGAACTCTTCAATGGTGGAAGTAGAGAAGACGAACATTAGCGATGCACCGGTCTCGGAAGACGAGCAGTATGGGTTTAAACGGCCAGAGATGTACAGTGGTAGCCTCGTCGGTTCCGTTGGTCCGTATGGTCGCCATGTTTTCCTTTGTTACAAGAGTCACGAGACTTGGCTTCCTCGTGTAGAAGTTGAAGGTCTTCCGCAGCGTTTCGCTAAGTCGTTCAAGGATCGGAAAGCTGATTTCGTTGTTGAGGTATTCAGATTTGTGTGTTTTCTGGTGTGAACGATCGGTTATTTGGTTACTGAATGTTGAGCGTTTTGTTGTTGTAGACGAAGCTGACGGTATGTGGTGGTGGTGGTGAATCTGATGGAGATGTGTTGATTTTCCCGGAGATGATCAGATACAAGTGAGTGCTTTGAGGATTCGATTCTCTGCTAGTTTTACTTTCGAATTCTTGCTTGGTAGTTCGATTTCTAGGATAGTGGCCGATTTAGGATACCTAGATACTCAGATTCTGGATCTTTCAGTTACAGAAATGATGATGTTAAAGTTAAACTCGAGATTTGGATCTGAATAGCCAAATTCCAATCATTCCGTTGATATTTGTATCTGTGTTGTTTTGGATCTTTTACCTATAGTTAGAGATCCTAGCTTTGTGTCTTATCATTGTACACTTTCTCCTCTTCTTGTTATTACTCAAAAGGGCGCTTAAGGACACAGATGTGGATGCTTTTGTGGAAGATGTGCTTGTTAATGGAAAACCATGGATCTCTGGGATTCAGGAAGAGTTGTCAGGTTCCTTTGTATTTGTGTGTGCTCATGGTAGCCGGGACAAGAGATGTGGCGTTTGTGGACCAGCTCTTATGGAGAAGTTCGAGGAGGAGATAGGTTCACGAGGACTTTCAGACAAAATCTTTGTTAAGCCATGTTCTCATATCGGTGGGCACAAGTATGCTGGAAATTTGATTGTCTTCAGCCCTGATTCAACTGGAAATATATCTGGCCATTGGTAAGAAAATGTCAAACCCGAGTTGCTTGTATGATTCAGAAAAGAAATTGAAGTGTAATATCTTATGCATCAGCAAACGATCTTGCTAATATTGCAGGTACGGCTATGTGACTCCTGATGACGTGCCTGCGATGCTTGATCAGCATATTGCAAAAGGAGAAATCATAGAAAAGCTTTCCAGGTCTGTTTCCAACTTCTTGTTTCTAGCTTGTTGCAGATATATCTCTATTATAACAGCTTTACATGTACTTTATAATATATATATACCAACATCCATGCTTGTAAACCTTGCACTAGATGTATAGCTTCGTATTGGAACCGAACCAAAACTGTTTTTCAATATAGAAAAATTTTGTTTGCTAATGAATGTTACAAATCCGTATTATGTCTAACTAGTATGATACTGTAACGTAATTGCTAGAATCACAGTCAACAAGTTTCTGCGTAGAGACAGCAAATGGTAACATGTAATGTTTACTTTGGCTGAGGTTTCTATTTGGCGAATCATAACTCTTCACTGGATCACTTTTATCTAAAAACATTTCTGAGGGACCTTTCAGGCTTTTCGACCTTTCTGATTTCTTGAATGCTTAGGTTTATTCAAAGCTGCATTTCTATGTTTTGTTTGTGTTTTCAAATAGAGAGATCGTTAACCCAGATAATTTCTGTTTCAGGGGCCAGATGAGACTAAGATCCGAGGGTGAGGAAGCTGAGAAAGAGAATGAGCATAAAGTACCAAACGGAAACAGTGTAGTGGAACGCGGACCTGTGGAGAAGAAAGGATTCACAGGAGGTTGTTGCCAAGGTGCAAACGGGGTTTCATGTTGTCAGGACCAAACTCCAGAGCCAGTCAAGAAAGAAGGATCCGTGAAGCTAAACTGGTTCAGGTCGATAGAGAAAGAAGAGATCCTCTTGGGAGCTGCTGCGGTTGGGGCAGTCGCAACCATAGCCGTGGCTTACAGTGTTTACAGGAGGTCAGGTTAAGAACCCTCTTTTTCCCTTTGAAGAATGAAACAAAAAGTATAAAGCCATATTTTTGGTAGCCATATTATAGCAGTAAAGGAAACAAAAACATGGAGGAGGTAATAATCTTTTGGAAACATGTAATGTAACCATCATTTGGTCTGTTGTAGATTGGTTTGGTAATAGAGGAATGAGATTTGAATAAAATATACAGTAAAACTTTTATAAATTTATAAATTAATAACGCTGGAACTTTGAAAAATTTATTAATTTAAAAAGTTATTAATTAATTAATAAATTTATAGAGATATATCTATTTTAGAGAATAATTTTTTTTATCAAAATTCAAATGATATTATATTAAAAAATTTATTTATATCCATTTGTAAAAATGATACTCCTTCCGTTTCATAAAAAGTGTCATTTTATCCATATATTTATGTTTCACAAAGAGTGTCGTCTTTTGTTTACAACGCATAATTTATGACAAATTTACATTTTTAACCTTTATATTTTAATGTATTTTAGAGAGAAAAATTTGTTTAGTGTATTAATAAGGTGTATAAGAGAATTTTTAATAGTTTTTTGAGAAATTTCAAAAAATGTCACTTTTCAAGTGCTACTTTACAAAAATACCACACTTTTGAAATCTTTACAAAAATGCCATTTTTTCAAAATTATTTTTTTTTTATATTATTTATATTTGGGTTAATTATGTTCTATTAAGGTTTAGTTTTGAGTGTTTAAGGGGTTTTAGGTGTCAAAACATTTTTTAGGGTTTAGAATTTTAAGATATAGGCTTTATAAATCTATAATTAGTGGCATTTTTGTAAATAGGCACCCCTAAGTTGCATTCTTGTAAATGTGCACACAAAAAGTGATATTTTTGTAATTGCCCCTAGTTTTTTTAATATGTGTGAAAATTGGTAGAATGACACTCTTTGTGAAACAGATGGAGTATGTATTAATTTGAGATTCTGATTTATACTTTTGGTTATTGCAATAGAATGAATGTTAACATTATAATATACTATCCATATAAAAATGATACACATTAGTAAGTATAAAATTTAGAAGAAAATATGGTTATTATTTTTAATGTTGAAGATAAAGTCAATAATGATATATATTATGATACATTTAGAAAGATTTATGTGTACATAATCAACTATCGTGTCTATAATTTTTCACAAGTTTTGGATACCGAGAAAACAATAATAAAAGTTTTTTTGGAGTAATAAATAGACTAAAAAATTATTGAACCGACCATATCATTATATATATGCGAAATAAATGATATTAATTTATACTACTATTGCGACCATATTTTACATAAGAGTTTCAAAAATATTATTATCTTATTATCTTATCGAATTTTGTTGATTTTTACATTATCCCGATTTGGAACCGACAAAATTTATAAATTTATGGTGATTATTAATTTATAGAGTATTAATTTATAGAGTTTCTACTGTATATCTTTTTGGGGCAATTACAAAAATATCACTTTTTATGTGCACATTTGCAAGAATGCCACTTAGAAGTGTTCATTTACAAAAATACCACTAATTATACATTTATAAAGCTTATATCTTAAAATTCTAAACTCTAAAAAATGTTTTGACATCTAAAATCTTTTAAACACTCAAAACTAAACCCTAATAAAACATAGTTAATCCAAACATAAATAATATAAAGAAAAAATAATTTTGAAAAAATACATTTTTATAAAGATTTAAAAAATGTGGTATTTTTATAAAGTGGCATTTGAAAAATACCATTATTTTTTATTTCTCTATGTTTTTCCTATGAATTTTATGTGTGTTCGGTTTTGGCGTGGATCGAATCGGTTTAGATGGTTATCTTCTGTTGACATGAATATCAATCTTTTTCTAGTTTGATTATTTATGAAATTCCATTGTAAATCAAAATCAATAAAAATGGAATTATTATATGAATAGAATGCAAAGTACACGAGGACGATCGTAAGTAGATAGGTCAGTGTCGGTCCCACCTATCTCATTTTTTTTGGGTTTGTTACCTCACCAAACCCAAAATTTTAGTCGTTCTAGAGATTTTAAACAAGGGCTCTAGAATTCATGTGAATCCAGCTAAAGTTTGCTCCAACCACCCACTTTATTATCATTATTTATTTATAGTGATTCAGGCACTAAATAGTAACACACATTCAACAGATTCAACAAATTCTGCAAATTTTACAGTTATCATTTAAGTTATCATTTATTCAGCAAATTCTGCAATTCAACAAATTCTGCAATTCAGCAGAAATTCAGCAAATTCTGCAAATTCTACAATTTAACAGAAATTCAGCAAATTCTGTAATTCAGCAGAGATTATGCGGTTATCATTTACACCTATAGGGTTTAGAATTTTAAGATTTAGACTCTAAAAAATTATAATTAGTGGCATTTTTGTAAATGGACAACCCACAGTGGCATTTTTGAAAACGTAACTAAAAGTAGTATTTTTGCAATTTTCCCCTAAATATATATGTGTGTGATTAAATCTTACTAAATTTGCTTGATAATTTTAAAATAATATTGTAATATTTTAAAAATTAGGTTTACTAAAAAATAATTCAATTTCAATAGCAAAATATTATATCATAAATTACGTATATAAATTTGTTTTATCAATCTATTAATTTATTTAAGGAGCAATTGTAAAAATACCATTTTTGGTGTGTATATTTTCAAAAATGTCACTTAGAGGTGTCTATTTGAAAAAATGATACTAATTATGAATTTTTAAAGCATAAATCTTAAAATTATAAACCCTAAAGCATATATGCTGAATTACGTTACCATTTAGATCCATTATTCAGCAAATTCCGCAAAAAAATCACTAAAAATTCAACAAATTCAGCAATTCAACAGTAATTCAGCAAAAATTTAACAGTAATTAGTGTTTTAAGAAAATTCAGCAAATTCTGCTGTTACCATTTAAGTTTGATATTATTCAGCAAATTTTACAAAAAATCAACAGTAATTCAGCAAATTCAGCAAAAATTCTGCGATTACCATTTAAACCCTCATTTTAGTGCATGTTGGTAAATTTTAGTACATATTAAATTAATGGTTTTGTTTTGAAAAAAAAATTTGGTAGAGGAAGACTTTTTTCTATTTGTGTTGTGTTTCTTTTATGCTTTTTTTTTTGGTTTCTCAAATAGCAAAAGTAAGTAAGAATAAATTATACAAGAGTTGAGAGCTAAACAAGAAAGAAAGTTATAAAGGCTCGAACTGATGAGCTAAACAAGAAACAAAGTTATAAAACGAGCTAAAGAAGAAACAAAGTTATAAATGAGCTAAATAAGTTCAAGAGGCTCGAACCGACGAGCTAAAGAAGAAACAAACAAAGAAAAAAGAAACCATGTTCGAACTAACATGTTTGTAAACCGAGTGTAAAGCAAACAACCATCGAACCGTAGAAGAAACAAGGCTTGTCCTTACGGTAATTATCGGTAGTGGACAAGGATCAAGGTACCAAAGGTGTTGAAGCTCTTGTGATTGACCCTATGGTAGCGGTTGTCCTGGGCTCCGATCGCAGTGGTCTGATTTATGACGAATTGAAAGAAGCGAATGCGTAATGAAGCCTCCACTTGGCCTACGAACCCAGTTCCTCCTGTCGTTGTAGTTTGGACGTTGGAACATGTAAAGAAAGGCCAATGGATCTTGCAGGAGGAAAGGCATGCGACAACAGAAGCTCATCAGCTCGAGTGAACATGTCGATCACCATGTCGTAGTGGAGCCAGCGACCGACTGAGACATGGGTAATATCGCGCAGTGGTCCTGGAGGAAAGAACTGGAGCTGCAGGTTGTGGTAAAGGAGTTCATCTGCACAAAGAAAAATAAGTTTATGTCGTTTACAAACGAAAAACATTATGCGTATGAGATTTCGAAATCACAATTATCGTATTGAAAATCTAATTACAGGAGACATAAACGAGATCGTGAAATTTACAAAAACGAGATTGAATTCTCAGTCGAATCAGACACAGTTAGAAACAACAGTTTCCAGTTTCTCTAACGAATTTCTTACAAATTCAAACAAACGACGATGAGTTCTAGATCATACTCAGTTCGAAATGCAAAAAGCGATTTTTGAAATTTTTCAAAAACGAGATCGAATTCTCAGTCGAATTAGACACAGTTAGAAACAACAGTTTCCAGTTTCTCTAACGAATTTCTTACAAATTCAAACCAACAACGATGAGTTCTAGATTAAAAGTTTGATACGTCAAACATTGTAACTAACTCGATCGTAACCGGTTGATAAGATTTTGACACATGTTAAAAAAAAATCCAATTAGATTTTGCCACATATATCATACGAATTTTTTTTTTTTAAATTTATATGTTTGTATTTATCAAGTAGATTATAAAAATAAACATATATCAAACTTTTAATTAACCTCTAAATTAGTTGATAAACAAGGTTTATTCCATTAAATTTTGTGTTTTATTATATGTTAATTTTTTTTTTTTTTGTAAAATCATTCTTTTACGTTAATTAGATGAAATAGGTTTTCAGATTTATCTACTAATTAAACTAGCGCTATCTGACTCGATAACCTAGAAACCCAATCTGCAAACCAAGGTCATTAAACTTATACTAAATACATTTTCATTTCACACCATTTTTTCAAAACTCATGATAATAGCTGAATAAGTTATGGATCACTTCTTCTTGAAATGGTTTGATGGATAAATCTTTTTAGTTCCACCGTCCTCATGTTTTATAATTTGTTTACCAGTCACATCGTTTTTGTTTATAAACAAATGTCTTGGAAAAAAACATTTCTATTCTTTCTCAAACAAAAAAAAATATTGATAAAAAAATAACATTTCTATAGATAGTTTTGAAGACAAATTGTTATTTTGCTTATAAAAGTCAAACCACATGCCATGGTTCGCATATATATATATTTTTTTTGTGAATGACCGAGAGACTAGACTCCCAGAATTATTATAAAAAAACACAAACCAATTACACGTAAATGTTTCTTGGCCGAGGTGGACTCGTAACATCCTCCTCTAAAATCAAAACAATATCTAATGGAATAGAATCAAACGTATGAAAACCCAAAGGCAATGGTTCGCAGATTATTCTCATATTAACGACAATTTTTCATATATTAGTAATGAAATTTGTTTCCTTATTTATGGTATAGTCACAAACTTAAAAGAAAAAAGTTCAAAAAAACTTAAAAAAGGTTGAAAAGGACTCGTGGTCATGGGTGTGCTTCCGCGCCGGTAAGGACATTTCTTGTCACCTTACACTTATTACGCCTACGCGCAAAATGCAAACAACTTTCCATTTCTTTATTCCCTTTTGTATTATTTCTTAAAAAAATTAAACTTTTTTTAATTTCACAAAATCTTTAACCAAACAAACACGAATCATCAAATTTTGACCAATTCTCCTTCAGTTCCAGTGTCAACTTCAGTTCCTCCTCCATTCCTCTTCTTCTTCTTCTTCTCTCTCTCTCTATCTCAATTCACATATCGCTTTTTTTTATTTTAAATTAAACAAACCAATCGATTTTCTTTTTCTTCTCTTTTTGTATTGTCGTCTTCTTCTTCTTCTGGTTTTGCTTTATTCGCTATTTATGGTTTTCGAATTATATTCTCCAAAAAAAGCATCTTCTTTTCTAATCTGATTGTGATTGTATAATTCCAATTACCATAATTTTTACTCAAACCCCAAAATGATTAATCAATCAAAACTCTAAAGGACCCATCTTTGACAAATCTCTCTCTAACTAGGGTTTTGTGTCGGAAACCAACCAAGAAAAAAAAAACTCAAATTTTCGATTTTTGCTTCTGGAAAATGGGATCTGCAAGTGGGTTTTACTCTAACGAAGAGTTCGAATTGGATCCTAAATGGCTCGTTGATCCTCGTCATCTCTTTGTTGGTCCTAAGATCGGTGAAGGTGCTCATGCCAAAGTTTATGAGGGAAAGTAAGCTTTGACTTCTCTTATCTACTCAACTTTATGATCCCAAAAAGTACAAACAAAAGTAAAATCAGTCTCTTTTATAATCCATAATCATTGCTTGCTACAGACAAATTTTAAAACTTTGTTTCGAGTTTGCTTACAAACTAAATGTTTTGATTGAGTTAGTTACTGTTACAATTTTCCGAACTTTTCTCTGAAACAGTTACCTATAGAGGCTTATTGGTTCAATATTGGTAACTATTTATGTTATGATTAGTGGTCCTTTGTGTTAGTTCATGTGTATCACTTTGCTGAAAGAATTGGTTTCTTGTAGATTCTCTGTTTACGAAGATTGACAAATGTTTGATTGATTGAAAAATTGCATTTGCTTTGTTTAGGTATAGGAATCAAACAGTGGCAATTAAGATCATTAAAAGAAGAGAATCCCCTGAAGAGATCGCTAAACGGGATAATCGGTTTGCGAGAGAGATTGCGATGTTGTCTAAAGTCCAGCACAAGAATTTGGTCAAGGTTTCGCCTTTTTTCTTCACCCAACCCTCTTCATTTGGCTAATCATAACCAAGAAAACGTTTGAAAATGGATTTTATATAGTTCATTGGAGCGTGCAAAGAGCCTATGATGGTTATAGTTACCGAGCTTCTACTAGGCGGTACATTGCGTAAATATCTAGTGAACTTGCGACCAAAGCGTTTAGACATTCGTTTGGCTGTAGCGTTTGCTCTTGACATTGCTCGCGCGATGGAATGTTTGCATTCCCACGGAATCATTCACCGCGATCTCAAACCAGGTAATTCAGTAAAATGAGACAGGAAAATCAAACCGCAACTTCTAAGCATAATACGTGTGGAAAACTTAAAATTTATATTGCATTTGCAGAGAATTTGATCTTATCCGCGGATCAAAAAACCGTAAAACTTGCCGATTTTGGTTTAGCTAGAGAAGAATCATTGACAGAGATGATGACCGCAGAGACTGGTACATACCGATGGATGGCCCCCGAGGTAAGCTATTTTACTACTAAACTTGGAAGAAACAATATTTTCTCATTTTCTGAATAAATTCTGCTTTAGCGTTAATTGGAAATCTCTGGTGAATGACTGTAACAGCTTTATAGTACGGTTACGTTAAGGCATGGAGAGAAGAAGCACTATAACCATAAAGTTGATGCTTACAGTTTCGCCATTGTCTTGTGGGAACTCATTCTCAACAAGTTACCATTTGAAGGCATGTCGAATCTACAAGCAGCCTATGCTGCTGCATTCAAGGTAACAACTCAGCTTTTAATCCCGGATAAATTGATCTAAAAGACTGAAACAGAACCGAAAGAAGTGATACCAGAAACCGAACCACATCTTAAAACGGATTCCAAACCGAACCGAACAAAATTGAAATTTCTTTGAAAAGTAAATGGGTGGGCAATCCCGGTTTACATTTTTTCGTTTTGGTTTGTTTTTTTGGCATTCAGTTTATAGAAGAATATGGTTATGCACATTCCTAAAACTGATGACATATTTGGTAGAAAGCTGAATTTAAAACAAAACCTTGGCAAACTGATCTATATACTAAATTAAGCTTTGCTTTAATTACTATTCATGATTCAAAAGCTTGAAAACCCCAAATCTAAACCAAACCGAAACTCGGTTTGAAACACCCTTGTATCTTTGCTATGGTCTCTTTGCATTTGATCTTTACTAATTTGAAAGATCCTTCAGATTCTTGTGGAAAAAATGTTCGTTTCTTGGATAAGAATTCGAGTTAATAGCGATGATGAATTCGATGTTGTGAGACTAGCATAGTGACTAATTTGTTTATGTTATTTCCCGATAGAACTTGAGGCCAAGTGCCGAAGATTTACCAGAGGAGTTAGGGATGATTGTGACTTCGTGCTGGAAAGAAGATCCTAACGAAAGGCCAAATTTCACGGGGATTATTCAAATGCTACTACGTTACCTCTCCACTGTTTCGCCTCCACAGATCATCCCTCCTCCGGTTAGACGAGTTTTCTCGTCGGAAAACATAGTTTTGTCACCGGAATCTCCCGGAACTTGCTCTCTGATGGCTGTGAGAGACAAAGATGGTTCTGTTCAGACCGTAAACACTGCTGATTCGTCGGAGAAACAAACAAAAGGAAGCTTCTTCTTCTGCTGCTCATAGATGATGATACATTTATGTTTTCGTTTTGTAATTTGTAAAGGAAACGAGAACAAGTGTTTATTTTTAAAAAATGTATAATGTATGTATTATTGTTCTATGAATGTCAACAATAGCTTAGAATTTTAGATCACATTAACGAGAACATTATTGGACTTGTTACATATATTTACGTTTTTTTTGGTGTATTTCTAGTGCTATATATAGGTGAATTTAATAAATTTCAAAAAGGGTGGAAAAAATAAAAAAAATTACGCCGTTGCCGGGGATCGAACCCGGGTCACCCGCGTGACAGGCGGGAATACTTACCACTATACTACAACGACTTTGTTGTTTGGGATGAAGAAACAAAATATATAAAACTTGAATATTAAAAATCGTCTTCTAAAACCCTGAAAATTGAAACCCTTGCGGGACCGTAACAAATTGTTGGGAAATTTTGCCATTTCTTTCTTCTTGTGATACTCTTCTTCTTCACTTGCAGAAGCCAAATGTTCGCATCGAGGAGTCTCTCGAGGCATTGCTCGAGAACTTGTAAATGGTCTTTATCTTCCTTTCTTCAATCTGATTCCTCCAGGTAATTTTCAGATTCCGAATCCTAATCATTTTCCACCTCTGATCTCGTTTTCTCTATGATAGTTGCGATTTTACCCAATACCCATCTCCCAGATTCGTGTAAATCCCCCAAATTTCTTAGCTTTTTTGTGCCTAAATGATTGGTTTTGTTGGAATTTGTAATCCGAATCGTGAAGATTAATCCTCTTGTTTATGTTTTTCTGATTTTGATTTTGAAGGAATCTGGTTTTATCATCGAATCCGGTTACAAATAATGTGATGATGCAGCCCGGTAGCTCTAATGAAGCCAATTCCAATTCACTGATGAATCAAGCTTTCAAGGGATGGTCTCGAGCTATGTCAACTTCGAGAGGAAGGAGCATGAGGAGTAAAGTGGAGAGTAGAATGCGTAAAGAGTCTGGTAAGACGTTAAGAGAGATTAGGAGAGCTAAAAAGTTGAAGAAGAAACTCATGACTGATGAAGAAAGGCTCATTTACAACCTCAAAAGGGTATATTCATCAATCATTCACTACTTCGTTTGCCTTCATATGTGTTAAAGTTTGGGGCTTTATGTGTGATTGCTTATTGTGAATAGGTTGAGATAGTGTGGTTGAATTGCTGATGTTTCTCTTTGCTTTTCTTGAAATGTTCTTGTATGTTGAATTTGATGCAGGCAAAGAAGAAAGTTGCGCTTTTGTTGCAAAAGCTCAAGAAGTATGATCTCCCTGAGCTGCCATCTCCTGTGCATGATCCCGAGCTTTTCACGCCCGAGCAGACACAAGCGTTTAAGAAAATAGGTTTCAAGAACAAAAACTACGTCCCTGTTGGTGTTCGTGGAGTCTTTGGAGGAGTGGTCCAAAATATGCATATGCACTGGAAGTTTCATGAGACAGTGCAAGTTTGTTGCGATAACTTTCCTAAGGAAAAGATAAAAGAGATGGCAACCATGATAGCGAGACTGAGCGGCGGGGTAGTCATAAATATACATAATGTAAAAACTATTATTATGTTCCGTGGTAGAAACTACCGGCAGCCCAAGAACCTAATCCCTGTCAATACCCTCACAAAACGGAAGGTACCGTATAAATCGAAGATTTAAGGTTTCAGCTTCTTGATTCTTCCTTAAAATTGAGCCTTTGGTGGTACGACATTAATACTTTAGTTGATATCAGTAGTAGAAATGAGACTTTGGTTGATCTAGACTATCCTGGTTAGGGTAATGTTTCTTACATACCTGCTCAAAGCTTAAAGCTTCGGGTAAGAAAATCTTTAGGTTTAGGATCTGTGAATCATTAAGTGTGGCTTGCTCTAACGGTTATTATGTCGTGGTATGGTATGAACAAGTATCTATGTTTTGCAGGCTTTATTTAAAGCGAGATTTGAACAAGCCCTTGAATCTCAGAAGCTGAACATAAAGAAAACAGAACAGCAGCTACGGCGAATGGGTGTTAACCCTGAAGATCCAGTTGCCATGGCTAGCATCCATAGAGTGGCCTCAACATTCTTCAATGCAATTGACAAAAAGGAAGGAAGCCCGTATGTGTTCCATGGAGATAAACAATCAGAACGAGGGGATAACGTCGCAAATACAGAAGAATCAGAACCGGCTGATGAAGATAGTGACCAGGAGGAGCTAGACAGATTCATATCTGAGATAGAAGAAGCAGCAGACAAGGAGTGGGAGGAAGAGGAAGCTGCAGAGCAAGAAGAATCTGGTAGAATAAGGTATTGGAACCGAGAAGAGTTTGCAGGAAGAAGCAGAGGACCTGAAATGCGTAGTTATGGAGACTCAAGTCATGGCTTTAGAAGAAATGAAAGGGATACACGTAGCCAGAGGAGATCCAACGATAGTGATGACGATGATGATGATGATGACAATGATCCATTGGATTCTGAGGATGATGAAATCCCAAAGAGATTTGATAGAGCAAGACCAAATACAAGAAGGCAAAGAGAGGATTTTCAGAGAAGAAGCCCCGATCCTCGACCTCGACCTCGAGTGAGGAGTGATGAAGATGAGTTGAGTGATCTTGATAACACCATGTGGGAATCAGAAGATGAAGAAGAAGACGCACCACCAGCTAATTATATTTCGAGCAGCAGCGATGGGGACGAAGATGAAAAGAAGACAACATCAGCATCTAAACAACCGAGATTCAGGAACAATAATAGTATCAACGATTCAAAGACAAAGAATGGAAAACAGAGGGATGAGGATTGGGATAGTGATTAGATAATGAAGAAGATGAGATCTTTTTTATTTGTCACCATTGGTTTCTGATTATAAAAAGATGTTAAAACTCTGGTCTGAATACTGAAAGCTGATCTTTCTGTTTTCTAGGTTCGGTTCCTGATAATTCAATGGACGAACGAAGAACATGATAAGCCAGAAGCTTCGTTCATTGCATTGTTATTGTAATTCAGATATTTCGTTTCCCCTAATTGTTTTATGAGTTTTGAGATTGGCTTTATCAAAATATACGTATCCAATAAGGTAACCTCCTCTTTGAAGTCAAAAAGAGAATCTGTTTAAAGGAGTTCAGTGAATAAACAGACACACATGGAAGAGTAGTACAAAGATTTCTTTAACACATCTAAAATATTTGAACTTTAAAGCAAAGGATTCCTTTTCCCACTTTTGTTGCTTCTTGATTCATTAGTAAGTTGGCAATTTCAAAAGTAATTCATCAGCATCTTCTCAGTATTGCTTGGCCCCAAAATTAAGAAAGATAACAATACAGAATCTGACAACAACAATAACAACACAGCTTAAACTTGAAAAGAAGAAAACTTTTCGCAGACAAGACATTGAAAGCAAGAAGCTGATGTTTTTATGTCATACTGAGTCAAAATTAAATCAGAGCAAAGAAAGCTTAATAGATAGAACGAAGCTGAGTAAGAATGAAGTAACTGATAATAAATAACCAGAATAAAACTCAGAACAACGAAACCGCAAATAAAATGTTATATAAACCAATGGATCCTGTAACATCTATACTACTAAATCAGCCTTAGGTAGCAACATTTGTTCCCATTGTTAAAAAAACCTGGGAAGTATTGTACCCCTCTCTAACTCAAAGTAAGCTTCTTTTTTCTTCTTCTCACAAACCGTCCTGTATCAAAAGAAACCGATGAAAAAAGTCCTCAGAGCTCACCATCTGCATCCAGCATTCGGGTTATACACACTTCTCGGTGAAGTATCAAATACATTCACGACGTTACTTATCTTCAGATTTTCCTTCTTTCGAGCAAAAGATTGCGCCTTTTTTTTTTAATCTCAAGTCAATAATGATGCAAGGATCTGACTAAGTGGACCTGAAGCTTAATTTAAATTATACAAGAACATTTTCAGTGTGTTCATCATATAAACCCAGTCTATTTTTCTCTTACGCAATTACCGGGCAATAAGTATTTGTACTGCTCCGCGTTATCCAGCAGGTATGAAGGCAGATGAACCGCTGAATAAGTCCGAGGTATAGGTCCCATTTTGCCAATCATCTCCTTGAATGTGTATTCCTCAGGTAACATGTCAAACAGATCTGATCCTTTGCAAATAACATCTTGAATCCTCTTTGGATTTAAGTAATGAGAGAATCTGACACGGTCCGAGTGACTATAAGCTTTCATCTTGAATATAAACTCGCTGATATAACGGAAACAAAAGCTGCAGTGCCATCCTGAATCTGCTAACATCACATTACTCTGACGGAAATGAGCGTAGCGAGTTTTCCCTGGACTGTACCGGTGTATAGATGCTCTCCAGCTCTTGCTATCGACATAGTATTCGAAAGAATACAAGTAATTCTTAAGCTGAAGGTGAAGAACAGGAGGAATATCATCACACCATCTCAAAAGATTGATCGTGTGAGCACTCGGTATCTCATCAACATCCGACATAATCAACAAATCATCCTCTTCAATCCCAGCTATTCTAAGCAATTGGTCCAACGCCAAACGTTGATAAGCTTCTTCCACAAACGGATTCTCGCCTTTCCTAAACCGTCCCCCAACCGTTCCATAAGTTAGCCGAGGCTCCACAAACTTAAACCATTCCTTATTGCTCTTGAAAACAAACGGTTTAGGCAAACCAGTGAACGTCGAGTTGGATTCAAGAAGCACAAACTGTGTCACATAAGGATAAAGCTCTTTCCAACGAACAGTTAAAAGATCCTTCTCGTTACTAAACAGAACCGCATCAAAAACACGTCTAGGCGATTCTCTGATTCCCCAGCCGTGAAGACTGCAGAGAGATTCCATTGTTACATTCTCATTGTAGTAATGAGGAATGGTGTGAAACGGTTTTGGAGGCGATTCCCAAAGCGGTCTGAAGAAGTAAGTGAACTTTTGGCCGTGTAGATAAATGGCAAAGATACCAAATGGCATCAGAATAAAGAGGAACAAGTATGTTCTTAAGTCGAAACCTCTAAGAACACATTTAAGCCTTGAGATTGTTGCAGCTGCTTTCGATCCCTGCTTCAACAAACACAAAATTAATTCCATTACAGAACAATCATCTCAAGAACCGCAAATCAATTTGAGAAATTTTGAAGATCAAAACTTTATACTACTGTATGACAAATTCAAAGATCTTTTCAAGCAACAGAAACAATCTGGCCAATTAAAAATTAAAGTATATTTCATCAGCTTTCATAATTTATTGTTAAGGGATTCGATAAATTTTCAATCTTTTGAGAAAAAGGATTAAATTTTTCAGAGTGCATGGCGAATTAATTGAAAATGAAAATTAAGGAAACTCGATTTTTCACTCGAACACCAAGAATTAAGGTTAAAAAGACAAACTTTATACGAGAAAACTAATATAGTTTTGAGTTTTGTAATAATAATAAAAAATAAAAATCAGAAAGAAACCTGTCCACAAACATCTTCGCAGATATCATCGGTCTTCTTCGAACTGTAGTATCCATCGGACATGGCTTGAATTTGAAAACAAACCCAGAAAATCGTTTAATCCCCAAATTAAATACCCAGAAAATAAATTAAATAAACCAACAAAAGAAACCCAGAAAACGAAAGTATATAAATTTACAAACTCCTCACGAATTATTTATCTTCCTACGAAACCTATTTTTTCCCAATCTCTGACGATGAAAGCAAAAAAAAAAGAAAAAAGAAAAACTTTAAATCGAAATATAGAGCGTTTTAAGGAATGGGAATCTCGTAATAATCCAAAGAAGAAGACAAAAAGGCAATAAATTTTCTGTTTTATTTTCTCAACAGGAAAAAAGTTTATTATTATTATTGTTACAAAGTGAAATTAATTTGGGAGTTTTTGATTTCGAAGAAACGGTCCGTTGCAGCGTACAGAATTTAAAAGCGCGTAAAAACCGTTGGATTTGATCTGAATGAGGGTTAAGAAATGAAAGAATCCTTATCCAACGGTTCAAGTTATAGTTGACGCGTGTGGTTGAGTCGACCATTTGTGGCTGATTTGTGAATTTAACGGCAAAAGTGCCACCGCATCATTAGTGACGGCGAGCCCTTCGCTCATCATTTTTTTGTTGTTTCTAAAGATTTCTTAATAATCCACAAAAACGACAAGCAGTTTTCTGTTTTTTTTCAGGTGTGACAAAATTGTTTTTTTTTTATGATTCATGAATTCGATTCAACGGAAGAACCATCATTTCGAAAATACTTATGAGTTAACAATCTCACATCAAAAATTGAGTTATAACAGAGTTACGGAGAATCGACGAATCAATGCAAGAAAAAACATTGAATATCATCAATAATATTAAATTACTATGGAGTTTCATCTAAAGAATAGTAACCAAAAACGATGTTTTTATTATTTTGGGATTGATTTTGGAGAATAAAAGAAACTGATTTAACAACCCGTTGGCGAGTAAAGTTTTGATATCAAAAATATCGTTGAAATTCATTTTTTCATTTTTTTTATGATTGATTATGTATATGTCAATGTGTATTTGAAATTGCTCATTATTGATATACTATAGATGTATCTACTCTTGTATTTTTTTTTTGTCACAGTATCTACTGTTGTATATTATTTGAAATTAATGAAACAATTAGATGTTAAAAAAAAACCTAGATACTCCATATATAAGAGACATAAACCAATATATTTATTATTAATTGGTTTCGAATTAAAAGTCTATACAAATTAATGTTTTGTCGACAAGGATTCGAATATAAGAATCCACCAAACTGAACATCACACATATTTGTGTGGTATAATTTCTTAATTAAAGTTGAATATGTGCAAAAGACATGTGCTATCTTGTCGTCGCTTATGGCCTAACTCATGAAAAGAAAAAGCATAGAATCAGTCTAAAAAATCCAATTACATGTATACACATAACACATGTGGATGATGTAACTTTATATTTTAGAAATTGTATCTTATAATAATATAATAATAATGATAGACAGAGTCTCGAAGACGTGCGACGAGCATGCCTCATCCCCACCGATGTAGTACCACTCATATTGGATTTTATTTGGAGAGAAATCATTGTCAAAGCATATTCGTTTATTCCCGTCACAATATTTTACTTATTGTTTTCGTAATCATGCTTGGCCTAAAAAAAAATTCCAAACTTTTAACTTTCATTAACTTCATGTGTGAAAACTTGCATTGATCTTGCTCTTGCAACCTAAACCACTCAAGTAAAGTTATACACCCGAAACTCTATAAGCACGCTAAATATTGGAGGTTTGAAACTAGTAAATTTCAAATTTTAAAATTTATGTATTATGCAAATTGAACAAGATATATTCCGTGTTAGGGATTATACGTTGATCGCTATATAACAAATTATTATTGTTCATTGCATGGTGGCTTAGTGCTAGTTGTCTGAAAAGTGAAAGCAATAAATAAATTCGCTCTCTTCCAAATTCCACTTCAATATAAAAAATTTTGCAATTAGTCTTTGTGAAATAATTTGAACTAAAAGTCACTTAGCTAAAATATTAATAGGCAATTTTTTTTCGATGTCTGTGTTGTGTTGTCCTGAAATTAATTTTTTTTTTTTTTTGTTAAACTTGTCCCTGAAATTAATTGAAAGATGTAGTCGATTGATGGTCCAAGTTTTTTTGCATGCACGAATTGTAATGGGCACCAATACGACTTGGATCACCTAATTAAAATTAAACGATTTTTTAATTGTCAAATATATATTGGTTTAAACCCATGTGATAACTGAACTAAATTTTTGCATGTAAGATGTGTAATACGCAAGTCCACTACCATTTAGATCGCCCAAAATTACCCAAAAAATCGTTATTTTTTTTATTTGTCAATTATATATTGGGTTGAACCCACGTAGCAACTTAACTAGATCCATATCAACAAACAATCGTCGTGGATACATTTTTTTTTGTCGTCCTATCGACTAATAAAGTGTCGCATCGGACAAATACGCAACGCAAACATAAACTTTATGTTTCTCAAAAACGAAAAAAAAACATAAACTTTACGTGCCAAAGGTAAACACAAGTTTCTAATGATGTCTTTTGTTGACTATTATACTAATTCGATCATTATCATAAATATAATTTTTGATTATAATACTATATTTTAATTATAATTTATTTTTCTATTATTGTATGTCTACTTGTCTGTAAGTACATTTTCTTTAGCTTTTTTTTTTCCTTCATTTAAACATCAAACAAATACAATTATTCAAAAATATAACAAAGAATATAGATAATTTTATTTTTTAAAACCCAAAAAATATTGCTTCACAACTTTTTCTTTTCAGGTGGCAATCCACCGTTTTAATATCATCGCTTGTTGTATTGCTAATATATCTATCCATTTAATACTAAAGTTTTTTAAAATATACTTATTTTTTTCTATTTTTATATTAAAATATATCGTTGATCGTCAAATTTTGTCACTAATCATCTAATAATTGTCACAATTATATTAAACTTTCATCAATGAAGAATCATATTTTTGTAATTACTATTAATAATAATTATTTAAGCAATTAATTGTTATCAAGTTCATTATAGTTTTATTTCATTTTTATTAAATTAGTATTATTTTGTTAACTAAAAATTTGTTCATATATATTAACTTAATTTCGTGTGTGTTTATAAATTTAATATAAATATAGATTTATACATCAAAATTACAATTAATATAAATAATTATGAATTAAATGAATATTTTAAATAGTCTTTTTTTTTAAATCATCTAAATTTATTATTATTCAATTACAAATTATGAGAACTATTATATCGAAAATTCTACAACGGATAAGTTTTCCACCTTGATCAACGATAAACGATTATATCTTGCCCCACGCTAAAGATATCTTGTAAGTTTGTCTTCATTAATCTGCATTAATATTAATAAATTGCATCCGCTGGGATTCAGACCTCATACCTCTTGGTGTAAAGGATTAATGAACCTTTAATCAAATCACTAAACCAAAAAAATTTCAAATTTTAAATAGTTTTTTGTGTGAAATTATTTTATTTGTTTAGACGGAGAGAGAACTCCTTGAGTATATATAATAGTTATTGAAGTAAGCGAGTGTATATTAGTTAACTCCATGTTTATTGATTGGTTCAATTCAAATCTTTTGTTTCTGACCATTGAATTTTTTTGACTATAGCTACTTAAGTGACGTATACATATTTTTATATTTGGTCAACTCTATGGCTACGTTTATTTTTTATTATCTTATACTATTACTATTTGAAAGACTGATTTTTGAAATAAAGTTTCCATGTTAAATGTTGGTCCTAAAATTGTTCAAATATCTTTAATGAAATTTTTGTATGAAAAAATTCTACACCAAAATAAAAGAATATATTCTTTGTTTTCAATTATCAGAAATATCCTTATGTATGTTTGTCGAATTCGATATTTCTATTTTTCAAATACAAATAAATTTTCTTTATTTTTTTTGTTCGTTAGGAAAAAAAACCTAGATATTAAAGCCGCCTTTTATAAGTTTAGATATTTATATAAGTTCATACCGATCTTCTTTTTTGAAGAAGCTACCATCGAATAAGAAGACCACATATATATTTTTTTATTAACAACTTTATAAACTTAAAATAGTTCATAAACCCAAACTAGAGTTTACATAAATAGTATTGTGCGGGAGAATTCGAGCACTTTGTGCTAATTTGTCCGGCTTCATATATAATTAACAAATGTGGGATGAACGAGATGAAGAAATGAGTGAAAAAATCCTTACTGGTCATGAACTCCTCGAGATGTATTGAGAAGACAGTCCATCATGTTGGTGTAAACATCATATTCACCAGTTTATTGCAAAAGTTATCACCATCTTCTGTTGGTCAATCATACACTACATGGCCTAGATGAGTGCATATAATTCAAAATGTTAGGGAGAGAGACTTCTACGTAAATTTCTGGCTCATACAACTAATCCTTCTACATTTGCTTGAAAGCAATGCCAACCCAAGTGTGAAACCATATTTTCACACCTAAGAATTTATATGTTTTGACTTTTGAGAAAATATGTTTGGACTAGGTTCTCTATATAAGAATGGTTAACAAATAAGAATTGATTCGATGAATTTGATTTGATTGATTTGATCAAGCAATACAATTTGATCTCGAATGAGATATGTTTACAGAGAACTCGTAAGGCCAATTTTATATTAAGTAAAATATGTCCTCTTCCAAGGGCAATTGATCCTTTATATATTTTGAGGTTTGCCAGACCCACATAGACTTGAGACTCTCCGAGTATCTTGTCATTTTTTTACCATCCCGAAGTGTTTGTTGATTCGTTCCGAAGAGTTTATTCAAAATATCGTTCCGAAAAGCTTATTTAAACTAACCAATTCACCAATTTTCTTTGGCTTCTTTTCTTTACGTAGAACCGTATTAGGCTTATATATTGCCTATGTGGGCTTTCAAATAGCTTTTTACACAATAGACTTTTATAGATAGGATTTTATGACAAATTCTGATTCAACACCAAGTTAGAGAAAATGTTGGTTTCTTTCCATGAGCCAACGATAATCACAGTGAAAACATAATCATTTGAACATGTAATTTTTATATATTTTCGATCTATAATTTGTTATTATTATGGATGTAAAGTATACTAGATTTTGACCCGCACTTTGTGCGGGAACATACGTTTTTTATGTTGTAAGCTAAACTTTCGGATTGTGTCTTATATAATATGTTCAAAATGTGATATGTATTGTTTTAGTTTGTAAGTAGGATCGATTATATTGAAAAAGTATGATTAATTTTTTTAGTTTGAAGGTAGAGAATAAGTATGTTAAGTATTGAATTTTATGATGAATAATCATTGTAATTGGTATACATAAATTATAATATTTAGTTTTGTGCATGTACGAATGTCTGTCGTATCAATTATTTAGTTTTGTGCATATACGTATGTCTGTTGTATTTACTTATGGAATAAGAATGGATTATAATATGGCAAACGTACTGAATCTCTATGTAATAAAACAAATCTAAAATAACTAAAAAAACCAAAACATAAATTGTAGGTGTAACTCCGAAGATTTGATCGAAAACGCAAAACAATAATACTTGAGAGTCTCCATCGCCGAAGATTGATCAAACTCTTTAATCAAGTTCAGAAACTAATCTGTAAAAAAAAAACAAAAATATTTAAAAAATGAAGCACTTGTAAGAGACGAATTTGAAAGAAGTTGAATAGATGAATATCCATACCTTAATCACACAACAATTGCGAGTCAATATTTTGGAAAACCTCTTTGAAAACAACGTTCATAGTCTTTTTCTGAGTTTTACCATCGCTATCTACAATAAGAATTTTCAAACCTTTCTTGGAAGTCACTCTAGAAATAGCCACATATAGCTGACCATGCAAATACAACCCAACTTCTCTAAGAGAGTGTCCTTGACTTTTGTTGATGGTTATTGCAAAGGCAACAGATAAACGTAGCTGTCTACGATGCATTTTAAAAGGTAATATTGTGTCTGAAGGAGTAATCAATAACCTAGGAATCACCCACCCATAGTGCGGGAACATTTGTTGTTTATATTGTAATTTTGAGTGGTTTGTTGAGTGAATGATTAAAATGCATAAGCAAGGAAAAAAATGAATGGTTTGTTGAGTGGATGGTGGCTAGCTAAGAGAGTCGATTTAGAGTTTCTAAAAATTATATTTTTAATGAAATAAATCATTTGAAAAGCTTATTCCACAATTTTCGAAACGAATCTTAACATAACGTCGAATTAGAGGAATTATTTTATTTTGGTACAATTAACAGATCATGTGTTTTCTTCTATATTAATTAAGTTAAAAATTAATAATTATTTAATTAAGAAAATTATCCATTTAAAAGTTTAAATCTTAGCGATTATACCAAAATAATTTTCTTTAGTTTCGTAATTTTTGTTTGGAATTTGTTTAGAATATCTCATTTAGTTGATCAAGAGATGGTTTTTTTAACTTTTTTTGTTTGTTTTCTAATAATAAAGAATAAGGAAAGCAAATTAAATTGAATAGTCGGTATTTCTAGCGATTTGGTTACTGGGCGGCCTGATTTGTGCTCGTGGTATTACGAAATGTTTAGATTTTAAAAATTAAAACCAGATTTGTTTTTGGTTGGTTATTATTTATTTAATTAGTCTAAAATTAATATCCATATCATTTTATCCTAAAACTATGTCAGAGTTTACAGCCAACCAAATTAAAACACATAATTAAACTATTAAAAACATTTCTTTTTAATCAGATTATCAACCAAATTATCAACCAAAATTATTTTATTACTTTGAATTCAACTTTTCTAAGAAATCTTTGAGTAAACCAAATTATAGATTCTAAATGAATAATAAAAATCATGGACCAGAACGTGAGGGCATATCTTGTAGGTGTAATTGAGATTGGGATTGAAATTGTTGTTTCTGTTGCAATTGTTGTTTCTTTTCTTTCACTTTCTCAAACAATTTAGAAAATAAATATAACCTTTGTCGGAAAAGGATACATGTCAAATTACATTTAATTTGCCTGATTTAATTAAAAAAAGCATAAGTTATTTGAACGGGAGTATAACTACATAAACGAAATTCGACATAGATATACATCAAAACAAATAGATTAAAAACCATGAAAAACAATGAAAAGAAATAAATTACGTCAATTTAGGAACTCTAAAGAAAAGAACATTCTTTTAATGAAATATATTATTAACAAAAATCAAAATTAAATCCACATCATTAACCAATTGATTTTCATGGCAGCAATTATTTTTAAAAATTGAAAGAATTTGTGATGATAAAAATATACCTACAATATATGATATATATCCTTTAAAACTAAGAATATACCAAAATTAACTAAATTTTTTTGGAATATATAATATTGTTATAGAACATTTAGTCTCGGAAATTATATTTATGGGATATAAAATTTATAGAAATATCTTTGCCATTTTTAATTGGTATTATGTTAAGTGTCTATAATTAATGATAGTGCAATAATTTTTATAATATATAAGGAAATTATGATTAATATAATGGCAGGTCATTTTTAAAATCAAAAGCAATTGAACGTCAAGATCGTGTGTTATAAGAATATTATGAAACATTGTCATTAATTACTTTCCAAATCTTTTTAATTTTTCTAAAAATATTAAATAATTTCCAAAAATTAATATTATCAAAGATTGTCATTTAACTACCTTCCAAACATTGGGCTTTGTTACCTTTTTGGCTAACTATATATATGAAACATTAAAATGTCAAATTGATTAAATTTTGAAACAATTTGGAAAGTACGTAATATGAAGAAATTTTTCAAATTTAAAAATTTAAGATATATGTAATATGAGAATTTAAAATATACCAAACAATTTTCTATGAATGTACTATAATAAAAATTTGAAATTTGGAATTAATCAACAAAAATGTTTTCTAATAAAGAGTCGAATATCTTATTATAGTTTAATCGTCTAACTATATATCATCACATGTATAATTATAACTTAACGACATTTTAAATTGGTGTAAAAGAGCCGAATATGAAAACTAAATATGGTGATGATGAGTGAAGAAAAGTTGATGGTGATTTTGCTCAACAATCTTCATCCTCCCTTAAAACTGAAAAAACCAAATAAAGATTTTAACAATATTCCATAATTCTGACAAACAAAAACAAAATGGATTCGTTAAACAAATTATATTATTTATATATTTAAAAGGATGCTTGAACATAGGAACTCTAAAGAAACGGATATTCTATACAAATATATTACACGAAAATAAAAAAAATTAAATCTGCATTGTTAACTAATTTATTTTTTGGTATAAATTACTTTTGAAAATTGAAAAGACTTTGTCATGAATCATATAAAAACTATAATCTCTTTGGCAACTATGGTCTATTACACTTTTTGTTAAAACCACAAAAATATTAAAAAGAGGGAAGAACAATTAAGATGGGAAAAAAATTAAAAATTTACCACATTGAAATGAGAGAGACATTTACATGATTTGGTATTTACTATCTTCAGAGGATTTGTTATCATGTCTTGAAGAGGCAGATGTTGTAGTTGATGACGGCGTGACAAATAAAAATACTTGCTAGACAAAAAAATAGAGGAAACATAGGAAAGGGAATACGTTGATTAGCAAATATACCTTGTTCAATAACCAAACAACACGTATCACGTAAACCAAAAACCTGGTTTCAAAAAATCTACAAAAACAAAATTAAAA
Organism: Arabis hirsuta; assembly: GCA_964056655.1. Taxonomy (NCBI): domain Eukaryota; kingdom Viridiplantae; phylum Streptophyta; class Magnoliopsida; order Brassicales; family Brassicaceae; genus Arabis; species Arabis hirsuta. The sequence goes on from OZ053310.1 coordinate 24,035,314, forward strand.
AGTCAGAATTGATCATCAATGAAGTATTATGCATACAGAAAAAAAAAGCAAAGAACATAATGAATAAAAAACCAGAAAAACGGTAAATAAAACAACCAAAGGAATAAAACACCATATATAGTTCTCATAGATTTAGGGCTTCACTACAAATAAAAAATTTGAGCCGACTTTTTAATTCATTAATTAGAAAATAATTTTATCATCTATTAAAATTGATTAAGTTAGTTTATAAAGATTTTTGTAAATCTCGGTGATTATAAATATATACCAACAATAAAGAGTATATCCCTAACAACTAAGAATATATCAAATTTAACCTAAAATCCAAAATATCTGATATTTTTATAATCCCTAAGATTCAAAAATTATATTTATGAGATTTTAAAGTTAATAGAAAATTGTGATTGCCATTTTTAGTTGATATTTGTGTTAAATGTCTATGATCGTATGATTAAGCAATAATAAATTTGATTATATATCTTGCGTAGCATTGTTAGGGAAAGAAATTGATTGTGCATTAATTTTGATAACATATAGGGAAACTATGATTAATTCAATGACGTGTGATGTGTAGGATCAAAAGAAATTATACCTCAAGATCCGTAAGTTTTATTTTGTATTTGAAAAGATTTACTTTGACAAAAACAAAATTTCATAAAATTATGAAAATGCCATTAATGAATCAGTCGGGTTGAACCGGGTCGCACAGGATCCGCGTGTCTGCAGTCGGATCCAGTTAAAAAAATGTCCAAAATTTATCTGAAAATTACTTAAATTGTCATTGCATCTAACCAAAATTACATTTTTCAATTAAATCAATTTAGTTATAATGGAATGACAATTTCAGTAATATTTGAATCAATTTTGAACATTCTACTATATGTACTTCTCTTTTAATATTATAGAGATTTGTTCCTATAAAAAATCACATTTTAAAATATATTATAGGGTTGTTAAGGAAAGCGATTTTTTTATATACCTTTGATTGTAATCTTTGATAAACTTGTAGAGAAAGATTTCAATATTTTAAAAATATTAAATAATTAAATACCTTCCGAATTTAACATTACCAAAGATTTGCATTAACTACTTTGCAAATTTTGGGGGTTGTTACTTGTTTTGGAGTAACTATATATATAAAAAACAATTAAAATGTGAGATTGATTAAAATTTGATGAATTACGAAAATGCCATTAATGAATCTGTCGGATCGCGAACCAGATCAAGAGGATCCGCGTGTGTGTAGTCGGATCCAGTTAAAAAAAAGTCCAAAATTGATCTGAAAATTACTGAAATTGCCATTACATCTATCCAAAATTACCATTTTCAATTAAATCAATTTAGTTATAAGGCAATGACAATTTCAATAATATTTGAATCAAATTGGGGTTTTACAAACTTTGTTTTTTCATATGTTAAATAGTTTATGTTTTAGAATTAAATTGGAGTTTTAGGCATCTTTTCAACAAATAATAATAAATCGGATCTTAAAGATTTTATGAGATTATCTTTACTTTGAATATCTATTTATTGTTTAGATTTATTATTAAGATTAATTTAGAAAATTCCTATTGAATTAAATAAAATAAAAATACAAAGAAGGAAAAAAATGAATTACTTTTTAATCAAATTAAATTTTTGATAAAATTATTTATATTATTCGATTTAATTATGCAGTTAAACTTAATAACCAAATTAAAACGAATCAAATATTTTGTTTTGAATGCCTATTAGATTAGGCTTGCTGCTCTTACCGTTGTTCATCATTTTGTTTCTTTCTATACTATGTCTTTGGATTCAAATTCATTTTCGTATCCTATGTGGGATTTTGATAAACATTACTCTTTTCATATGTTAAATAGTTTATGGTATTTTTGAAAAATTTGAATCATAACATATGCAGAAAAAAATCTATGTTTTTTTATCATATAAATTATCCGATTATTTAATTTGTATATTAGAAATATCATCAAACAAAGATGAATGGGAGATAGAATTTTTAAAAATTTATTATATATTTTTTATCATTTTTTTTTTATTCAGTTATAAAACTTTCCTAAAATAACGAAAATGCTATTAATGTGTCATAAAAAAAAAACGAAAATGCCTTTCAAAATGTCTGAAATTGATCCCAAAATTACTGAAATTGCCACTACATATGTACAAAATTACCCTTTTCAATTGAATTTCTTTAATTTAAAACCAATGGCAATTTTAGTAATATTAAACTAGATTCTCACCCGCACTATGTGCGGGAACATTGGTTATATATGTTGTAAACTAAACTTGGTTTTCGTATTGTATTGAATTATTAATATCAGCTTAACAATTTTGAATTAGAGGTTTAGCCAAAGAATGTCAAAATGGATAACTCGACCCGATCCAAATCCACATGGATTTGAGATTTAATGGGGTTTGACCCGGACCCATATGTTATATGAATTGAATTTATATATCCAAATCTAAGAATATCAAATTCATTGACTAAATGGGTTATATGGGTTACTCACATATAAATTAAAATATAAGAATAAATTAAGAGATAAATCAAACCAATTTATATTATTATAAATCGGACCAAAGTTTTCAACTTTTCAACTAACAACTTAAATTAAAATGTGTATGTATCTTAAAATAAAAATCATAAATCTAATAAAATCAATAAAACAATAAAAGCAATAAACCATTGATTAGTTTATTAGATACTTCAATTTTAGTTGGATGATGATAAGAACTTTTTAGAGTAATTTACATATATATTATTATTTTATTTTTGATAAGCAATACAAAGTATACAATTTATTTTTATTTATTTTTATTTAATTAAAATATGTATGCGCTAACCCGTCTAATACTTGTTTTAAAGTGTATGTACATCTCTAAAACAATTATTCAATAGCTTGTGCTTTCTATGATACTTTTATAAAATCTCACACATGCTTCTAGTGATAGGATCCATGTATATTGTCTACAATCCATGTACTAAAACACCATCTTAATGTCATTTGTACGTATATTTATAAACACAACAATTTACATACCGTGTAATTTTAAAAAATCAGCTTGGGATCACTATTGAGTGTTACTGCAACATTGAGTATCAGAACATTCCTTAAAATTATGAGAAACTTGCTATACAATCTTAATAAACTAATCTCAACAAAATCTTCAAAAGCATATGAAGATTCTTTAAAATTCTCATTAAGTACCATTTAATCGATTTTATTTAGTTAATTGTAAATATGAAAAATAGATTTCTTCAAAAATATTTCGAGGATTTGGTTTTTATCAATTGTAACAACTGTAAATATTTCATTCTATCAAAAATTTTAAATAAATTTTTTTATCAAATTAAAATTTCACTAAAGTTATTTCTATTATTCGATTTAATTGTGCGATTTAGCCTAATAACCGAACCAAAATGAATCAAATTATTAATTTTGGATGCCTATTATATTAGGCTTCCTACTCTTACCGCTCTTCATCAAATTGTTATTCTTTTATAATATTTCTTTGGATCCAAATTCATTTTTATTTCCGATGTTGGACTTTGACAAACATTGGATTTTAATATGTTAAGTAATTTATGATCTTAGGTACAAATTAAGTTGTCTTGGCATCTTTTAAAAAAATTATAATAAATAGGATCCTAAAAACTTTATGAGAGTATCTTTACTTTAAATATCCATTTATTGTTTACATATCTTGTTAAGATTAATTTAAGAAATCACTATTAATGCTATTGAAATATGTTAACAAATTAAAAATAATAAAAAAAGAAAAACGAAAAATCTTAAAAAAATTAAACTACTTTTTTATATAATTAATAGGATTATTTCGTTCCATAAAAATTTTAAATAACATTTTTTTATCAAATTAAAGTTTTTCTAAAGTTATTTCTATTATTCGATTTGATTGTCGGTTTAACTTAACAACCGGATTAAAACAAATTAAATGTTTAGTTTTAGATGCCTATTAGATTAGGTTTCATGCTCTTACCGCTCTTCATCAATTTTTTTTATTGTATTTCTGTTCCAAATTCACTTTCATATCCAATGTGAGACTTTGAAATATATGTTTTTATATGTATAATTAAATATAAATACGAAAATTAGAGTATAAAAAATCTCTTTGTTAAAGAAACCATAAATCTCGTGATTATTGGTAATAAAATACTTTTGTTGCTAAAATTCAATAAATTTAAATAAATTATAAATACTAAGAGAGAAAAACATAATTTTTTTTTTGTCATCTGAATATATATATATATATATATTAAAGAGGAAAAGGTTCACATTACAAAACTATTTGAGAGGAAACATAGTCTCCAAACCGACCATGTTCCAAACCGAAGTCAAAACAATCAAATAGCCAAAAGATCCTCCAATCATATCCGAAATTTTTCCACTACATCCGACCCCTTAGCCAGCTCGATCAGAATCCAAAAGTCCTTGTAACCCGAAGGGAGCTCCAGAAGCCACATAAGATTGAACTCTAAATTCCTTAGTGACACTAAGGGCTATCAAAAGAGCACTCTTATTAGAAAGAGCACACTCCAGGTCCAGTTTCCATTCACCAAAGAGTCCCAAGACCATTAAAAATTCAGAGACATGCCAAGAGAAAGATGGCCAAGCATGAGATCTTTTTAAGGCATTGTAATATTCGGCTACAGTAGATCTAAAGATAACCCGGTTAATCCTGTGAGAGACCATACTCTTGAAGGCCCAAAGGTGAGCTTGAAACTTGGCTTCATCCAGAGATCCAATAGCCGAGAAACACCTTCTGCTGTGTAGTAAAACATCACCTATATTATTTCTCAAAATCCAAGAAGCCCCTCCCATCTGATTTTCTTTGGACCAAGCAACCCAATATTACACTTTAACCAATCATCCGGAGGAAGGCTCCATCTCTTCTTAACCCAAACCTTCCGTTGGACAATCCCAAGGTCTTCTTTCTTTTCATCAGATTGAGCTAAACCAAAGCTCTGATTCCTCATGAGCTTTCTTCACCACATCAATGGCCAAGTAGACTTTGCCTTCAAAGAAAAACATAAATCTTAAAGAAAACAAATGGTGAAAATATATGCTTGAATAATCGTTTGAATAATCGCTTGCGTTGGGAAGACAATTTCAAAGTACTAAAGACTCTTTGAGTCATGTCCTAAAGTCTCTGGCTTTATCACAAGTAGTTTCTAAATTGTTGTATTCACATCTCAGATAATAATTCAGACAACATCAAAGCCAATTAGATATTGGAATCCACGAATTCCTAATCTAAGAACCCTAAATCTGAGTAATTAGGTAGATTCCAATCCAATTCACAGAGCAAAAAAAAAATCCAACTTTTATCGGAAACATTTACCGGAAGAGAAGCCGATAAGTCGGCGGAGACCGACGCCACCGGGCGACGAATACCCAGATTCGGTGAAAAAACTGGTGATTTCACGGCGGTGAAGACACGTCGATATCTTTAACTCCGGTTGGTGGTCCGAACAATTGTACATCCAAAACCACCGGTAAACTCTATTGAAACATAACCTCTGCTTCAGCCACCATCTCTGTTTCTTCACATCAAAATCACAAGAAAATTCGATCGTTTCTTCAAATTTTTCAATTTCCCAAGAAAATTTCAACTGAATTTGCTTCACTTGCGTTGGGAAGACAATTTCAAAGTACATACATAGAAATTAAGGATTCTCGCTTGAATAATCGCTTACAGAGATCGAGAGAGAGATTGTGAGAGAGAGATTAATGGTTATCACGAAGAAGAAGAAGTCTGCGCGAGCCAGATTTGTTTTTGATTGAATAATTACATTTTTGCCATTAATGAAACTGGTCAAGGAACCGGGTCGCGCACTGGTCCGCGTCCTCCAGTCGGATCCAATCCAAAAAATGTCCAAAATTGATCTGATAATTACTGAAATTGCCACTGCAAATGTTCAAAATTACCCTTTTTAATTAGATCTATTTAGTTAAAAGACAATGACAATTTCAGTAATATTAGAATGAATTTTGGACATTTTTCTAAATGTACTTCTGTTTTAATATTATAGAGATAGGATTTTGGACATTTACTCTAAATGATTTCTCTTTTAATAGTATAGAGATGTTTGGAGTTCTAAGTTGTTTGTAACTTATCAAAAGCTAAAACTGATCAAGTGACATGATTTCGTTAGTTCCAAAATTGTAAACTAAACTTTTACCTCTAAATAAAATATTTTCAATTTAAAAAAAAAAAAAGCCACCCAATTTACACTTGTATTATTGACATTGCCAAGATTTGAGATAAACAGTATATTCATTCATGATACATACAATCCGTTGTTGTCGTTGGGGATTGAGAGGCCCATTTGAGCTGAATAGGCCCATATTTGAGCATCCTCTGATCCCTATGGTCCCATTTAGGACTCAGGAGCTAGTATTGGGTGCGGGCGTGAGTACAGTACATCGTCTACCTTCCTTCTAAAAGGAAAATAATTCCATCGTGAAGATCGGACGGTTTATCAGCTTTCTGACTTTGCTTGAACGGATCGGTCAGGTGAAGAAAAACTGGATACTCTCTGAGAGCGAGAGATCGGCTCGATCTGTCACGGTTTCACTGGCTAGAGGATTCGTCTTCCTTTTCTGATCCTCTTCTTATTGCATAGTCTGTAAGTTGTTCGATTCTCGCCATTGTCAATTTTGTTTTTCCTCTATGTGATGAATTTCTGAGTTCTAGGGTTTTGTAGTCTGATTCTCCCGTTTTCTGTGTTTGGTTTCCATTGTTGCTGCTTCTATTTTTGGTTGAAATTTTATGGATTTTTGTGTTTTCAGGTGATTTTCTTGGCTATAACGAGATTAATGGATTTGGCATCCCGTTATAAGGTGAAACCCAGATAATGGATTCAGCTCTCAATTTAATTTCTGGTGCTTTATTGGTTTGTTTTTGTTTCGAATCAAATGCATGTTCGACTTGGCTTCTTCTTTTTCTGGGTTTTCTAATTGCTGCAAGTTCGAGAGGAGTCTGTTTTGCATTGTCTCGGTGAAAATTTCGAATATGATTTTTGGTAGTTTCTCAACGGTGGAGAGAGTGACTGCTAGTGTACTTAACATGAAAGCATCTTAGAACTTCTTACCAGTATTATAATTCTTGACATGTTGTTATGCTACTCTAACATCAGCATTACCAAGTTTTCCGGTGTTTATGAGTGTTCTTAACTTGTTTTGAGAACTTTTACAGGGGGTTGTTGGGCTGGTTTTCGGTGACAATCCATCTTCAAATGAAGACAGGTACATTTTCTTCTCTCTTATTTACTACGAGTTGGTAGATATCACGGCCTGTGAGTATCGTGAAATTGTTTAAATGAGGAATGGATTTTTATTTGGTTTTTTTTTTTTTTTTTTCTAGTTACATTCAACGCCTGCTGGATCGTATAAGTAATGGTACCTTGCCTGACGATAGGAGAACTGCTATACTAGAACTTCAGTCTGTGGTAGCAGAAAGTAATGCTGCTCAATTAGCTTTTGGAGCATCTGGTTAGTGTCTTTCTTTTCTCTGTTATGCGTTTGGTTGATTGTGAGATCAAATCCAAAGTTACAATTTACATTCTATTAATTTCAGGATTTCCTGTGATATTGGGCATCCTAAAGGAGCAACGAGATGATGTTGAAATGGTGCTGTATCTTTTTTTTTTCGTATTTCTTATGTTTTCGCTTAGGTTGTCCATATTTCTGTTTGTCCTTACGTCATAATACGCCCTCTTTCCCTTACTTCATGGAAAATGTGGTAATGTTCATTGAATCAAAGTTTGGAAAATATTGTTTTTCTTTTCTCTTCTTTTTCAATGAAAGTAGTTTTGGGAGGTTAGCATTTTACTCTATTTTCGTAGTCCTTGCAAACAGTGTAGCGACAGGTAATTTAGAATCAGAATAGATCCACCAATCCAGGATTCAAATCAATAGGAAATTGGAGGTGGAAGTCAGTATGAGTTTGGGTCTAGCATGAGATTCTTAACTATGAAATTTGCAATTGTAAATGTCTTCTGGTTTTACCTTGGGATTATCCGGAGTTGTTACTATGTTGTTCTGTTCTTCAACTTATAGGTTTGCTGTCTGCTCAGGTTCGAGGTGCCTTAGAAACTCTTCTTGGCGCTCTAACGCCAATTGATCATGCAAGGGCACATAAGGCTGAAGTCCATGCAGCTCCTATGAACTCCGACTTGCTATCCCGTGAAGCTGAAAATATCACTCTTCTTCTGAGTTTGCTGGTAAGAGTTTACTCTATATTTTTGGGAAAACAAAAATATTCCTGTTTTGTTCTTTTTTTTTATGCGTGCATCATATGGTTTGTTTTCCTGGGGGTATGGCAGGAGGAAGAAGATTTTTATGTTCGATATTACACTCTTCAGATATTGACAGCTCTTCTTATGAACTCTCAAAACAGGTATATATTTTGGGAAGTACTCTTTCTATATCATCTTTCAATCTATATGCTATAGAGACTTTTCTTGAGTGTCTCTTCAGGTTGCAGGAAGCTATTTTGACCACTCCTCGCGGTATAACTCGACTCATGGATATGCTAATGGATAGGGAGGTAATCAATTAACTACATCTGTATGAATGATCTTGCTGTTTGTTTGCTTAAAAGTCTGGTATCTTTAGCCTCCAGTCAACCGAGGTTATGAGTTGGTGAAGTGAACTCTGGGAAGGGATGAATTTCATAGTTCGTAAACTTCATTTTTTGGGTGTTTGCCTTACAGGTAATCCGGAATGAGGCTTTATTGCTTCTTACGCACTTGACACGTGAAGCAGAGGTGAGACCTCCTAGTTATATTTGTAACTGTTCCTTTTCTACTGCCTGGACAGCTAAAGCAGCCATTGGATTTGATCGATCTCACTAGATGTTTAACTACTTGTAGGAGATCCAAAAAATTGTTGTCTTTGAAGGTGCGTTTGAAAAGATTTTTAGTATCATAAGGGAGGAAGGGGGTTCAGATGGCGATGTGGTTGTGCAGGTGACCAGTGGCTCTTTTAAAAATATTTATAGCTTTTGTATTCTTTTAAAACATTGACATTTGAAAAAGCAAAACAAAGAAGTGGCACTTCTTCAATTTAGGACTAAACTTTATTGGCACTTAACACTTCCAATTGTTGTCTTCCTGCAATGTTTTGCAAGCACTTCCATCATCCATTGGGTCTGCTTATGCTTAACATCGAGTTCCTTATTCATGCACACTTGCACTAAAATTGTTTTTTCTTTACAGGACTGTTTGGAGTTGTTGAACAATCTTCTACGCAGCAGTTCTTCAAACCAGGTTTGAAGCTTTGTTTCTGGTTTGATTTTTTCCTGATTCATTTACTAGATCTGCACATTGACTGATATTTTAACGTGTACAGATACTCTTAAGGGAGACCATGGGTTTTGAACCGATAATTTCAATTCTAAAACTGCGAGGGATTACATATAAGTTCACCCAGCAAAAGGTTAGATCATTGAGTGCTTCTCTCATTTTGGATTTATTCTACCAGCTCCTGCAACTTTGCTAATCTTTGTCCTTCTGAATGAACAAATTCCCAGTAGACTGTTAATTTACTTAGTGCACTGGAGACGATCAATATGCTGATCATGGGTGGTGCAGACACGGATCCTGGGAAAGATTCAAACAAGCTGGCAAATAGAACGGTTTTAGTTCAGGTTTGTTATGATATACAAATGTTATGATTCCTCATTGCAGACTGAATTGAATTATGTTCCTTATTCTATCATATTTGATTCATTAACAGAAAAAACTGCTGGACCACCTACTGATGCTGGGTGTTGAAAGCCAATGGGCACCTGTCGCTGTTCGTTGCATGGTGAGCAAATCTTCTTTAGTCAAATTCTTTGTCCTCCAGTCCTTTCCTTTTCTTTTTTTATCATTCATATTTCATTGTATATCAAAATACCTTTTCTGAGTTGTGCAACGAACCATAAGTCGGAATAATTTCATTTTGATTATAGAATTATATTGTTGAACTTGAACCTTGTTTCTAGGTTGACCATGGAACGGATTTGCTTACAGTGCTCCATTAGCATTTCTTTATAGAGATTGTTGCTGTGTCATCAAGGCAACGACTGAGCTGTCCAAGTTTCTTATTGCTGTTTCTGTTCTAGTTACAGTAAACTTAAGTTTCTAATGGATCTTTTACTTTGTGATTCTTTGCTGCTAGACATTTAAATGCATTGGAGATCTGGTTGATGGTCATCCCAAGAATCGTGACATCCTTGCTAGCAAAGTTCTTGGTGAAGATCGGCAAGTAGAACCTGCACTCAATTCTATCCTCCGGATCATTTTACAGACTTCTAGTATTCAAGAGTTTGTTGCAGCTGATTATGTTTTCAAGACCTTCTGTGAGGTTTGACACTTTTATTATTATCTCATAGTCTAATGTGAGCTTGCAGATTCTAATAGACTCTGTGATGCTTATAAGTGTCAGTTTTCCTGTCTGCATCTTTATCTAGAATCTCATTCTCTAAACATTTTCAGAAAAATGGGGAGGGTCAGACAATGCTAGCTTCGACTTTAATACCCCAGCCACACCCCACCGTCCGAGATCCTCTAGAAGATGATGTTAACATGTCGTTTGGAAGGTGTTATTTTTTTTTCCTTTCTCCTGCAGCTTTCACATTTTTGTTTAGAAGGGATCTCACTGCTTCATTCTCATTGCGATTTGTAGCTAATTCTCTTCTATCATTACTTATTGGACTTTATATTTATGTGTCAGTATGCTGTTACGAGGTCTTTGTTCTGGTGAAGCTGATGGTGATCTTGAGGTAAACTTGTTTGTCCTGTTGCATATGTCTTTGAATGTCTTCCGGAACTTATTTTTGTTATTTTCTTCCAAACAGACTTGTTGCAGAGCTGCAAGCATCCTTTCTCATGTTTTGAAGGACAACATTCAGTGCAAGGAAAAGGTAATGGCTTCAATGCACAATTACTATGCCTTATGTTCTGTGCACAGTAATTTTGATCACCTGCACTAGCTAATTGTTTTGTAAACTCAACAGGCTTTGAAAATCGTACTTGAGTCACCTATGCCTTCCATGGGAACTCCAGAGCCTCTCTTTCAGAGAATTGTCAGATACCTGGCCGTTGCTTCTTCCATGAAAAGCAAAGATAAATCAAGCACATTGGGGAAATCATACATTCAACAGATCATTTTAAAGCTGCTTGTGACATGGACTGTTGATTGCCCGGCTGCAGTTCAGTGCTTTTTAGATTCACGTCACCACCTAACTTATCTGCTCGAGCTGGTAGCAGACCCAGCTGCAACAGTTTGCATAAGGGGCTTGGCGTCTATTCTACTGGGAGAATGCGTCATCTACAATAAATCAAACGAGAATGGGAAAGATACTTTTGCTGTAGTTGATGCTGTGAGCCAGAAGATGGGGCTCACATCATACTTCTCGAAGTTTGAAGAGATGCAGAGCAGCTTCATCTTCTCGTCCTCCAAGAAACCTCCGCAGGATCATAAACCGTTAGCAAGAACAGCTACGCCTAGTGAAGCTGAGATTGAGGATGTTGATGAGGCAGGTGCAATGGATAAGGGGAATGAGGATCACCCAATGCTCCTATCGTTGTTTGATCCTAGTTTCATAGGCTTAGTGAAGAGCCTGGACGGTAACATCAGAGAGAGAATCGTGGACGTGTATAGTCGGCCAAAAAGTGAGGTGGCTGTAGTACCAGCGGATTTGGAACAGAGGAGCGGAGAAAATGAGAAAGACTACATCAACCGCTTGAAAGCCTTTATAGAGAAACAATGCTCGGAGATTCAGGTACATGCCTCTTTCTCAACTTGTCTATGCTACTGATTAAAATACAATAAGAGCTCTGAAAGTATGACATTTAGGGCTTTGATTGCAAATAAGACTCTTAACAAGGAACATGAAATTTAAAAGTAGATGGGAGGTTAGGGGAGTCATGCTAATATATCGGGATTAGGAAGCAGTGCATCTTGTTACAATGGTATATTGTAACCATTACGTTTCCTACTGAGATGGGATTAGGAGGAAGTACTAGGTTTTGCTCAGGTTGGTTTAGGAGGAAGAATTAGGTCCTTATGTTCTTAGTGGGAAAGCAAACAATACTCGTACAATAGGTCTCCAAATTTATGTTTAAGGTTAACAGATAAAAAAGAAATCTTGACATCAGTTTTTGCCTGAAATAGCTTCTTTTTGTTGCGTCGTCTGTGTTTTTCAGAACCTTCTTGCTCGGAACGCTGCTTTGGCAGAAGATGTAGCCAGCTCTGGCAGGAATGAGCACTCCCAAGGATCAGAGCAAAGAGCAAGTACAGTAATGGAGAAGGTTCAGATGGAAAGCATCAGGCGAGAACTCCAAGAAACGTCTCAGCGTTTAGAGACAGTTAAAGCCGAAAAAGCCAAGATCGAATCTGAAGCATCTAGTTACAAGAACATTGCTGGGAAACTTGAATCAGACCTAAAAAGCCTATCGGACGCATACAACAGTCTAGAACAGGCAAATTACCATCTTGAGCAGGAAATTAAATCCTTGAAAGGAGGAGAAGATCCCATGGAGTTTCCTGATATAGAAGCGATTAAGGAAGAAGTGAGAAAGGAAGCTCAGAAAGAGAGCGAAGACGAGTTAAATGACTTGTTGGTATGTTTGGGTCAAGAGGAGAGCAAAGTGGAGAAACTAACCGCGAGACTGATAGAATTGGGAGTTGATGTCGATAAACTCTTGGAGGATATCGGGGACGAGTCAGAAGCTCAAGGAGAATCTGAAGAAGACGACCATTAAACTGGTTCTAGAGATCAAGTCATCTAAAACCCTCTGAATCAGGTAATCTTAAAAGCAAAAAGTCTCAAGTTCTTTGTGAGCATCTGTCTCTACGTGGAACTTTGTACAGTATTTGGTGGTTTATTTGAATTTCAATAAATCTTTTAATTTATTATCGACTTTCCAACTTCTTAGAATGTTTGAAATATGATACATTGTTTACAATGTTTCAGTTCATATACACATTTTAACAATGAACTCAAATGTGATTCTTTTAAGTTACTGAAGCTGTTGTTATGTTGCACATTTTGTTATGACAATCAAATTAACTAATTTAAAGAAACTTCAATAGAAAGAGATTCGAATTTTCTCATTCACTCCAGTGATTAAATACTTCGAGTAAAGGCAAAACTAAGGTACATAATTGTTGAGCCAACACAGAAACTTCACTCTACAATACCAACACAACACAACACACAAGCATTATACTAGAGAAGATCAGAATTTAGGGTTTAATCAGAGGCACAAAGCGAAGCCATTAGATCCGTTGGTGAGCTCCATATGTCAAGATCAAAGAAAGACTGCTTCTTCTCTTCTTCTTCCATTCTACAAATGTTTTCAGCAACTTGACACAAGTTTGATATGTCCTGTATTATCGCTTCTTGTGCTTCTGCCTGCAACAAATTCATGAAAAAAACTTTCCTCATCGAATTCAAAAAACATTTAATCGAACTGATTAAAGAAACCAAAACCCTAATTACCATGAAAAGTAGCTCCGAGGCAGCTTCTTCTGGAAACGACATCGTTTCGTTAGGATTTGTGTTCTCTTTTCGCTGCGGCGTTTGAAATCGATCTGATTTCTCTTGCATAGCATTCAAGCTGTTGGACAAAATCTCCCACTGCTCAATCTCTCTCTGGTACTTTCTTTTCAGCTTCAACAGTATTCTCTTCTTCCGCATCCTTCGATTCCTCTCCTCTACCGCAGGATCTAACTCCGGATCCGGCGGTTTCGAAGTCTCTCCGGCGCCGGAGATATCATATCGCTTTCTTCGCTTATACACGAAGCCATCGTCGTTGCAAAGTTCCCAGTCTTCGATCCCGTCTAGCGCAATAGCCGTCGTCGTCGGAATTGGTGCGTCCATTCGCCGGAGCGGGAAGAGAGTTGATTTCAGAAAGTGAAGAAACTTGGATTTTGTTTAGAAGATCTGCAAATTGTAAGATCCTCATTTTGCCAAACTTTGTGGGAGTGTCAGGCCCAATCCAATATTCTCTAGGCCCAACAATCACTTTTATAGTTTTAATAATACCAACCCATGACAACGTTATGTTTTTTTTTTTTTTCCATCTAGTCATAATATTAAAAACGAGTTGAAATACAAAGATACAAGCCAGAAGAAAAGCCACAAACCGGCAATCAAAATAAAATTGATACCGGAGCCACAACCTAAAAACCAAACTACAACTAGTAAAACTTGTTAATCCAATCCAAAACCTCCAAAGAACCAACTCCAACTCTAAATGGAACAAAGAGCCATCCAACCTCTAAACTCAAAGAACTTGAACCCCTGCTTCCACACAAAGACAACTCGGCAGGGAAGAACGTGACAAAGGAGCTGCAAATGCACTCGAGACCAAGTCAACAAACCTCGGAGCAAACAAAGACTACATGACAGAGACAATGCGCAACGAAGAAGAGGTCCACCAGCGATAACACGAGAATATAACCCAATCCAAACCAGGAATTTTCTACTGGTATTCAACCCAATACCAAGTTCTGATATACATCGCCGTTAGAAGAGTTATTCGGGAAAAAAAAGAAGGAGAGAATACTAACCTGTTGGGCGAGGAAAGAACTGCCTCAAAAACTTCCTCTTCACCAAGAATGTGTCACACTTAAACAAACAACACCAAGATATCACCACTTAAACAAGACCATGAGCCAGAGGGGGCAACCCTAATAAACCACCAGAGGAGAAAGTGCGATGGAAATTTAGACCAGAAAAAACAAAATTATCCTAGACATATGCAGTCAGATGATACACACAAAGGAGGCACTGATTCAAGCGAGTAGAGAAAACCCCACCAGCCACAACCCTCATGATCAACAGAAAAGCAAGGACAGAGATCGCCTCTTACCGAACCAAGCCGATAACATAAAACCAAGACCAATCCGTTGAATCCTTACAATCCTGGACCAGAATCGAGCTTTACCTGAGAGCCAATCTATCGAAACAAAGAGAACAAGACCAAGCGCTGCGTCAGAACGGAACTCCGAACTTATCAACCCTTATCGCTTCTACCAGAGAGACTACCACACCGAGCCAAGCCAACCCGTTATACTTCAGGATTCGACGATTCCTACTCCACGAGCCAGATCCACTTCCAAACCGAAACCAAAAACCTCCACACTCGACAGAAACCTCAAACCAACCATCCAATATACACGCAAAACATAAAGATAAACCGAACAAAGAAAAGAGCAAGCATAGAAGAAGCCAAAGGGACCGGAGCCGGCGCTATCGGAGCCGCCGGCCACCGGTCAGATCTGGACTCTAGAGAAATATCGCACTTTTGTCGACAATGTTATGTTTTAAACAACTGAAAATTTATCTTCTGATTTTGTTCGTGTAAATTATTTTTCCAAGAGAATTAAGAAGATTGACTTTTCCTTGGCTAAACTTTTTAATTAACATTAAACAAAAATTACAGAATTTACAAATTATTCATGGACAATGTGGAAGTTGAATTCCACACTGAGTATTTGTATGTGAATTCGGAGAATAAACTTTAGTCCTAAAAAATATCTATAAGGTTAACGATTAAAAGAAGAGTAGAGTGGAGCTGGATTTATATTGATATGAATCGAATATACAATATGGTCTCGTCTGAGACGTATTATAAGCTAAAAATATAGTGTTAAGCTCTCGCGTATGTGAAAAATTGGCGAAATCTGCTTGGATTTCCTCTATTTATAGCTCAGCTCAGCTCCTCGATCCAGCTCCACGTTCCTAGGGCGGTTCCGCGTATCTCGGGCACGATCTCGGCATATTCTCCGCGAATCTCGCTCCTACGACTGAGATAACCTCTCCGTTGACTCGCTCTTAACTCAATCTCAGCTCGTTATCCACGCGACTGTTGACTTGGTTCTTTCGGGGCTGACCTGGACCATAAGAGAAATAATGTCTAATTCTTTGGTTTGGGACGCAGGTCCATTCATTCTGGTCAACGTTTTGAGAATAATAAATTTTGACATGGGCTATTAAGTGGGCCGGATTCAGCCCGACCATACTTACAACTAATCACTATAAAAGAAACAAAAACCGAAGAAAAAGGATTAACACGCTTCCGTATGTAGGTAAACTTTATAACGCGCTTACAAATGATCAAATCTTTACTTTCCGTGTTCGTACTTGTCTTCATATCTTCATGCTTGGCTTTAATAGCTTTTTAAAACGATCAATAGTTGCGATCCTTCTTGATTGGTAAAATTAAAGTGACACTTTTTTGATAAATAATATTTTTGAAGTGACACTTTAAAAAAAATGCTAGTTTTTCAATATATCATTTATCTTTGGATTAATTATGTTGTACTAGAATTTAGTTTTGAGGATCTAAGGTTTGTTTGGGATCAAAAATTTTTTTAAGGTTTAAAATTTTAAGATTTAAAGTTTAAAAATCTTTAATTAGTAACAATTTTGCAAATAAACAACTTACTGAGATACTTGTGATATAAACATATTAAAAATGACATATTTACAATTACCCATTTTTTATTTATGACAATCAGTCATACCGAGTACTTTTTTTTGGTCGAAAGCTGATTTCAATTCATTAAACCGGTTGGTAAACTCTGTTAGTCGGTACAACATTCAAGGCTGATTTAGCAAATGGTATCAGCCTCTTCGTTTTTAGATCGAGAAACAAAAGCAAAGGAGATCTCTAAAGAGAATATTTTAGAAATGTCATATGAAAAAATATCACTTTTTCAAAATCATTTTTTAATTATTATTCCCTCTATTTTTTATTATAAAATGTTTTAGAGATTTTTTTTTATAATATAAGATATTTTTAGATGTCTATATACTTTTTACTTTGTTGATAACTGTTTAACCAATAGTATTATGCAGTTTTTTTATAATTAGTTTAATTGTTTATATTTAATAATAAGTTTAACCCAAAACATCCTATAATAAAAAAACAAATGAAGTATAACATTGAGTATTTTTTTCTTTTTGGTTTGATTTGTTTCTGCAGCTCTCAATATGCGTTATTTCAAAATTATTTAGTCAATATATCATTTTGTTTAGTTAACTATGTTATATTAAGATTTAGTTTTAAGAGTTATTTGAGATCAAAACGTTTTTTATAATTTAGAATTTTAAAATTAGGGTTTAAAAATGTTTAATTAGTGATATTTTTATAAATAAACGGTTTATTGTGTAATTACCTTATTTTTACAAATAAACAGTTTATTGTGTAATTACAAATTATTACCTTTTATTCTTGATATGTGTAAAAAAATTCTAAAAAGTCAACTTTGTAGAAAGAGAGAGAGTTTCTTCTATCATTGATCTCGAAGGCATCATTGTCGATTCAGAGCAATGATGTCTTCGAGATCAATGATTTTTTAAAAAATATTTTATTTTTCTGATCTGATCAATGATTTTATTTTTTTGGCTTCTCTGATCTGGATTGCTACCATTTTTTATTTTCTTCTTTTTAATGACTTCTTGTTATATCATTAATTTATATAAATCAGAAAAAAGATAAAAATAGTCTGTCGAGAATCAGAGGAGAAAATTTTATTAAATAAAAGAGGATCCGCGCGTGAGAGCATGACACGTGGATAAAATTGTAACTCACCAGATTGCGACATATATCTAGTATTAACCAGATGATGACACGTGTTCAAATTTAAAATTAATTTAAAAGAAAAATAAACAATAGAAAATAGACAAAATAATTGTTAAACAATTAACCTAAAAATTAAATTTCTTTTATAGTTCAAACTCATTAGAAAAATGAAATTTCTAACGGTCTAAAATAATTAGATAAAAAGTAATAGTTAAACCTAATTATAAAAATAAGTTAATAAAGAAGATAGAGTATAAATCATAAAAAAGTGAAGAAAAAATAAAATTTTCAATTAAAAAAAAATAAAAATGTGAATGTTAAAATAAAAGATATTAAATAAATTGAAAAACAAAAAAAATTATAATGAATATGAAAATCTTAATTTAAAAATTTGAAATATGCACAGCCATAACAAAGAAACAAAAAAAAAACATATTTATTTTGTCAACATATTTATAAATTATCACAAAGAAAATGAAAAGCTTTTACCTATGACGATATTGGTATTTTTCTTTGTAAAAAAAAATTATAAAATGAAAATTTATACAGGTTAAAATAAAAAATGAAAAACAGACAAAATAATTATTAAGTACCTAACCAAATAGTAAAAAGTAATATTTTTTTATAGTTCAAACTAATTAGAAAAAAATAATTTATAATAGTCTAAAATAATTATAACAAAAAGTCTAATAGTTCAAACTAATTATAAGAAGATAAATTACAAAAATGCCATTTTTGGTGTGTACATTTTCAAAAATGCCACTTAAGAATGTCCATTTGCAAAAATGCTACTAATTATGATTTTTAAAACCTAAATGTTAAAATTATAAACCCTAAAAAATAATTTGACCCCTAAAACCCTTTCAATCCTCAAAACTAAACCCTAATACAACATAATTAACCCAAACATAAATGATGTAATAATTATTTTTTTTAAAAAGTGGCATTTTTGCAAAAATTTTGAAAAAATGATATTTTGAAAAATGACATTTAAAAAGTGGTATTTTTTAAATTTCTCTTATAAAAATAAGTTAATAAAGAAGATAGAGAGAGTTTAAATCATAAAAAAGTAGAGAGAAAATAAAAATTGCAATTAAGAAAAATAAAAATGTGAATGATAAAATAAAAGATATTATATAAAAAAAATAGAATGAATATGAAAATTTCAATTTAAAATTTTAAGATATGCACAACCATAACAAAGAAACAAAATTTATAAGCATATATATTTTCTCAACATATTTATAGAATATCATAAGGAAAATAAAAAGCTTTTACCTACGGGGTATTGGTACTTTACATTGTTAGAAAAAAAATTATATAAAATAAAAATTTATAAAGGTTAAAAATAATATTAGTATATTTGCTATTAAGATCCAATAGTGTTTAAAGTTTGACGAGTATAGATATCTATGAGAAATAAACCAATGACATCAACGGTATACATTTATTAATCATGGATTTTTATGTAAGGCTTGATAAAACTATTTTTTTAAATATATAAAATTTTATGAGATTATTCATATGAATCTTTTTTATTTAATTTAACTCTATAATATTTGAATGTTTTTACGATTTTATCACATAATTAATATATATTTATAGTGGATAATAATATTTTTATTTATTTACAGATATGAGTCTACATGATATAAACTACGGTATGAAAATTAAATATAAATTAATCTCTAATGATTTAAAATCTATATTTAAAATATGTTTGTAATTTAGCGGATTACTAAATAAAAATAAAATATTTATTTTAATAGTTTTTAATATATTTATTCGTGTTGATACGCGGGTCCTAATCTAATAAGAAAATATAGAAAGAAAAGAAAATTCAATGTGGCAGACAAATCTAACCGGGACAATCGATACGTGCTTAATTTAAGCAAAACCAAACGACGTGCCCACTATTGATGTTTCAACTAATTCTTGTATTTATTGATGTTTCAACTCTCTTAATTTAAGCATATCAAGTGGCGTTGATCAATTTACCAAATTACCAAATTATCACACAAACGAAAAATTCAATTTACCAATTCTCAATTCTCTCCACCTTTACTAACCGCAACCGCCATGGATACGGTGCTTATACCGAGACACGATCATCGTTTAACCTGGGTTTACTATCCTCATGGTGTGGAATGCGATGCTTGCGATCTTTTCGATGCATCGGATGTTAATGGCGTGTCTTGCAAGACATGCAAGTTTTACATTCACGAGAAATGTGTTTTTGTGTTATATATGGGGAGGACATTGGAGCATCCTTCTCATGTTGGACATGGTCTTAAGCTTCTCACAACTGGAGCTCCGGATCACACCGACCCGAAATGCCATCTTTGCGGTAAAAATACTTTTTATCATTTGAAAAAATGGCACTTTTACAAAGATTTTGAAAATGTGGCATTTTTAAAAAGACATTTGTAAAAAATTTTCAGAAAAGAATTGTCAAAATTTGTAGCCAAAACACGTATCAAAATTTGTAGCAAAAACCGTTAAATTTAATTACAACCAATGTATCGTCGCGAGGATGACATCGATTCCAACGGTATTTTCCTTCCCTTGCGAGGAGAGATCCTTTGAATCATATACCTTTTCTATTGTAAGAGGGTCAAAGATTTCGATATCTTCCCTATAGAGAGAAGATCAAAGTTTACTGGATTCTCAAATCCTGCACCTTTCTCATTTTTGGAGAGAACTCGATCACGTTTCTTTCTCCTAGCGAGAGTAAGGTTCTTCTCGGATTCAAATCCGATCAATTTCCTAACCGTCATGAGGAAACTCGGAGGTATGGGTAATCTTTCAAAGTCAGGATTCAAAGTGACTAAACTAATAGTCTCCGGCTTAGCCGTAAAGACGATCTTGACGCATTAGAGGCCCTCCTCGAACCTGCTATCCATCTTCCGTGATGATTTATCTACTCTACTTTTAACTGCGTTTAATTTATGTTGTGGAAATTTAAAAAGATGCTTAATTCCCTCTTCTTGTATGATACAAGTTTATGTTTAATGAAAAATGTTCGAAAAAAAGGTTGAACTATAAGTTTGAAAATGATTTTGGGATTCTATCACTAACTTGTGTTTTATATGTATAGGGATTTGTCGACATTAATATTAATCTATATAAAAACAAGGGGCAATTGCAAAATGCCATTTTTGGTGTTTACATTTGTAAGAATGCAACTTAGAGGTGTCCATTTGCAAAAATACCACTAATTATGGATTTTAAAAGCCTAAATCTTAAAATTATAAACCCTAAAAAATGTTTTGACCCCTATAACCCCTTAAACCGTCAAAACTAAACTCTAATACAACATAGTTAACTCAAACATAAATGATATAATAAATTTTTGTTTTGAAAAAATGGTATTTTTGAATTTTTTTTGAAAATGTGGCATTTTCTAAAAGTATCACTTAAAAAGTGGCATTTTTAAAAATTTCTCAAATCACAAGTAGGCAGAGTCGTGCCTCCATATAGAAAACAGAAACATTGGCTTATGGCATCAAATTGTTTAGGAAAGCATAAAGACATATTTTTATGGGACAATTACAAAAATGCTATTTTTGTGTGCATATTTGCAAGAATGCCACTTAAAGGTGCTCATTTATAAAAATACCACTAATTATAGATTTATAAAGCTTATATCTTAAAATTTTAAACCCTAAAAAATGTTTTGACACCTAAAACCCCCTAAACACTCAAAATTAAACCATAATAGAACATAATTAACCTAAACATAAATAATATAAAGAAAAAATAATTTTGAAAATGTGACATTTTTGTAAAGATTTCAAAAGTGTGGCATTTTTGTAAAGTGGCACAAGTGGTATTTTTTGAAATTTCTCTATTTTTATTAGTTTTATTTAGTTAAATTTAAATAATGAAATTATAAAAGCATAGGTTAAATGTTTAAGATTTTATGATAATTAGAATAAACAAAACATACATGATAAAAAATGTATTTCTCTAATGAAGACATAATTAATTGGATATTTTATTTTTTCTATCTAGTAAATCACATGAAAAGTTGAGTGATTTCACTATGAGAATTTTAGAGAAATATCACTTTTGAAGTGCCACTTTTCAAAAATGTTACTTTTGCAAAAAAATTGCAAAAATACCCCAAAATCATTTACTCAATATATCATTTATGTTTGAATTAATTATGTTATATTAGAGTTTAGTTTTGAGGGTTTAGGGCTTGTTTGAAGTCAAAAAATTTTTTAGAGTTTAGAATTTTAAGATTTAGGATTTAAAAATCTTTATTTAGTGGCATTTTTGTAAATGGATAACTTATAATGACATTTTTGAAAATAAACACAAAAACCGTATTTTTATAATTACCCCCTTTAACTATTATCCTTCAAAAATAATTAGTTACAAATCTAATTGATTTCGAAAATTTGGTTTAAAAAAAATAATGTTTTATATTTGTTTGCTAGTTTAATTCTTTATTTTTTTTTTAATTTATATGGCTAGAATATTGGAAAAATTGCAAAAATGCCACTTTTTATGTTCACATTTACAAAATGCCACTTAGGGGTGTCTATTTGCAAAAATGCCACTAATTATAGATTTTAAAACCCTATATCTTAAAATTCTAAACACTAAAAAATGTTTGAACCCCTAAACCACCCCTAAATCCTCATAACTAAACCCTAATAGAACATAATTAACCCAAACATAAATGATATAAAGAAAAAATAATTTTGAAAAAATGGCATTTTTATAAAAAAATTTAAAAATGTGGCATTTTTGTAAAATAGCATTTTTATAAAAAAATTTAAAAATGTGGCATTTTTGTAAAATGACATTTTTTGAAATTTCTCTACAATATTTACTATTATGAGTTGTGACTTTAGACAACGATGTATCATCAGATATTGTGCGTAGATTTCACTGATACATTATCTTATTACACGGTTACTAGATAAGCCCGCAGTTAAAGTTAGTATGAAAAAAATGGAAAATCTTTTAACAAACAAAATCAAACAAAAAGGCAACAGAAAAAAAGGAAACTTCGGGCAGTCTTGGATCGCAAGTAAATAAACAAGTATCGAAACATAACAAAACCTACCTGGAGTTGGATCACATATGTGTTCTTTACTCTCTTTCTCTTTATATAAGTACATATCAGAAGACTTTCTCACAATTTCCAATTTCTCTCCTCCGTTGCTTCAAAACCCTAATCAAGTGGAGAGAAAAGAGAGAAGCGAGAACGATGCAGAAGTTTGAGTTCTTGGAATTGTTCGAAGCAGCAACTCGAGCGGCTAAATCTTCAGAGGTCTCGAGATGTATCGATGCAATGAATCGTCTAAAAGAAGCTCCCGAGTCACTTGCTTGTGACGTAATCTACACAACCTCCATTGGAAAGAGTTTCAGAGTTTTCAACGATCACGAAAACCCTAAAATCCGGTCCGAGTCAAAGCTTCTTTGGGATCTTTGGCTCACGTATCTTTACGCAACCGGAACAAAACAGAGCAGAGTAGTACGTGATAAAGATCAAAATCCGGTGAAAAAGCCTGTGGAGTTTTCGACAGGAGATTCTAAGCGAGACAATGTCCGTGAGATTCTTCAAACATCCTTGTGTAAAGTCGCTAGTGAAGTTGTTGACGTGGAGATGAAGAAACGAGTCGTTTCTTGCGATCCTTCGACTGTTGCTGTTTCGGTTGAATCTACAATGTTTAAGAGATTAGGTTGTTTCATGGGACCTCAAAAAGCTAAGTACCGATCGATTTTGTTCAACATGGGAGATAGTAACAATCCAGATTTGAGGAGGAAAGTGTTAATTGGTGAGATCAATGGGAGAGATTAGTGACGATGAAGAAAGAAGAGATGGGGAGTGACAAGATTCAGATGGAAGTTGAACAAATCAAAGAGAAATCAAGATTTAAGGAAGATAATCGTATCAAGATGATGATGATGCTTCAATCATCAGATATGATCATGACTTGGTAGAAAATTGTCAATTTTTATTAATCTCTTTGCTGTGTGTTTGTTTTCAATGTAAAAACATATAAGAGTAACATTCTGTTTGCTAAAAATTGTATTATGACGTTTGATGGGTATATGTATAACAAAGTTTACTAAAGTGAGTTAAGTAGCTGATTATAAACCTCTCTAATGAAATCTCTTTGGATGTGAAATACAAACATGAAAGTGTCCTGCAACTTTTACTGCGCCCATCTCATCAAAGCTGCCTTGAGCTTTTAAGTTAACTATGGGGACGACCGAAATACAAATTTGCTAGGGAAAACACCACCGAGCGAGCGAACAGAAACATAAAAAATTAAGCTCAACTAATTTTGTACTGATAGGGTACAAGGTAATGTACTGAATCTACAGGAGAGTAGACAAGATAAGCATCACAGAGTCCCATTTTCTAAATCCATATATGGAGAGAGCAGATTCTTACTGGAGGCAATTCAACATGAGCTGAATCATTTAGCTCAAAAGCCTCTTTTAAGTTCATCTTGAACCAAAGGTTTGATGCAATGCGAGCATTTGTATCTCGCTATCTCTGCTATGTGATGCATTTGGAATAATAAGCTGATCCGATTGCATTATACTAGAGAAGAGCAGATTTTAGGGTTTAATCGGAGGCACAAAGCGAGGCCATTAGATCCGTTGGTGAGCTCCATATGCCAAGATCAAAGAAAGACTGCTTCTTCTCTTCTTCTTCCATTCTACAAATGATTTCTGCAACTTGGCACAAGTTTGATGTGTCTTGGATTATCGCTTCTTGTGCTTGCCTGCAAATTCATGAAAACGCTTTCCTCATCGAATTCAAAAACAATTTAATCGAATTGAGTAAGAAAACAAAATCCCTAATTACCATAAAAAGTAGCTCGTCGAGCATAGACGCTGGCCGCGAGGCAGCATCTTCTCCGCCTATCTTTCGAGCTGCTTCTAGAAACGGCGTCGTTTCGTTCGGATTTGTGTTCTCCACTAGCTGCGGCGTTTGACCCACTTGCGTAAGCATTCAAGCTGTTCGACAAAATCTCCCACTGCTCAATCTCTCTCTGATACTTTCTTTTGAGCTTCAACAGTATTCTCTTCTTCCTTAACCTTCGATTCCTCTCCTCGACCACAGGATCTAACTCCGGATCCGGCGGTTTCGAAGTTTCTCCGGCGTCGGAGATATCATATCGCTTTCTTCTCTTATACACGAAGCCATCGTCGTTGCAGAGTTCCCAATCCTCGATTCCGTCAAACGCAGTAGCTGTCGTCGTCGGAATTGGCGGGTCCATTCGCCGGAGCGGGAAGAGAGTTGATTTCAGAAAGTGAAGGGACTTTGGATTTCGTTTTAGAAGATCTGCAAATAGGAAGAAGAAGCTCCTCATTTTGCGTGGTATCATAACGATTAACGAGTTTGGGCCGGTAGCTTAATATTTAAGGCCCAATCTTAAAAATCATAATATTTAAGGCCCATTTTGCATGGTAACACATCTTAAAAATTCATCTACATATCTCTACATTCCACAATTCCTCACTTCCTATTTTTTTTTTCATGTAAATATTTCATTTATCATGAAAAATATTTGGTTTACAATCGAAAAACAATTAACCATTTTCATGAATCCAAGACAAAAAAGATAAAAACAAGGACCAAATATTCTCGATATATTAAAAATTCTCTTTTTTTTTTTTTTTAATAACTGTGGGGATCCCAAAAAGTTTCTAGATCCAAAAACTAATCCCACGAAACCCATGTTTCACCGCCTATTTCTCTGTATTGGCCAGAAATCGAACCAAGGTGGCGGTACCCACAGTCGTGGGTCCATTACCAACAGGCCACAACCGCCTGATTTCTCTCTCTCCTCTCATTGCAGAACCAAAACGACGTGCGATGATCCTCTCGAGGCACGTCTTATCATCTGCGTCAGACAACATCATCTTCTCGTGGACGTCTATAAACTCGGCGATCACCATGCACGCCGCTGGTCCCAGAGGTGACTTAATCGCCGGTGAAGTCCTCTCCTACTTGAGATCTTCTTCACTCGAAGAGCTCGAATCTGTTTTCAAAGAAATCTCCTCCATTGTCTTCGCCGACTATAGCGCTACCAGTAGCCCAAAGATCATGGCAGTGAATGGTCTCTGGATCGAGAAATCACTTCCGGTCGATCCTAAGTTTAAGAAAATCTTTGAGAATTTCTTTAAAGCTATTTATGCTCCAGTTGATTTCCGATCGAAGGTAATTTCTTGCACTCCAATATTTCTTTAGGGTTTATTAGGGTTTTGGAAAATTAGGGTTTTAGTTGTCTTTCTCTTTTTGGTGTTTGAAGGCTGAACAAGTGCATAAGGAGGTGAATGCATGGGTTGAAAAACACACCAAGACTCTCATCAAGAATCTTCTTCCTCCTGGGTGTTACAAAAGAAACAAATGAGATTTATGCAAACGCCTTGTACTTCAAGGGAGCTTGGAAAAGGCCATCCGATAAGTACTATACAAGAGACCGAAAATTCCACCTTCTCAATGGCGAATCAGTGTATGTGCCATTCATGACTAGCTATTACGTAAGAGCCTATGACGGTTTTAAGGTTCTTAGGCTCCCTTACCGACGAGGCCATGACGATACCAATAGGAAAATCTCAATGTATTTATATCTACCTGACAAGAAAGATGGATTAGATACTCTTGTGGAGAGAATTGCATCTACTCCTGGATTCTGTGGATAGTCATATTCCGAGTTTTAGAGATGAGCTTGAGGCATTCAAAATTCCAAAGTTTAATATCGAATTTGGGTTTTCTTGTTCAAGTGTTTTGGATCAAATGGGACAACATTCGATTTTATTGTATCATAAAGCTTGTGTTGAAATCGATGAAGAAGGTGTTGAAGCTGCAGTTGCAACTGCTGAAATGTTAGGTTGTGCTCTTAGTATGGAGCCTCCAAAGAGGATAGATTTTGTGGCTGGTCATCCATTTCTTTTCATGATTAGAGAAGACAAAACCAGAACCGTTTTATTTGTTGGTCAGATCTTTAATCCTTCCAAATCTTCATGGTGGATAGTATTCGAGATCAAATCAGGGTTAACATGGGTTCTCGGTTGGTGAGCGAATTTGGTTGGTTAGTGGTTTTCGGTTTAGTTCTATTTAACTATAATATATTTGCAAACTAGAATATGACTCGCGCATAGCGCGAGTTTTTGTTTTATAATTTAGTTTAAAAGCAAATAATTTGATTTATCTAATACTAATTTGCTATTTATGTTTGAACAATCATTTTTTTTTTGTAAATACGGAATATTATTTGTCTTGAAATTAAAATTAAATTTTCATTTTATCTATAATGCATGGACACGAAAATATAAAGTGATTTTCAACTACTTCGATATTGGTGCAGACAAATAACATTCATAATATTTGTTTCTTTCTAAATTGACTATTGTTTCAGAGATTATTATTGTTTACTTACTTATGATCCAAAATAAAGTAGAAAAGAAATGAAACATTAAAGAACTCGATGATTATAAGAAGATATCATTTTTCTTTAGAGTCCAATATATTTCAATCATGAAAGAGATAAAAAACGTATATGCAACTCAAGTGTCTGAACCCAAGCGTAGAGAAAGAGTTGTGTTGTTTCATAAAATTATTGAGAATGTTATTGAGCTTATTGAATTAGGTTTTATTATATTTATAATCCACTCTTAGAGCTTTACTTTTGAAAAAACTTTAAAATATTATATAACTAGAGATTGTCCACGCGTTGCGTGGTTGTGAAAATTAAGATGATAAAATATGCAATAATTATAGTTTATCGATTATTTGTGTATTTAATATTAGAAAAAAATTGTTGTAGTAGTAAATGATTATCTAGGTTAGAAGATTAAGCATTTGGAACAACTTTTTGGATATATACAATGTTATATGTGAAAAATAGACATATCATTAATAAAAATTAGGGAAGGTTATTGAAATAACCTCAAATTCTTGGTCAAATATAAATCTACACCCTTCTTTCTCTCTCACCAATTTTTTTTCAAACCAACCATATAATTCAACTTATTAAATTTGAATTTTTTTTTTTAAATCAGACATTCAAAACACACAAATAAACACCCAAATATATCAACTTATTCACGAAAATGTCATTATCATCAATATTTCCAACCACCATGAACAACCAAAATCAAGCTCTAAATGCTTCCCCAACTGATTTTTCGTGGATAAGAGCTTCATGTGTGAGCTCATAACTTATTCGTCACCCATTTCCTCTCTAATTTCATCCAAAAACCTATCTAAATTTGGTTTTCAAAATTCTTTCTCTCATAATCTATCGATTTTCAATGGTTCTTGCATAAACGATGACTAGCTTCTTTGTTAACGGTCAGATTAGAAGTTTTAGGTGCTTTAAGGAGCTAAAAACCGAGCTCTACGGTGGAAACGGAGCTGGAAATCGTGTTTTTCGATCTGTTTTGGGATAGTAGACTGCATAAGAAATCTGTTAGTCAACGAAATGTTATATTTGCAATTGACTTTTTAAAAAAATATTCAAAACAGACTGCTCGTGAAGTCTGTTTGTTTTCCTTTGATAACAAAAAAAAAAACACTCGTAGACTTCACATGAAATCTACTTGAAAATGGGTTAGTTTTGCATTTGATCAAAACTTTGACTTTATAGAGCAGGCTTCTGGTGGAGACGCTAACTGGAGACTGCAGATAGAGTCTGCTCCGAGGTTATTTCTGGCATTGACCAGATTGTTGACTTTTTGAGCAGACTCCATCACAAGTCTGTTCTGTACAGACGGGTTAGTTTTGCGTTTGACAAAAATCACAAACAAACATTGAGTAGGAAAAACATTTATCGGCAGACTTCTTATGCAGTCTGCTATTAAATCATTTAATTAGCAGACTTCAGGAGAAGTCTACTACTAAATTAATTCGATATTTGGTCAAACACAAAACTAACCTTTTTTATAATAGACTTCTTATGTAGTCTACTCAAAAAGTCAACAATTTGGTCAATTGCAAAAGTAACCCGTCCTTTTTTAGCAGACTTCTTATGCAGTCTACTCATTTCAGCAGACTTCTTATGCAGTCTGCTGGACCTTCGACGGTTTTCCACGTATTTTGTAGACTGCAAGAGAAGTCTATTGGGAAAAGTCAAAATCTGGTCAATTGCAAAAATAACATTTTTACTTAGAAGATTTCATAGAGAAGTCTACTGAAAAAAGTCAAACTCTGGTCAAATGCAAAAGTAACCCAATAGACTACTAATGAAGTCTGCTAGCGTTTGCCGTAATTGCAAAAATAACCCATTGTGTAGACTTCACCGAAAGTTT
This sequence comes from Arabis hirsuta, assembly GCA_964056655.1. NCBI lineage: Eukaryota > Viridiplantae > Streptophyta > Magnoliopsida > Brassicales > Brassicaceae > Arabis > Arabis hirsuta. The sequence continues at coordinate 24,064,211 of OZ053310.1, forward strand.
ACTAATAGACAGCCTACCCGAGTCTATTGTAGAAGTCTGCTTGTGAAGTCTACCGATTTAATTTTCTTAGAAATACATTTAAAACTTCGTTATAATGAATTTTTTAGATTTTTTTGCTCCCACATGTGTGTTATCTAATGTGTTTCTTTCTGTGTGAATTTGACATAGTTAGGTGCAATATGTATTGTATAAATCAATTTTCTTGTTTGAGTTGTACTTTGCTGTTGTTGATAGACGTCTGACTTAAGTCTACTAGTAGACTGCATTTGAAGTATGTATTGTAGTTTTTAATTAAAAAATCATTTTAAAATTATGTATAATGAATTTTTCAGATTTTCTTGATCTAAAATATGTTTTAATTATTTGTCTTCTTTATTGCTGAGTTTCACATCTTCTGTTATAATCCAACTAATTTTCATGATTAATTACTCTTTCTAGCAGATTGCGTATGAAGTCTGAAATTTTAATTTTCTTAGAAATGCATTTATAACGTATTTATAATGAATTTTTTAGATTTTTTTGCTCTCACATGTGTGTTATCTAATGTGTTTCCTTCTGTGTGAATTTGACATATTTAGGTACAACATTTATTGTATAAATCAATTTTCTTGTTTGAATAGTACTTAGGTGTTGTTGGTAGACGTCTGGCTTAAATCTACTAGTAGACTGCACTTGAAGTCTGTATTTTAGTTTTTGATTAAAAAATCATTTTTATTTTGTATAATAATTTTTTTCAGATTTTCTTGATCTAAAATGTGTTACTTATTTTTCATCTTTATGTTTGATTTTCACATATTCAGTTATAATCCAACTAATTTTTTTTTGTTTAACTATCCTTTATATCATTTATACAGACTTCGTATGAAGTCTACAAGTAGATTGCGTATCAAGTATGTCTTTAGATAAATAACTTAGAATCTCTAGCAAAAGAAAAATTTCTCTCAAAATACTATCTTTCTTATACCAAATTTTTCGATATAAGAATATTTGAAAGTATAGGACTGATCTTTTGAACATGTAAAAAGATTCTAAAATTACAGTGTTACGTTTGTAACTCTATCACAAGTATGTGCTTTGTCTTTACAATCTTATGGTATAGATTAATTTTTTTCTTTTGTTATGTCTTCTTCCTTTTATTGTTCTTTCAAAAAAAATTGAACGCAAAGAGAACGTGTTCGGTCATATACATAGTTTTTATTATTAATCAGTCACTAATATGGAGAAATTCACCCTTGATGTCCCCGAGAAGACAAAATATAAGTTTTTGTTGATACAAGTTCGGTCATATACATAACTTTGTCTTATTTATCATTCACAAATAATCTTGTTTAATGGCAACAAAGAAGCCTGAACTAACACACGAAAGCCTGCATGACAACGAGAAAGCTACCAGAATAAGCCTCTTGAATTGCTTGAAATTTCTTCTTAGCTTCTTCAACAAACTCCAAATTCCCCATTGATGAACAACGATCTGGATGCCACATACACTCCTTGCTCCAACCGCATACACTCTTTGCTCCAACCGCATACACTCCTTGCTCCAATTGCAAGCACTCCGTGCAAACATTCAATCAAAGATCTCATCTTTCTTTTACTCTTTTCAATTGAAAACAGAGGAAAGAAACACATAAGGAAAATTCGTCAAGCACAAAGAGTGAATAAGATATATGGTCAATTTAACAAAGAATGATTCATGAAGAAAATTCAGCTAAAATAACTTTAAGATATGAATCAAATAGCTTCAAAATATGAATGAACTAACCATTGCAACAAACAAAAATCAAAATCAATGAACAAGTAAAAGACAATGCTCAACGAACAGAGATACCATAAAGAACTTTGTTCATGAGATATAAGAGTAAATAAAGAAATTTCACTGGAAATTCCTAGTAATCAAACAGATCAAAAAAATTCAATTCTTACCAAAGTCAGATCTATACCTAAAATCACGCAAACACTTTATCATAATCATTCGTGAACTCAAATCTAACCTTCCAAAGGTATAAATGATGAACAGCAGCATAATGTTTCGATAAAGCGTGTACGAAAAACCATTAAGAGTTTAGATACAAACAAGAGGAGAGGGTAACAAAACAAGAAGCATGACCATGAACCTGTTGTGGGTTTACATATGCCAAAATTACAGAGAAGGCTTTATGAATCACGAGCAAGACTTTGATTGGCTCTTCTAAACCACATCAACCAAAACAACAAGAACACAAAAACATAAACTCAATCATCTAAATTAACAGAGAAGAAAGAATGTTATCAGAGAGATTATACAAAAGAAAATGAATGTTTACCCATGGAAGTTGTGGAGGAAGTGACCTTAGCATGAGGATCAACTTGACGGTTCTTCACCATAACGTCAATGGCTGAAATATTAAACAGAAAAAGCATATTAAAATCTCAAGTTCAACAGCAAAAAGCATCTAAAAATCTCAAAGCAGCCAAATGTTGATAAAAAACCACATTAAAAATCTCAAAGCAACAGTAATGCATAAGCCACAGAATTTCTTTGTGGAATGTACCGTTTTCTTCCCTTGGCCTTTTTCCCCTAACAGAATAAAAAACCACATTACATTGATGTTCATGTGAACAAAGTGATATTAGATATAGATACAGCAGACATCAATACCAGCACAATTTTCAGGTAAATCTTCTTGCTCAGGACTTGCAACCCCCATTATCAAAATATCCTTTCACGAGCTTAATCATCCACTTGCCGAATCCCCTATGCAACAAATCCAGCCAAAATCAAGAAACAAACACTTGGGTGGATACAAGCAAAGCCATCCAAAAACTAAAACAGACGAAGCTACACATTAAGAATTCATTAATGGTAAACCAAACTGAATACATTTAGGGTTTAATGACTGTACCTCAAACAGACGAAGCTCTGGAGAACCAGCGAAGGCGACCGGTGGAGGCGGAGAGATTTTGGTTGCGATGGATTTGGATTTTAGACGGGTTTGAGATGTGGGAGGGGGAGGAGGCTTAGGTGAGGTTTTATTTCTCTTGGCCATCGGTTTAATCCCGGCGACGGATGCCATGGCCAACGCCGGTGAGGTAGATCTGAGAAGCATGCGTCTCTCGAGGAGAGTTTTTTTTTTTTTTTTTTTGGATATTTGTTTTGCATTCGAGTGTTGATATTTGTTTAGTAGAATATGTTTATGAAGAATAATTTTGACAAAATGTAATTAAATTTTCTAAATTGGTCGGAAATTAATTTTTGGCGGGATGAATACACGCCTAAAATTTCACCAAAATGTCCAAAATTTTCAAAGTTTTGGTCATCGTTCGAAGTCTGTTAAAGTTTAGAATATATTCAAACACTTCAATCAGCAGTAGACTTCAAACGAAGTCTGTTAAACCGGCAACGAAACCTAAATTCACGATGAACCCTAAACTCTAAGTAGACTTCGTGAAGTCTACAATATCAAAATTTATTCCAAATATTCAAAACGTATAATATATTCACAAATTAACACTTTTATGCAAATTTGACATTTTAAATATAAAAATGATAAACCCTAGCTCTAACCCTAAGTGTAAAAACATGTTTGCAACCTATAAATATCAAACTATTTATCCATATTTTATATTCGTAATTCGGACACATACGCCAAATGATGTACATAACTCAAAATTTAACATCACCTTATAGTTAATTCAACTCTAAAACTCAAACACGACACTACGATTTGTAGAACTAAACCCTATACCATCCAATCCCTAAACCATAAACCATAAATAAGAATCTAATTTCTAAAACTAAACCACTACAACCATAAATAAAGTCATGAAATTTATAAATATCAAACAATAATAGCTAGCAAAATGTCACCACAACAATATCCAAATAAATATTATGATGTACCTTATTTGGTAACTCTTTGTTTAATATAGCATGTATTTCATTCATAACCTAATTTGTCTATGTAGGTTTAATTTGTGAAATTTTATTTTTCATACTTCACAATTATTTATAGTAGGGTCATCAATCAAAAATTTGTATCAAAATATTTCTTGTTAATTTAAAATATAATTATATAGTAGACTGCTTTGATAGTATACTAAACCACAAAAGTAGACTTCACATGTAGTCTATGCGTTGGATTTATGGTGGAAGTCTTCTGGTAGACTTCTATATTACGTAGCAGACTTCGCTAGGTTTAAAACAATCATTATGGCCTTCATTTTTTTGTTTGGTCATAAAGGATGTAGTTGTAATTTCACTACCCATTTGGTTTATTTTTGTCAAACATGAGATATGTGGGTTACCCTTGTATTTCAAATCAATTTGAGGGTCATTTTTAGTAATTTTCCCTAAAAATTACAGTGGATGCTTTAATAAAAAAAATCGTTACATTAACCCAAAAAAATGATGTGAAAATCTTTCACATCGATTCATTGGTGAATTATTTTTTTTTATTATTATTCACAATTTGTGGTGGAGTAAGATTAGGAGATGATTGACAATTTTAACATTCTAACAACATTAAAATTCCTAAAATCACTAATTAAATTTTCACACCATTTTTTTTTGTTTTTGTAACAATTCTTTTTATTATAGCCTTTTGTGACTTTTTGTTTTAAAGTAATAGTTATCTATCTGAAGTTTTAAATGTTTTTGTATAGTATATTATTGGGTTTAATAAATAAATATATATTTCACAATAACGCATTTAATTTGGATTTATAATTTTTGGTCGATATAAAAAAAAGGAAAAAAAAAATAATGGTTAAAATACTATTGGCTCATTGGCTTACTATACTGAAATTGGTCATTCTTATGTTACACTTTAATATTTGTATTAACTTACTTAGGTATTAATTGTAAGAAATAATTGTTAAAGTTATTAAAAACGATTAATTTTTTTCAATAAAAAATCAAAATAACAAATGTCAAAAGAATAGATGATACATGGTATCTTCTCATGACTTGTGTTTAAAAAAATCTTAAAATATTATATAATTGTAATTATAATTTTTGGTGGATATCAAAAAAAAAAAATAATGGTTAAAGTATTATTGGCTCATTGGCTTATTATAGTGAAATTGGTCATCCTTATGTTATATTTTAATATTTGGAATTAACTTACATAGACTTAGCTATTAAATTGTAAGAATTAATTGTTAAAATTATTAAAAACACTTAATTTTTTTTCCAATAAAAATTAAAAAGACAAATGTCCAAAGAGTAGATGACACATGTCATCCTCTCATGATTTGAGTTTAGAAAAACCTTAAAATATTATATAAGATTCAATTTTATTTTAAAAATGATTTCTTTGATGTAGTTATTCATAAGAATTTAATTTTATAAACGTTTTTGTAGTTCTCTTCAGGTTATAAAGCAAAACAATATTAAATAAGGTTACAATATTAAATAAGGTTTTATTGAAATTAAAAGACAATGACACATGTCAAAAACGTGGGACTCGTGTAGCCTCTGAGACCTTTACTTTGAAAAACTTTAAAATATTATATATAAAAAACTTGTAAACTCTAAATTTCTCCAATCAGATTTGTTGGATTTACGAGCCATAAAAGTTTTAAAATCACTCTTTAATTTTCTCACATCATTTTTTTTTGTTTATGTGTTCTTTTGTGATTTATTTATATAAAATCAAAGTTACCTAAAGAAAAAGAAAAAATAAATAAAATACTTGTTTTCTATACATAAATGTATATAAAAATTATATTATAATTGAGTAATTTACATAAAAATTATATAAATATACACAAAACACTTAGTTGTAATTTGTTAGAATTAATTTACATAAGAATTTGCTATTAAATTGTTATAATTAATTGCTAAAGTTATTGAAGATACTTAAATTTTCTTTTCTTTTTAATAAATAAATTAAAAAAATATAAGAAATTAAATGACACATGACAATCACTCATAGCTTAAACTTTAAGAAATCTTACTATATTATGAGTTCAGCGATTGGTTTGGGTCTAAATGACTTTATTTTGTATAAGTTTTTAAGTTATAAGCTAGAGTAGCAAGTGGTTACAGTAAGAAATAACTGCAAGAAAAATGTTTTTTTTTTTCTTTTTTTTTTTTTGTGATTGGTACCGTCTCAAACTTTACAAATTGTAAACTGTGTGTCACTTGTTACCAATCAAACACAGGCAAACCTTAATTACTGCATGTTAGAAAAATTCATGGTGGTTTTCATCATACAGTACTTTTCAAAAAAAGAATCTTTATGGCATTTCATTACTTTATATGAATAGAAAAATGGAAAAACTATTTGCCTGTTGAAAAAAATACTGGCAGACAAAATTCATGTGGCAGACAAAATCTCAGCGAGACGATCGATACTAGTGTTAAGTTTAAGCAAAGTTTAACGACGTGCCCACTAGTTCTATTATTATAGATGTTTAATATTAATAATGCGTCAATTCAAAAAAAAAGAAAAGAATAGATATTAATAATGGATGCGTAGAATATATCAATTTGCGTTGGAACAACAATATTGATCCATTATCACACGAATCAATTTACCAAAACCTGAATTCTCAATTCTCTCCCTCTTTAATAACCACAACCGGCATGGATACAGTACTTATACCAAGACACCAGCATCCTTTGTACCGGACTTACAGTTATTATAATGGTTTGAAATGCGATGCTTGCGATGTATCTTCTGATCATGTTGGCAGCCATTGCTTTGAATGCAAGTTTACCATTAACTGGAGATGTGTTTTTGCGTTCTATATGGAAGAGTCATTGGAGCATCCTTCTCATGTTGGACATTATCTTAAGCTTCTCACAACTGGGGCTCCAGATCACACGGACCCGAAATGCCATCTTTGCGGTAAAAACACTAAGCGACTTGTTTATCATTGTTCCACTTGTAAAGTCAATTTGGACATCGACTGCATGCTTCCTACCTTCTGTGCCCAAGCCCATCTGTATATGCCGTGGCACCCTCATCCTCTACTCATACTTGATTTCAAAGATCTTGTTTTATGCCAAGTTTGTGGTGGTGATCAGCCAGCCGGAGATGGTTACTTTTGTCCCCTTTGTAGATTGGCGGTTCATAAAGAATGCGCCTCAGTATTTGACTCATCACTAGAGATAACTCACCCTTCTCATGTCAGACACCCTCTTAAGCTTCTCACCGACGGAGCTCCCAACTACAAATGCCATCTGTGTGGAAAAGATACGAAGATGCTTCTTTATCATTGTGATATTTGCAAGTTCAATTTGGATTTTGATTGTGCGATAAAAGGACCCCCACCAGTTTCTCTTTCAAATCTGAAGGTCCATGAGCATACACTCACACTCATGCCAAAATTGATCACCTTTGTTTGTGATGCTTGCGGAACAAAAGGCGACCGTGCTCCTTATGTTTGTCTTCAGTGTGATTCTATGATCTTCCATCAAGATTGTGCTCGTTTGCCGCGTGTCATTCACGTCAATCACCATGACCACCGCGTTTCATATAAGTATCCTATTGGGCATGGAGAGTGGAAATGTGGAGTTTGTTGGGAAGAGATTGATCGGTCATATGGGGCTTATATTTGTTCCCTTTGTCCTAATTATGCTATTCATTCAAGATGTGCAACAAGGGAGGACGTGTGGGATAAGATAGAGCTTGATGGAGTACCCGAAGAAGTTGAAGATATCGAGCCATTCAAGATGAATGATGACAAAACAATCACTCATTTTGGTCATGAACATAACTTGACCTTCGACAAAGACGGTATTGCTTTGGAGGAAAGCATCTTGTGTGGAGCATGTTTTCGTCCCATCGGCTCTGACACATTCTACAAGTGTTCACGTGGCGATTTCTTTCTTCATGAAACATGTGCTAATCTTCGTAAGAAGAAACGACAGTTTCTGAGCCCAAGACCTCTTACTCTTTTCCCTAATGAATATCACGCCGGACAAAAATGCCATGCTTGTCTTCAAGTGTGCTGCAAAGGATTCATGTATCGTGGGGAGATCGGTCGGACTTATGACTTAATGTGCAGTTCGATTACTGTGCCTTTTATCCATGGAAGTCATCCTCATCCTTTATTCTTCATCAAAGGACAATTTAGAAAGATGAAATTATGCCAGAGTTGCGGTGTGCACAATGATAAAGATGTCCTAGGTTGCATCAAATGCGACTTCTTTCTAGACTTCCGTTGCGCCACTCTACCATTAACTGTAAGACTTCGAAGGTATGATGATCATCCACTCACTCTTTGTTATGGTGAAAAGGCAAGCGACAAATTATACTGGTGCGATGTTTGCGAAACCATAACAAATCCAGAGACTTGGTTCTACACTTGTAAAGATTGCGGGGTTACTTTGCATGTTTTATGTGTACTTGGAGATATCAGATACGCCAACCGTGGAGGAAAGATCAAATACTGTACCTTCAAACAAAAGAGCGGTTTAGATGTTGAATTGCTGCCTAACAATAGATCTTCACGACCACTTTGCGACAAGTGTCATTGTCGTTGCCCAGGACCCTTCCTTCTTAAAGTACCCTTCCTTCTTACAGAACGTGACGAAGTTAACGTAGTACTTTGTTCTTTTTATTGTTTTATGCGGATTCAACCGGGGGGTTACTCTTACGCCATTGAACCCTTATGCCCTCCATGGGCATTAAGATCCAATACTTGAAGAGGTGGTAATGCCCGAGCTTGAAATTCATCTACTAGATTTGTTGTTTTTGGATTGTTATTGTGAGCTTCAATTGGTTGTTGTTGCGACTATTCACTAAATAATAAACTTGATTGTCTCATTTCAGCTTTTGGTGTTTCTGCTTATGTTAGCCTACAAGTTCATTTTTTTTTTTACTTTTAGGTTGAATTCTAAATCATGTTTCCCCGAATTTGGCTTTTGAATAAACTAAACAAACCATAATATCAATTGTTAACCACACAAACTCCACGCTCTTCAAAATTTAAATAAACTGTTACATAGTGAAGATTCCGTTCAATTACTGAGAAACCGCGATTAACAAAACCCAAAATACCTGGTGGCCTAGTAGTAATACAAGGAGGTTGGTTCTTTGTTTTTCGGGTTCAAAACCCTTTTGGGACGTAAAATTATTCTTTAAATCGGAATATCTAAAAACTGATTTTGAAGTAATTGAATTGATATCATCATTATACTCCCTCCGTTTCACAAAGAATGTTATTTTAACATAATTTTTGTGTTATAAAAAGAGTGTCATTTCAGATTTTCGATGCACATTTTGTTAAGATATTCCATTTTTAACCTCAACCAAAACTACCATCTAAATAATTTGTAAACAAAATAAAATAAATATTCCAAGAGTCATTTTTAACGTTGGATTGATGTGATTACGTTGGATTCACCACAATCTCAATAGATGAACTGATTCATCAATAATTCTATCGTCGTTCTACTTGAGGAGCATGGTCATCATTATTCACCGGGAAAATATTCAGTATTTTTCATTATTTTTTGAAAGTGATAAGTTCAAATAAAAAGCCATTGATCGATGGAGTATTTACAAAGTCATAGATGATCTAATATATAAACTCTCAAATAATTTAAACTTTTGTTAGTTGCCACCAAATTTCAACAATAAATTGCCACCAAATTTTTGTATCTAGATTGCAGGGAGTTTTGTTATTGACTTGACTCATTTATTCAGTCTTACGTTAATCAGCAAGTAATTGAAAATGCATTTATTATTTAAGTAAGACTATTGACTCAATTAATGAGAATATTAAGAGATCGATTGAGTGTTTTAATATTTTCTACAAATAAACAAATACTATAACTAAATAAATAAATAAAAATTATTGTAATTACTTAGTTAGTTAAAAGGTATAAAGGAATTTTAACTTTATTGTTTACTTTACGTAATTATGGTTAAAGTGACACTGTTTTTTTTTAAAACAGAGGGAGTATACCGGTTCAGTTGAATTTTGAAATGTTTTGTGTAATCTAACGCTTAATGTTTGTTTAATTAATGACGATTGACCGCGTAGCCTACCAAAGTCAACCAACTACTTCACATTTAATACTACCAAAAACTGAAAAAGACGTGAAACAAGTGGGACACGTAAAAAAAACACAATTAATCGTAGCTTACTCGAAACCATAAAATTCTAGCAATATTCTAAAACCGATAGCTTAAAAGAAATGAATTCGTATTTACACCGTATCGAATAGAATAGTTTAATTTGTGACCGGAGAAAACAAAATGTTCTCTAAAAATCAAAGCACAACTCTTGCAGCAAAATTAACAGGGAAACACAATGAGAGCGGAAGCTAGAAGTTAGAGATTCTCTTTTCATTTTTAAAAGAATGATTTTACCGGTGAAGCCGTGAAGAAGCATTGTTGTGAGCAGATGCTTCGAAGTAAGCTTTTTCTGCATTATCCAATCTGTCCAGGAACATCGTCCACTCTCTCCTGCACCTTTCCCTCACCTAGAAACGCGAATAAATATAAACATCAGATTAATAAGCGTTTATTCTGATGTTTATCTTTATTCTTTGGAAATCAGCAAATAATAACTACTCAGCGAAATTCAATTCGAAGAGAACGTGGAACATGATTTGCACAAGTCAACCACAAAAGGAATGGCAGCAGGCCATTTGGTTTCCTTATGCAACTCCGAAATATGCATTCTTCGTTTGGCTCGCTTGTCAAAACAAACTCTCTACGGGTGATCGAATCTCAAATTGGAATATAAATGTCAAGATGGACTGTGGACTATGCGGTGCTCAGGTTGAGTCTCGCGATCACCTATTCTTCTTATGTCCCTTTTCCTTTCAGGTTTGGGAAAGACTTACGAATAAGCTACTGCGGAGAGATTTTTCTTCGGAGTGGGAACAAGTTCTCCAACTGCTATCGGATACATCCTACGACAAAATAAAGCTCTTCCTCTTCCGCTATACCTTCCAAGCAACGGTGTACCACATATGGAGAGAAAGAAATTAAAGACATCATGGTGAATCCCCATTATCTTCAACTGATAGATAAAACTGTTCGAAATAGGATAACCTCAATACGTATCACAGGAGACATTGCATACGCGGATGCAATGATCATGTGGTTCTAATTCAAACATAATTTCCTCTCATGAGTTGGAAATTCCGAAATCTTTTTCTGTTTATTCCAATGTCGCACCTAGTGTAAAAATATTTTTTTTGGGTTGAATAATAATTTTACATTCATTAAAAAAAAAAAGCGTTTATTATCTCTTAAGCTACAGATGCGAGAGGATTTTAATCTATAACCAATAAAAAACAAGATTGAAAAAAAAAAGACTAGGAGATGTGTTGATTCATTCATTCTTGTATCGATATTTACCCCTTCCCATGGTTGTTTCCCTCGCTCTTGTTGTCCCTGTCAGATTTTAGATGCACAAACAAAAAATGGAGATTAACAATTGTGTTCAATGCAGTAATATTATAGAGCGTGTAAAAAATAGATTACTAATGCATTTTTTTCAACTTGAGAAATGTAGACACAACTTATCCATTGCAAGCGACTAATTTTCCTATGATGTATTCAATGGATAAGTTATGTCACGTAAAACCCAAGGACACTCCACCAAATGCAAAATCTTAATTTTGTTACACAGAAAATAAAGGGAAGAGAGATTTGAGAGCATACTTGGTTCCCGAGTGATGGAACACCTTGATGAATAATCCATTGAGCATCTACAACACCGATCTTCTTGTGCGCATTCTATTAAAGCGAGTAAGATAAATGAGGATTTAAAACGAGGGTGTATAGAATCCAAGAGAGAGTTTATACGTGCATATGCGTGTGTCAAAAGGGAAGTTAAGTTGCAGACCTGGACACATTTCCTAACCGCAAAGTCCAGACCCCATCCATGAACCAAATCATTCTGCAATTACAAGGTAACAATTGGTATTTGTTACAGAACAATTTATGCTAGTCACTTAAACTAAGAGGAAATAGAGTTTGGTTATTTTACATGCCTGAATCATATGCCACACACAGCGCCATGCCTTGCGGGAGAAAATAGGAGCCATAATCTTGAAAAATCTGATTGCGGTTTTGATAGCAGGAACGATGAGAAATATTCACTCTCTATGCAAATCTATTTTGGTATGTTAATTATTTATAGTAACATAGATAAGAAAGTAGCATACGCTGCACAAGGAGGTAAATTTGGATCACTGCACCAGCATTCCTCTCCTCAGCATGCCTGCAACAAATATAAGCGGAAGTATTGAGTAAGTGCAAGCCGGTGAATACATGAGTAAGTGCAAGCCGGTGAATACAAACAGCACCATGGTAAAAAAAAGAGCTTATGAACTATGTTATACTCCCTCTGTTTCAAATGTAAATTGTTTTAGCTAAAAGCACGGATATTAAGAAAATACTTATCTACTAAAAAGTATCATTGAATATATTTAATAAAAATAATTTGACCAATCACATAAAATACTGCAAAATACTAGTGGTCACACAATATTCAATAAAGTTAAAAAGTACCTAGGATTGTCTAAACAACTTATATTTTGAAACGGAGGGAGTATATATTATCCTAACTTGTGGACTTTCGTGTCGTCTCTTTTCTTTGTCATCTCCCATGTGAGCCCTTCATACGGCTCTAACCGAGGGTATGAGATTTCCAACCAATAGATATTTGTCATAGAAATTTCATGTTCATAATCTGGAATGGCAATTAAAAGGATGTCAAAGCTTCAGAAACATATATTTCCGAATCAAAGTGTTCCACGCCAAGATCCTCGTCCCATATGAAGATATATTCATAGGGGACAACTATGTCAGGATGAAGAAATCGCTTGGCATACCACCTTCAAGGATATTTTTGGCAAATCTGTTAGTATAAAGAAACTCCTAGGAGGAGGATAATGGAAGTTCCTGTTGAGGGTATTAGCTGCTAACCATTTTATTTGTTTCTGAATGCTGACATGAATGGCTCGTTTGGACCATTCAAATTTTTCCCATTCACTGGCATGACCATCGTAGTGAAACAACATTATAGTGAAATTATCTGAGAATTGAGAAATGTAAAGTTAGGCTATGAGAAAAGGAGAAGGATTGAATAAATGAACATGAAGCAGGATACCTTCTTCAGCGCAGTGTCTATATTTTTCCTCTGATCATAACCAACCGTAAATGTTACTAGATATCGCTGCTTAATTGCTATATCGTGCATGCCATACCAATGAAAAATGTCATGATCTTCAGCCATATTGATGCAATACAAGCCAGTTGATTAAAAGTTACGGACCTCATTAGGCTCGCCCCACAATCGACGAAGGTAAAAATATGATTCATGCGTGACTATATTCGGAGGTAGCCTCTCAGCACCACGAGGATTAGTAGGAACACAAATCTGCAACAGTTTGAAAGTTCTGTCATCACCTTTCTACTAAAACATAGAGAATCTAATAAGAAACGAAGCAACTAATCGAACCTTAGTGTCATTATAGTCATACGGAGGATCAGGAATGTCTTGGTTGAGTTTGAGGCTCTTTGTGGAAGACCAAGAACCAAATAGTCTTTGCCTGGATAAGTCTGAGTACTTATCCTCAATGTATGCAAGATCAATAGAGGGAAACAAGGTGGATGGAAGAGTAATCTAACCATTGTAAAACAAGAAGATAAAAACCATAACTCAACATTTGAAGTTTAATCCTATCGAAGAAAAAAAATTTAATTTTTATTAAAACGACTTCGTTTTAGAGTTTTTCTCTGATATACAACGACCAAAACTGACATTGTGTCATCAATACGTTTTGCTTTTTAATTAATTTAATATTGACGTCAGAAATTACTAACAGATTGACTAACGAAAATTAGTCAGAGTATGTTAAAGCCGGAATACAAAAGTGTGGGTATGAAATTTAAATTTATTTTTAGTACAGATATGTATTCGCACATGTTTTTAGTACATGGTCGTAATGGGACCGTGTATAACGGCTATGATTGGGGAACAATATCAATGCGGTTGCGGAGCACTTTTACCAGTTCCGCAAATCAGACACCAATCAAACAATTACAGAGCAATTTGTGTTTTAAAAATAAAAATAAGTGCGGAAATCAAAACCGAATTATTACACAGAAGATAATGGAACGCAGTTAAAAATTGTACAGCATGCAGTACCCTCCGGTTCAATGAGATCTGCAACAGATAATATATTTTTTTTTTCAAAAGCTATTCAATTTTTTTAATATTTAATTGTACATATGTGCTATCTTTTTTTTTTTATTTCTCTGGAAATTTATATAGAAGAAAAACATTTGATGTTACAAGAGTATTTGCGAGAAAACTTAGTACTCGATGCTAAACATAAAAAAACAACAAAGCAACAAATAACCACGAAATCCAAAATTTAACATAGTCCCTCCGCAGATAAAAAACCTTGTAACCAAGAAGGAGGACCTGTTGCGACATAGGAGTGTACTCTGTGATCTCTTAGCACACTATGTGCAATCAACCACGCACTTCGATTCGACTGTTTCGTCTCTAGAACTAGTTCCCACTCTTGCATTCGACCGAGAATCAACTGAAATTCAATAACATGCCATGTGAAAGAGGGCCATTCTGTTTTCCTGTTTATTGCGTAAAAAAATTCTGGCACTGCCGTAGCAAATATGACTTTCGTGAATTTATGATCCACTATGCTCTCAAAAGCCCATAAATGTGCTTGTGTCTTTGCCTCCTCAAACGAACAAATGTCTGAGAAACCCCTTATACTATGCAGCAATACCAATCCTTGACTGTTCCTCAGAATCCACGATGCCCCCAACCTGTTATCCCTTTTTGACCAGTCGACTCCAATGTTACATTTTAACCATGGATCTGGCGGTTTAGTCCAATTCTTCTGTACCAAAACTTTATGTGTAGGGAGTCCTAAGTCCGCCTGCTCGCCTTCAGAGTGAGTAAAAAACCAAAGCTCGGCTTCTTTCTGGGCCTTAACCACTACCTCAGAAGCCATATGCATTTTTCCTTCAAACAAGAACCCATTCCTATGTTTCAAAATGTACCATAATAACCAAGGAAAACACCTTCTGGTATCTAACTCCACCAAATTACACTTCGATTTGTTGAGAAGGTAATGTATATTAGAGAAGAGAGAAACGTTATCAAAACCCCCATCAGGGCAGGGGAAGGAAGATAAAGCCCAAATCTGTCTAGCGAGAGTACATGAGAACAACACATGATTGATGGACTCACCTTCAAGACCACAAATTTGACACCTTGAATCAACTCGAATCCTCCTTTTTTCCAGCAAGTCAACCACCGGTATTGCTTCACTAACACATTTCCACAAGAAGCCTTTGATTTTGGATGTCGTAGGAATGGTCCATATCTGCTGCGTGATCGCACATGTGGAAGGTTCCATCTCAGCCAATCGGATCAACTCTGCATTCTTCTCCTTGTGGGCAAGCCAATAACCCGACTTCACTGAATAATCGCCACTCCTATTATGCTTCCATATCCAAAAATCTTCACGAGATACAATAGGCTTCATCTTTAATATCCTGTTGATATCATCCTGGAAGAAATGAGCATCCAATTTGTGTCTATTCCAAGTTCTTGATCTGAAGTCTAGTAACTTATTAACAGTTAGACAAAGGTCTATAATGTTATTTTTGATCAGTGGCGCTTTCCGTTGGCCATCGTCAATCCACAACTCGATCCACACATTCACTGTCTTACCATTCCCAATCTTCTTTTTCAGCCCTTTGACTAGCAATTCACGCCCAAACAGAATGCTTTTCCATCCATAAGACGGCCTCGTTCCTTCATTTGCCCGCAGAAAATCTCCATCCCCAAAGTAACGACTCCTTAAGAGCCTAGCAAGAAAGCATTCAGGGGAAGATAGGATCCGCCATGCCTGTTTTCCAAGGAGAGCCTGATTAAAACATCTGATGTCCTTCATACCTAAACCACCAATATCTTTACTTAAACACAACTTCTCCCAAGAAATCCAATGTATCTTTCTTTTGTCCTCAGAGGAATTCCACATAAAGTCAGCCATTGCACTGGTTAAGGTACATACTGTCGCTAAAGGCAACTTAAAACAAGACATAGCAAAAACAGGCATTGCCAAAGCCACTGATTTCAACAAAATCTCTTTGCCACCTTGTGAAAGCATACGACCAAACCAGCCAGAAAGCCTATTCTTAAGCTTCTCATGAATGAATGCTAGCATATGTCTTTTGGAACCACTAAAACATTCCGGGAGTCCAAGGTACGTACCTGCACCACCTTCATTCTGAATACCCGTGATGTCTTTGATTTTACATTTTATCTCGTCAGCCACCCGCTCTCCAAACGTGATGGAAGACTTGTTAAGGTTGATGATTTGGCCAGTAGCATCCCCATAAACCTGTAGAATATCATTGACCGTTTGTATTTCTTTAACGTCAGCCTTGCAAAGAAAAAGACTATCATCTGCAAATAACAAGTGATGCACAGACGGCCCCTTCTCAGAAAAGCGAATCCCATGGATTGATCCCTTGATCTCTGCCTTGTTGAGCATGTGGGTAAGCCCTTCCGTATACAGAACGAAAAGAAAGGGAGATAGAGGATCCCCTTGTCTCAACCCTCTCATAGGCTTAATCAATCCGAAAGGCTGGTCATTCATCAGAACAGAAAAAGATACTGAAGACACACAAAACATGATCCAAGTGACCCAACGAGGATGAAAACCCATTGAAATCAGTAGCATTTGAAGATAACTCCATTCTACTCTGTCATATGCTTTCGACATATCTGACTTGATGGCTAAAAACTGCTTTGAGACAGTCGAATGGGTTCCCAACCCATGTACCAGCTCATGGGCAATCAAAATATTATCGGAGATGAGTCGTTGAGGAACAAATGCAGATTGAGTGGGAGATACCAAGTCCGCAAGCAGTGGCTGAAGTCTTTTGACCAATATCTTGGAAATGACTTTATAACTTACCGAGCAAAGGCTTATCGGTCTCAACTCAGACATTTCAGAGGGGTTGGTGATCTTTGGAATCAAGCAAAGGTAAGTATAATTCCAATCAGATGGAAAAACACCAGTTCTGAAAAAACACTTGACTTCTTCAACAAACACGAACCCAATAATATCCCAATATTTCTGGAAGAAAAGACCCGACATACCATCAGGGCCTGGTCCACTGGACGCTTTCACTGAGAAAAATGCCTCTCTAATTTCCTCTGACCTCTTTTATCAAGGCGTCGTTCATTCCATCATGAACTCGTGGGGTGAAACCTTGAAACAACTCACTGAAATCTGTAGGATTTGTAGACTTAAAAAGATCTTGAAAATATTTAACAGCAATATCACCTTTAGATCCCTCCGATCTCTGAACAACTCCATTAGAATCCTTCAGCTTCTCAATTCTTTTTTTCCCCCTATTTGCTTTAACTGAGTTGTGAAAAAATTTTGTGTTTCTATCTCCCTCCAAAAGCCAACGTGCTCTACATCTTTGGCTCCAGTACGCTTCTTCTTCCTTATAGGCAAACATAAGCTCCTTCTTAAGATACCTGATATAACTGAACGTTGGATAGGAGCTGGATTGCTCAACCTCCAACGCTATCTCAATTTGCTTAATGTGTTCCAAAGAATTCACATTTGTCTCCTTCTTCCAAAGACTCAATCCTTTCCGCACTGCTCTCAGTCTATCAGTTATTGAACCACTTCCCCCTTTGTGAGTCATACTCCAACATCTCAATATGGTGTCCTTCACACGCGGTTTATTAAGAAACCGTTCGTCAAATTTGAAGCTCCCTCTATACGATTCATGAAAAGCTACCAGACTAATCAAGACAGGTCTATGATCCGATCCCCTTTTGTCCAGAAATGCTTGATTAGCCACTGGAAACATTTTGAACCACAGCTTGTTACCGAAACATCTGTCCAGCTTGCACCGAATGTACAGCTCATATCTCTTTCCACCCCACGTAAAACTATCCCCTGTACTAGGTAGTTCCTTCATCTCACACACCCGAAGCATCTCATTAAAGGGCCTGTACACCGAATCATTTCTGTTCGGACCGCCAACCTTTTCTCCATTATGAAGAATATCATTAAAGTCACCATATATACACCAGCTCAGCTTCCGAGTCACTCCAATCCGACTTATTCTTTCCCACAAATACTGCTTACGATTACCACTTGGATCGCCATATACACACGAAACAAAGAAATGAAAGGACCCAAACAGAACCTCAAAATCCAATAGATTCTTATCGGTAGTCTTGAACTCCACTTCTAAACTGTTCTTCCAGAACAAAGCCAATCCTCCACTCCTACCGATTGGTTCTATTGAGAAAACCCTGTCATAACCCAACCATTCTTGAAGATCTACTATACTATTTCTACTAGCTATAGTTTCCATAAGAAAAATCATCTCTGGGAATTGTTTCTTACGCAACTCCTTGAGACGAGGAATAACCAAGTCCTCGAAACCTCCAAGGCCCTGGCAATTCCAGCTGATGAAGCTCATTAGGCGTTGGACAGTCCCTCATGTGGGACTATCTCTGGTTTTTGGCGTCTAACACCCTGAGGACCATCCTCAACCTCCGTCTCTGCTTGCCTTTTAGCTTTTAGTCCCCTTGCTCTCCCAACCGTCTTGATTATGTTGCTACTGTTTCCTCCCGGGTCTCGTGCAGTAAGGGCTCTCCTGCTTTTTGAAGGTCTCCTTCTAGCCGTACCAATTTTTCCTTTAGTCCCGGAAGAGGTAGCTTCAGACAAGCCAGCTCTATGCACCGTTGAACCAAAAGCAAATATAGACCTAGGATCCTCGCTCACAGCCTGCCTGACCTCCGGTTTCCAAGTCATAGCTAATCCAGCTTTAATTGCAGAATCCAATAGCTTCGGCTGTTGATGAAGCGGTGAACTATCATTGCAGGTGGAAAACGACGTGTCATAATCAAAGACTAAACCTTTTCCTTTGTTCAAATCAAACGAGATTATTGGCGCCTCTTCCAGTGTTAGAGTTAACCGACGGGAAACAGGATCCTTCTCTGCTGCTGTAACAGAGCTCTTGACCCGCGCTTCTTTTACCATTTGCGGATCCCCATTCTCTATCAACAAGTATTGTCTAATCTCCTGGAGGACATCTGCTGCTATCCGAGGACGACCTGAGAGCGGGTCCATTCCCACCTGTTCCTCCGAAAGGACCCCAAAAAGAGGATCAGATTCGTTGATAACCCTTGGAGGTATAACCTTTGGCCGAACATCTTCGCCAACTCCTGTGTCCAAATTCTTCCCCTGTTTTTGATTAACTAGAAAGGGGCATAACTCCTTATCGTGCGTAAGGCGTTGACACGCATAACACCTCTTCTGAACCCTTTCGTAATCATACAGAACTGTAGTTGTTCCTCCCTTAGGTAAGTTAACCACTTGAGATCTCCTAAGGGGATTGGAAACATCAAAGTGGAGCTTAACTCGCACATATTCCTTACTCAGAGGTTTCGTTGGGTCGTAAATGACTTCCTTCACCTGACCAACCCGTTCACCCAACCAGGTAATTGCTGCCAAAGTGAAGTGGTCAACCGGGATTCGTTTGATCCGAACCCAGAGAGGAATATACTGCAGGAAATCCGCCGGAGGATCCTCCACCCATCTCTCCAGCACCAACGTCCGCTCACTATAAGTGTGTACCCCTTTCTCAAGAATTTCCAAAAGATCGTGTTCGGACTTAAAGAAGAACCGGAACCTTTCTTTAGACAAAACAACACCTCGAGCTCGATCATATTTCTGCCATTTGCGTGGCATATCAAGGATAAGATTGGACAAATTCACATCAAATGGGTTGAGAACCCGACCGATGATACTAAGCACATTATCAGCCGCCGAAGAAAATTCCGACAGGTCCGGCATGTCACAAGGCGAGTCATCATCACCCAGCCGCATAGCCGAGAGGGCTCTATCCATCTCCGCCGACATCACCGCTCGTCGGCTAAGTAACCGAACCAGCACCCACCACCCACGAAATCACCGAATCGCCTGCGATCTCTTTCCCCAAACCCGTGAAGAAGGAAGAAAAAAGAGCTACTGTCAAAAAGAACCCAAAGCCCCAAAAAAGATTTTCCCAGAAATTTACTCTCAAAACCGATGAAAAACCCTAAATCCCAATTCGATTTACCTTCTCAACCCATAAAACCATGATATTTTGTGTGATTACGCTTATGGAAATCTGTTTGTGTTCTATTTCATGAAAGAGTAAAGACTCTGGAAGAAATAGAAGGTCCTAAGCTTTTTTCGGTGACCGACACTTTCTCTCTCTACCCCCCTCTCTCTGCAGTTTTCCCTGACTTCATATTTGTGTACATATGTGCTATCACCCTAATAACATTCACACACTCATAAACAAAAGGCTCACGCTTCATCTCTTCTCAGTTCTCACACAAATATTCCCACAAAAATCCATTCTAAAGAAGCTTACACTTTTGGTAAAAATAAAAATTAAGAAAAAAGAAAAAAGAAGTATGCGGATAACACACAAAAGGTAGTATATTATTTCTTTCAACTTTTTGAAAAATAAGTTTTAACAAACTAGTTATTATATGGTAATTTAGGTTTTCTATAATAAATATTGTTTAAATTTTAAGTTATTTCGTAATAGAATAATTTTTTTAAATTTGTGAATTTAACTAACAAATTGAAATTAGCAGAGTTATTAAAAACACATAGTTTCCAAATCATTTATTAACATGTTATGTATAATTTTAATTATTTAATGACAAAATAAATTGATACCTTTCAAAATTGTATTCAAACAAAATATTATATATTACAAAAATATACAAATAAATTAGTGTATAGCCGATGCATAAATTTAGTTATAAATTATGTTGTGTATAATAAATTATGCAAGTAGTAATAATATTATTTTATTTTATTTTCTATAATTATTATTTTAATATCTATTTAAACCATATTTATCATCTTTCACCAATCAAATCATTGTCTTGCACCGCATGTTGTATTTTACACCAATCAATTATTGTTTTGTATTTTTTTGCACGAACCGCATTTACACCGAACCGCATTACGCAATTTTTCTATCCTCCGCCACAATTCAATGTCACCATTCGGATCCAACATGTATGAATTGGCTGTTTTTCAGCACAAAGATGTTTCACATGCTTGGTATAACAAAACGTGCGGAGGTTCAAATCGTCCAGGTAAAAAATGGCTTGGTTATATTCTGTATTTTTTTTAATACATAGTTATTACACTAATTTTAAATTAAAATATGGTTATTAATGCAATTGACCCTTGAGAAAATACAAGAAATTAAAGAAGACGAAGAAAATTGAATGTGGCAGACAAATCAAAGCGGGACAATCGATACGTGCTTAATAACCAGAACAAACGACGTGCCCACTAGTTCTAGTATTATTGATGATGATCGTAGGTAAAAATAGTAGGTGTTGAGGATTTTAAAGTTATTTTAAGAAAAGCTATTAAAATTTTTTAATAATATTATTATGTAAATAACTAGATTATATTTAAATTATATATATAATATATAACTATTAAACAAATATAAGAACAGAATATGTGGTAATTAATATGAAATTTTTTATTTAATAAATATAAAATAGACGAGAGAATATTTTTTTTTCAATGACTATTAGATGTTTTTGACATGCGTTAAATACGAAATTAAAATATTAAAAAAAATCATGAATTTTTATATACGGAAAAAATTAAAAATAATAAATATATATATCCAGTATAAATAAATATATTGATAAATATATTTTATCTTACAAAATTTAATTTGAATGATACTTAGACTAAATGCAGATAATTTTTTAGAAATGCGATGTTTCAAAAATGTCATCATTTCAAATTTTTTTTTAAAATGCCACTAATCTTCTATATATTAATTGAATAGACATTTGGTGAGAAAATTATATGTATTATTCAACGAGGGTTTTAAGAAATATGTCATTGAAATTAACTAATGAAAATATTTTAATTAAAACCACCATATGTTATGGTGGAAATCTCTATATGTTTTTATTAATTTTATAATATAAACCCATTAATATATATTTTATAGAGTTAAATTTAACTAAATGTAATATTTAGACTTATATCATCTATTTAAAAAAAAATAGATATATTAAAAAGATTTTTATTATTATATTTGTAACAATATTATTTATTTGTAGATGATAACTACATTTAAAAATATTTTTACATTTTATTATTAGAAAATATATAATTTTTTTTTGTTATATCCGACAAATTTATATAAATCTAAAATTTATTTGATTTATCTCATACTCTAATATTTACACAAATAATAAAACTCAATTTAACACTTCAAATAAACTGAAATAAATAACATTTGCATTAATTTTAATATTTTATGCAAAATTGATCAAAACATATGATATTGAAATATATTTAGTAAAAATTTAATTTTATTACATTTATACATAATACATATCATTTTGTATATTTATAAATATTATAATACACATTTAAATATTAAGATCGATTAAAAAATATATTTCAATATTTAGTCTCACATTTATCGTGGATTAAAATCTAGTACTATTATTGATGTTTCAACTTTAATATTTAAAACTTTGTTATTAAAATATTTCAGTTAAGCAATGTCTAACTTCGGGCCCAGAAGTTTTCAACAAAAATACTGTTTGTTTAAATTAAACAATGAGTAAAAAATTTTTATTACTCTGGCATATGCCCACTAGTTCCCAGCTTCAATATAGATTAGTCAACGTCAATATCAATTTGGCTTCTGTCTTTCAGTAGGTCTGGATGTGGATCGGACAGTATTTATGATTATATTTTTTTTTTTTTTATAGATATCTAATTTTTCGATTTGTTTTGTTTCGAAAAATTTTGGATATTCAGAATTACAGATATTCAATTTTTTTCCGAATATTTGCGGATATCCTTGAAACATGGATATCTATTTTAAACAAAAAAAAATTTAAAACACCATAATCTTTTTTTCAAAACAAAAGTTCTAGTATAAGATTTACACTAATTAATGAACATATATATGAAATGGATCTAATTTTATTCGATATAATTAAAAAAATGAAAAGTGAAAAATTGAACGGTAAAAGCATATTTTTATTTAAGAAATATATTTCATCTAAAATTAATACCTATCCATTTTTACTATAATATACTCTTTAAAAGTAAAAAAATGTAAATATATGTTATAAATCTACCGTATTATATATATAAGTAATATATGAATCAGATCGAATATTCGAATTTTTAAAATTAGTATTTGTGATTTGCTTCGGTTTATACAGATACGAAATTTCACTATTTACTTTGTTTTGTTTCGAAACAAATATCCGAATTTTCGGATCGGATCAAAATGAATAGCGAATCGATCGAATGTAAAAGATAATTTGTCCAGCCCTAGTCTTTTGTGATCTGGATTGATAGAATGAAATCAACTCTTCTGCTTCTTCTGTTCTTTGAATAATATTTTTTGAATAATGATGTTTTAGGTTTTGCACATATATTAAAAAAATCTAATAATTGTTAACTCAATTTGTCATTTTGCAATACAATTAAATCATATTAAGACCAATGAAATTTATCTTGTAAAATAACATATTAACTAAATATAAAACATTAATTTTTTTAAAAACAAAAATAAAATCCAAAGCATCATTTTTTAAAAAATTGCATGTTAGAGAAAATATAATACCGTGAAGAAGTTGAAGAAAGTTCAGTGGACAAATAAGCGGGACAATCGATACGTGATTATTTTAAGCTTATAAAAACGACGTGCCCACTAGTTCTAGTATTATTGATGTTTCAACTAATTCTTGTATTATTGATGTTTCAGCTTTAATATTAGTAATGCATATAAATATAACAAGTAGTGTTGATATCAGTATAATATAGAGGAACAACGATATTGATCCATTATCACACGAAACAAAAATTCAATTTCCCAAAACATTAGTTCTCAATTCTCTCCATCTCTAATATTCGCAGCAGCCATGGATACGGTGCTTTTAGAAGAAACACACGGTCATAGTTTATCCGACGCTTACAACCGTGATGGTTTGAAATGCGATGCTTGCGACAGATCGTCGTCTCATGATGGCAAATATTGCAAAACATGCAAGTTTACCATTCATGAGAAATGTCGTTTTGTGTTCTATATGGAAGAGCCAGTGGAGCATCCTTCACATGTTGGACATGGTCTTGAACTTCTCACAACTGTTCACACCCATCCGAAATGCCATCTTTGCGGTAAAGACACTAAGCGCATTCTTTATCATTGTTCCACTTGTAAACTCAATTTGGACATCGATTGCATGCTTCCTACCATGTGTGCTCAAGCCCATCTGAATATGCCGTGGCACCCTCATCCTCTACTCCTACTTTTTTTTCATACCTATATCTCTTGCGATGTTTGTGGTTATGCATCATACGCACTAGAAGGTTACTTTTGTCCTCGTTGTAGGTTGGCGGTTCATAAGAAATGCGTCTCGGTATTTGACTCTCCAGAGATCACTCATCCTTCTCATGTCAGACACCCTCTTAAGCTTCTCACCGATGGAGCTCCTAGCTACACTGACCTGAAATGCCATCTATGTGGAGACAACACTGAGAGCTTACTTTATCATTGTGATATTTGCAAGTTCAACTTGGATCTTTATTGTGCGATTAGAGAATCCCCACCAGTTACTCTTTCAAATCTGAAGGTCCATGAGCATACACTCACACTCATGCCAAAATTGATCTCTTTCGTTTGTGATGCTTGCGGGACCGAAGGCAAGGCTGCTCCTTATGTCTGTCTTCAGTGCGATTCTATGATCTTCCACCAAGATTGTGCTCATTTGCCACGTGTCATTCACGTCAATCACCATGATCACCGCGTTTCTTACAAGTATCCTATTGGCCATGGAGAGTGGAAATGTGGAGTTTGTTGGAAAGAGATTGATTGGTCATATGGGGCTTATTCTTGTTCCTCTTGTCCTAATTATGCAATCCATTCAAGGTGTGCAACAAGGGAGGACGTGTGGGATGAGATAGAGCTTGATGGAGTACCTGAAGAAGTTGAAGATATCGAGCCATTCAAGATGAATGATGACAACACAATAACTCATGTCGCTCATGATGAACATAACCTCAGCTTCAACAAAAACGATACTGCTTCTGAGGAAAGTATCTTGTGTGGAGCATGTATTCGTCCCATCGGTTC
The DNA here is from genome assembly GCA_964056655.1 of Arabis hirsuta. Lineage (NCBI taxonomy): Eukaryota > Viridiplantae > Streptophyta > Magnoliopsida > Brassicales > Brassicaceae > Arabis > Arabis hirsuta. The sequence goes on from OZ053310.1 coordinate 24,089,389, forward strand.
TGACACATTCTACAAGTGTTCTGATTGCAGTTTCAATCTCCACGAAGCGTGTGCTAAGTTTCTTCTGAAGAAACGGCATTTTCTGAGCTCGGAACTTCTCACTCTTGACTTCTATACACGAAATAACTCCGTAAAATGCAATGCTTGCCTGCAGTGTTGTTGCGATGAAGGGTTCATGTACAGCGATGACAACAATAATAGGTTTGACTTGATATGCAGTTCGATTACTGTTCCTTTTACCCATGGAAGTCATCATCATCCTTTATTCTACCACAAATTAGATGAATATGGTGAACCGAAGACATGCCGAAGCTGCAATATGGATACGGGAGGAGCCCTCATAGGTTGCATCGAATGCGACTTCTTTCTGGACTTCCGTTGCGCCACTCTACCATTAACTGTAAGACTTCGAAGGTATGACGATCATCCACTCACTCTTTGTTATGGTGAAACTGGTGAAAAGGCAAGGGGCAAATATTGGTGTGATATTTGTGAAAGAGAAACAAATCCAGAGACTTGGTTCTACACTTGTGAACATTGCGGGGTCACTTTGCATGTTTTATGTGTACTTGGGGATCTCAGGTACGCTAAACCAGGAGGAACAATCGATGGAAACGACGCTGAATTGCTGCCTAACGATAGATCTTCACGACCACTTTGCCACAATTGTCACTGCCGTTGCCCAGGTCCCTTCATTCTTAAGGAGATACGCAACCTATTCCTTTGTTCTTTGTTTTGCTTCACAATGATCCGACGTTGGAGTCCCTATTGGGCTAAACTCAGATGCCCTCCATGGGCATTAGAACTTGAAGATGTGTTTCATTCTTAAGTTTGAAATTCATCTATTATATTTTTGTTTTTGTTTTTTTGGGATTGTTTTTGAATGCTTGAATTGGTTGTTGTTGTGACTATTCACTAAATAATAAACTTGATGGCCTATGCAGCAAAGGTGTTTCTGCGGATGTTAGCCTAAAATTCACTCTTTTTTTTATATTATATATCAAGTTCAATTGTAGCTTTAACCATGTTCTTATATAATCTAGCAAAAGTTAAATATGATATATTAAAGGGAGATTTACTAAAATAGTCTTAATAAATAGTTTTTTTTTGACAATTTTGATGTTTTTCTTTCATAATTACTCAAAACAATCTTCAAAGATTTTTAAAACCGGTTTTGCCTTTATTTATTTTGATAACAAAAAACGTATTTACGAAACTGTCATTAATGAGTTTTCCGCCAGAAGCAAATAAGTCTACCGCTTACGTGATGGTAGATTTATTGAGTGGTTGGTAGATTTATTTAGTGGTTGGTAGATTTGTTTTTGAATGGTAGACTTATTGTTGAGTGGTTGCTTTTATGCAGTGGTAGAGATGTTTTGGAGTGGTAGAGTTATTTCCATCAATAGTAGATTTGTTTTTGAATGGTAGACTTATTAGTCGAATGGTAGATTTATCTCGGTAGACTTATTGTTGAGTGGTAGATTTATCTCTATGTGATGGTAGATTAATTACTCGTGGTAGATTTATTTGCCTTCATGGTAGATTTAAATTCGGGAATGGTAGACTTATTGATCGTTAGCGATGGTAGATTAATTACTCGTGGTAGATTTATTTGCCTTCACGGTAGATTTAAATTCGGGAATGGTAGACTTATTGATCGTTAGCGATGATAGACTTATTTATAATGGCGGTAGATTAATATTATGTAGTAGACTTATTACTTTCCTTGGTAAATTTATTCAATGTTTTCAGATCTTTACTACAACAAATCTACCAATCTTTGGTAAATCTACCATAATGATGGTAGACTTGTTTGGCTATATTGAGTTACGATAGACTTGTTTCTTAATATTGATTGACGATAGACTTGTTTGTGGTAGATGTAAACTTGTTGTGGTAGGTGGTAGACTTACTTGTAGTAATGGTAGATTTACAATATGTGGTAGACTTATTTTTATGCAGTGATAGATTTATAATATGTGGTAGACTTATTTTATAGTAATGGTATACTTATTCAAAAAAGGCAAAATCGTAATTTACCCTTCATATTTTCCAACACGCCCAAGCTTATATCAAACCTTAACAATGGCGGCCAACTCATTTTAGCTCGTTTTTGCTGTGTTTTAACTTGTTTTCAACTGAGTTTAGCTTAAAACTAATAGATTTAACATCATATATCATTTTTTTAATAAAAAATCAAAAGATTTCGAGTTTTTTTTTCATCTTATGATTTTTAATCCGATTTTATCTAAATTCTGGTGCTTCCTCAGCCTCCACACCTCCGCCGAGTTCATCTCCGGTACTTCCGCAGCCTCCGCGGCTGCGCTCGTGTATTTGTTTTTTGATTTTTGATTTTTGATTTTTTGATTTTTGATTTTTTTAATCAAAAATGACATTTTTGTAATAACAAAACATAACCCTGATTTATGTCTTACAAACCCTTTCTTAGTATTTTGATATTTTGTCAAAACTATTCTAGTAATTAGTCCATTGTCAAGTCTATTCTAGTAATTAACCCTATATTAAAAGAAATGAAAACGATATTTACACCGTCCTGAACAGAATAGATTCAAAATGGATTTTTTTTGTTTTCCAAAATGTAATTGGTTAAATGAGATGTGGAGTTAGTACTTTATAGTTTATAAAATTGATATAAGTGAAAGCCAAAATATGCTTACCAATTATTCTCATAACAGTAATAGGATTTAACAGAAAGAAAAAAGGACTAAAGAGAGAAGTAGAAGAAGAGGTTAATGAATGTGCATATAATTTGTTTTCTCTTTTCTGACCAGACCGGAGAAAACAAACCGTCTCTAACAGAAACACAAAATCAAAGCACAGCTCTTGCAGCAAAATTAACATGGCAAAGCAAATAGAGCAGAAGCTAGAAGTTAGAGTCTCTTTTCATTTTTAAAAGAATGATTTTACCGGTGAAGCCGTGAAGAAACATTGTTGTGAGCAGTTGCTTCAAAGTAAGTTTTTTCTGCATTATCCAATCTGTCCTGGAACATCGTCCACTCTCTCCTGCACCTTTCCCTCACCTAGAAACGCGAATAAAGATAAACATAAGATAGATAAGCGTTTATTATATCTTCAACTACATATGTGAGAGGATCCTCATGTATCAACCGAATGAAATGAAGGATGAAAAAGACTAGGGCATGTTTTGATTCATTCATTCTTGTATCGATATTTACTTACCCCTTCCCATGGTTGTTTCCCTCGCTCTTGTTGTCCCTGTCAGATTTTAGACGCACAAAAAAAATGGAGATTAACAATTGTGTTCAATTCAGTTATATTTTTATAGAGGGTGTGAAAAATATATTACTAATGCATTTTTACTACTTTTTGAACTTGAGAAATGTAGACAGAACTTATTCCTTGAAGATGCAATGGACAAGCTATATAATACAGCTTCTCTCTAAGGTCTTGCGAATGCAAGCGACTAATTTTCCTATGATGTATTCAGTGGATTAGTTTTGTCGTATAAAATCCAAGGACACTCCACAAAATGCAAAACCTTAGTTTTGTCAACCACAAAATAAAGGGATGAGAGATTTGAGAGCATACTTGGTTCCCGAGTGATGGAACACCTTGATGAATAATCCATTGAGCATCTACAACCCCGATTTTCTCATGCGCATTCTGTTTAAAGCGAATAAGATGAATGAGCATATAAAACGAGTGTGTGTAGAATCCACAAGAGAGATTAAGTATGCATATGCGTGTGTCCAAAGGGAAGTAAAATTTCAGACCTGAACACATTTCCTAACCGCAAAGTCCAGACCCCATCCATGAACCAAATCGTTCTGCAATTACAAGGTAACAATTGGTATTTGTTACAGAGAACAATTATGCTAGTCAATTAAACTAAGAGGAATTAGAGTATGGTTATTTTAAATGCCTGAATCATATGCCACACACAGCGCCATGCCTTGCGGGAGAAAACAGGAGCCATAATCTCGACAAACCTGATTGTGGGTTATATAGCAAGAACGATGAGAATATTCACTCTGTATACAAATCTATTTTGCTAAGTTAGTGATTTATAGTATTACAGATAAGTAAAGTAGCATACGCTGCACAAGGGGGTAAATTTGGATCACTGCACCAGCCATTCCTCTCCTCAGCATGCCTGCAACAAATATAAGAGGAGGTATTGAGTAAGTGCAAGCCGGTAAATACAAACACCGCCAAGGTAGAAAAAGAGCTTAGGAACTATATTATATATATTATCCTAACTTGTGGACTTCAGTGTCGTCTCTTTTCTTTGTCATCTCCCATGTGAGCCCTTCATATGGCTCTAACCCAGGCTGCGAGATTTCCAAACCATGTTTCTTCACCACCGCGAGATATCTGTCGTAGAAATTTCATGTTCATAACCTGGAATGCCAATTGGAAGGAAGTCAAAAGCTTCAGAAACATACTTTTCCGAATCAAAGTGTTCCACGCCAAGATCCTCATCCCATATGAAGATATATTCATAGGGGGCAACTATGTCAGGATGAAGAAATCGCTTGGCGTACCACCTTCAGGGATATTTTTGGCAAATCTGTTAGTATATAAAAACTCCTAAGAGGAGGATAATGGAAGTTCCTATATTAGCTGCTAACCATTTTGTTTGTTTCCGAATGCTCACATGAATGGCTCGTTTGGACCATTCAAATTCTTCCCATTCGCTGGCCCGACCATCGTAGTGAAACAGCATTATAGTGAAATTATCTGAGAACTGAGAAATGTAAAGTTAGGCTATGAGAAAAGGAGAAGGATTGAATAAATGTAACAGGAAGCAGGATACCTTCTTCAGCGCAGCGTCTATATTTTTTCTCTGATCATAACCAACCGTAAATGTTACTAGATATCGCTGCTTAATTGCTATATCCTGCATTCCATACCAACGAAAAATGTCATGATTTTCAGCCATATTGATGCAATACAAGCCAGTTGATTAAAAGTTATGGACCTCATTAGGGTCGCCCCACAACCGACGAAGGTAAAAATCTGATTCAGGCGTGACTATATCCGGGGGTAGCCTCTCAGCACCACGGGGGTTAGTAGGAACCCATATCTGCAACAGCTCAAAAGTTCTGTCATCACCTTTCTACTAAAACATAGAGAATCTAATAAGAAACGGAGCAACTAATCGAACCTTAGTGTCATTATAGTTATAGGGGGGATCAGGAATGTCTTGGTTGAGTTTGAGGCTCTTTGGGGAAGACCAAGAACCAAATAGTCTTTGTCTGGATAAGTCTGAGTACTTATCCTCAATGTATGCAAGATCAATAGAGGGAAACAAGGTGGATGGAAGATTCATCTAACCAATTGTAAAACAAGTAGACTGCGTAAGCAATGACACACATAACCAAGTTTAAATTGAATGGAAAAAGGTGTAGAAGATGTTTATAGTTACCTTAGTTAAGGTAAGGGTTGGGAAAGTATTACCCATAAGGAAACCGACTATAAGCCCGAAAAAGGATGTTAGAAGAAGCCTCATCATTTGACTGGGTCTTCTCATAGTTCCACTGTATCTTGAAAGAGAAATGTACTTAATTTGAGAAATGTCAAACAGGTAAGGATTGTTTTTATTGGTTCAGACCTGAGAACAAAAGCACCTACCACGGTATATAGATAGCCACAGGTTGTTGTTATCTGTTATCTACTGTCTATGCAGGCGTAAAGTTGTGCTACGAAGAAATGCACATTTTCATTCCTTCACTTTCCTCAAAAATTGCATCCTTCAACGCCTCTAACTATGAACAAACAAACAAACGGCAGAGTAAGACAACATGGTCAACTTTAAAGAACAATCCTTGAGGATATTGAAAGAAATTAGCTTTGCAAAAGCCTACACTCAATCACAGACCGGAAATTTGATATCCTTTAACCAATCACAAATGCAGTTGGATAGATATCAATTGTTCCCAATTCTCATTCCTCACCTTACGATCACACTAAAACAGCAATACACAATCACGGACAAACAATTCTACAAAAAGCGATCACATAGAGAGAGGAACAAAAGAAAAAACAGTTTTCGGTTCCTGTTTGAGTAATGGGCGACAGAGAAACAAAAAGCAGCAAAATTCAGAATCCGACAAAAACACACACAACTCAAAAAGCATCATCGATCACCATTAGTAACGGATTCTTCTTCTTCAACGTTTCGAGATCTTCTTCAGCTTTGAAAATCCAGAATTGGTCCACGCTTTTGTCGAAATTACTGCAGGAAACGGCTGCTCAATCAAAAACTCAAAAAAATTTGTAACTCTTTGATGAAAAAAAAATAATTATTGTCTTCTTCGGGTTAAAAAGTTTTAATCAAACAACAAGAACTTAGGCACAGTAAAGGCCTTATCTGAATTGGGCCTTACACGTGGCAAAAGGAAAAGAAACACTGTTAAGCTACCCACGTGGCAGCTACAAGATATATAATTCGGATAATCATCACAGATTAAGAAATTTAAGAATAATTGTGCTCGTTTTGTCAAGAGATTGACGTAGGATTATTACGAATATACTTACTAGACTGAAACTCACACATCAACAGACAACAGGTGTTCAAGCTGTGATTTTATTTTAGTTTTTCCAATTTATTTTTGAATTATTATTCATATCTTTTGTTTTAAATATTTTTAAGAAAACAGTATAAAGTGAAATCAGATTTAGTATAAATAGATCTTATAAGTTTTAATTGGTTGAATGAATTCTAATAATTAAATATATTTTCTCTTAAGAATTAAATATGTTTTTGACTTCAGAAATTTAAAATTTTGCTTACTGTTTGTTTTTCTTTCATTTCCAAATTGAATAGTTAATTTTGATCGGATTTGCTCATTAACTAATAACTACAAATCCATAAGAGCATGATCAATGGTAGTTGTTAATTAGGAGTGTTAAGTGATTTTTTTATTATTAATTATATAGTGTTTAAAATTAGAACCCTAACATATTTTTTGTCCTCCAATGGTAGTTGCTATGGAGTGTTCTTAATATTAAGGAAAATTAATTATGAAAAAAAAAATTTAAATAGAGTTTATTTTCTTAAAATTGATAACATAGTACATTTAATAGAACATACAATTTTTTTGCATTGAAATGAAATTTGAAATATACATGAACCAAAAAGCTACCAAATATCAAGCATAGTGGATTTCAAAAAAGAAGAATCAATAAAAATCACCTTGCGATTGGGAAAAAGCTGCTTGAGATGATTAAACACAAGTTCTTCACATCCTTTATCAGTCTCAGTCACCAAATCCACCTTATAAAAACAACAATTTCAGAAGCCAGAGAACATGAAACTAGTCTAACAATCTAAATGAAACCAAGAAGCAATCTTGCAATGAAACTAGAGCAGAGGAAACAAAACAAAAACCCTGTCCTTTGTGTTCAACATGTTTGGTCTCGTAAAACCCTTTAGGAATTACCTGCAGAATCAAACCAAAAGGATCCAAATTTAACTAAAATCAAGTAATTAACCACTCGATCGATCAAAACTCAATGAGATACAGAGAAAAGAGAGAGAGAGACCTGTCCAGCTTTTTGAGCGGCTTCAATGGAAGCAGCCAAGAACTGATCTAGAGAATCTTTATCAAATGTAAACCAACAAACAAACAAACAAAATGAGAAAAGAGAGAAATCAAAAAGAGGCAAAAGAAGAAGAAGAAGTTATAACAGAGATTTAACGTTTGTTTACCATTGTCCGCCATTTTCGAGTAGAAGAAAAGAGCAGCTGACAAAAAATTAACAAAACCCATACACAATCAGAGATAAATTCCTTTAAAATCTCAACGAACGAACCTAAAATTAACACTCTTAATCAATAGACAAAGATGATAACAAGGTTCAATATAAATCTAATCATATCACTAAAAGAAAGAAAGAAAGTTGAATCCGAAAATAAGATGAACAACCAAATGAATGATATCTATGACAAATTGAAGCTGAAGACTGAAGAACCCTAATTTCGATTTCATCAAAAAAAATCTCCAATTTCATTCACATGCAAAAACCCTAAATGAAATCCCTATTTTCGATTCCATAAAATCTCTATAAATTTACATAAATCTTACCATATTGGCCGATTTCAGAGAGTCTCTCTCTATAAATCCGATTGATTCATTCATCTATCGGTGGAGTTGATGAGACACCACGATTGACGAATTCGCAGACGAATTCCGAGTGATTCAACACTGGATCGTTTATGATTTTTGATGATTTCACACGAAGAGCAGGGGATCGAGAGAGGGAGAGAGAACGACGGAGGAAGAGAGAAGAGAGAAGAGAGAAGGGGATCGAGAGAGAGATCGTGTATGTTTTTTTTGTTTTGCCTTTTGTATTTTTTCTCACCCAACCTGAACGTGACACGTTGCTATTTTTTTGGGTTCTATAAGTGCTAAAATTAGGACCGGTGTTATCAATAATAACTGATCAGAATATTATTTAATTGATTTTAAATACTAAGCAATCTACTAAAAACCAGCGTTGGTCTTGCTCTAAGAGCATATTGATGAAACAAAATGGATTTCATTAGATATAAAATTATTAAAATTTGAGTAAAAGGAAGAAAAAGTGTAAAATTTGAGTAAAAAGAAGAAAGAGAGTGTTTTTGATAATATAAAATTAATAAAATTTGAGTAAAGAGAAGAGTTAGTGGGTATTTTTGGAGAGATGGTATCAATGGGTTGATAGTTTTGAGATTGAAAAAGTGTGTTTGAGTGTGTTTTTAATAATTTTATTTTTAAAGAGAGTATAAAATTAATAAAAATTGAGTAAAAGGATGAAAGAAAAGGTATAAAGGTGAGTAAAAGGAAGAAAGAGTGTGTGTTTTAATATTTGTTTATTTAGTGAAACTCACCTAAATTCATCAATACAGATGCCCTAAGGTATATGCTCGAAAACTTTCCCTTTCTGTAAAACGACGTCGTACCAATCTTCATCTGCTAATCTGAAAAAATCAACAAAACAAAATAAAAATTCTGACTTTTGATTTTGAAATTTTAAAACGAAAAAAAAAACTCAGATCTTTGTTTCTAAGATTTTTTCTTCCTACGTTTCAACATTTGAGCATAGTAATAAAACGCTTTAATTATTTTTAAAATTTTGTTGGAGTTTCAAACATAAATTAAAACTTTAATTTTGACTGAATTTTTGGGGTTTCCATTTTCGGGGCTTTCGTTGATTTTGCAGCAACCTGAGAACGACCATGTCTTCGTCGCCGGACATTGCCGGAATCTTAGATAATACGAAGGAGCTTGATCGGTTAAGGAAAGAACAAGAAGATGTTCTTGTCGAGATCAATAAGATGCATAAGAAGCTTCAAGCTAGTAAGCTTTTTTTGCCATTTTTTGAAACCTGAGATTTGCCATGATCTGAGACTTGTTTCGATCTTGTTTTATTCATCGTGTGATTTCCGATTCGTATTGATAGTGAATTCGATTTGTTATGTTTTTTGGAAGTTTGGGGTTTGGATCTTGAAGTTAATTAGGAATGTTATATCATTATTATTATTATTATTATTATTCCATTGTTGAATACAAATTAGAAGCTTTGTAAATTCCAGTATTGTTGATATGATTCATCTGCCAAGAAACCAAATTAGAGACTTAATTTCATTCATGTGTTGTAATGTAAGAGAATGGTTAAACTTTATATACATGTTACAATGGAAGAAAGGATTTTAGCCAATTTCATTGTTTTACATTTGGCATTTGTTCTTGTGAAGCTCTAATTTGTTTGAGGAGTTTTAGTTTTCTCGATTGAATTCATAATTAGAAAGTATTCGATTTATCGGATTATCTGATATGGAAACAAACTGATGAGAATCTGAAGCATTTTTGCGCAAAATTAGCTCTTCTTGAGGAATAGAATCATATAGAAAGAAGCTTATTTCAGCTAGATGGCTTAGAGTTAATGTGACTATATAACCGATACTTGCTTTTCGATTGTATATACATGGTAGATATCCACATTTGACGGTACCATATATATTTAGTTGCAAGGATTAAGCAATTAAAGGAGTCACAAAACTATCACTCTTTTGTTTATTTATTATTTTCGCTTTACCAGCAGCGATTCAATTCAGTTTTATGGAGCCTGTAATGCTCATCTTATTGGTAAATTATCTTGCTGACTTGTGATTGTGTTCAAATGCAGCGCCGGAGATAGTTGAGAAGCCCGGTGATACTTCATTGTCAAAGCTAAAAAATTTGTACATTCAAGCGAAAGAGCTTTCCGAAAGTGAAGTAACGTAAGCCAGATTTCTCCATCTTTTCCTTACAAATGATACATTAAATAGTAAACAAGTTTGAATTGGTTAATGACACAGTTGTTTATATGCCAAAAGAAATCCTCTGAACTTATTTTGTTTTTAGAACACTAATCTTTAAAGCTTTTTGTTTAACGCAGTGTTTCAAACATTCTGCTTACTCAGTTGGATTCCCTGCTTCCATCTGGACCAACAGGGCAACAACGTAGAAAAATAGGTATACTTCGATTACCAATTAGACCTTCGGGATACTCCTGTAATGCTTATTCATTGGGCTACATATTTTTCTTGTGAGAAACAAAAGGCTTTTTATCTTTTAAATCTCCTACCTCTCCAATGATTTGATATATATGTATAAGAGGGATTAAGATTTTCCGATGCTTGTAATGATATCACATAAGTGGCAGAAGGCAACGAACAGAAGAGAAAGAGAATGAAAGTAGATTCAGATGTAACAAGAGTTTCTCCTTCCATGAGACATCAAATCGAAGCATATGCCAGTCTAAAGGGTGAACAGGTACTACTTCTTTCTTTGAGTTGAATCGCTTGTTACCTCTAGAAAGGGAAAATCTTTGTGACATCTGTTTTATGTAGGTTGCTGCAAGAGTCACAGCCGAGGATGCCGATAAGGATGAATGGTTTGTGGTGAAAGTTATTCACTTCGACAGAGAAACAAAAGAGTAAGCTTGAATCCTTTTATTAAGAATCCCACATTGGTTAGGAGAGGGAACAATTGTTGTTATCACGTTTATGTATAAATTTGTGCTAAAAGAGAGATTTTGAGAACTTCTTATGAATCTGATTGTCAGCAGTCAAATATTCATTCATAATATATTCTGATTAAACTGGTCGACAGCCGTTATGATGCAATTATGGTACATATTTTTCTCTATAATGGATTCATATATGGGTCTTAAAAAAATGTTTTAAACTTTATTCACAGAGTTGAAGTACTTGATGAAGAACCAGGAGATGATGAAGAAGGAGGTGGCCAGAGGTAATTACGGCTCTTTTATGAAAAACTCAAACTTTTGCAGTGACATTGAGTAACTTGCTGATTATTCTCTTGTAGGACCTATAAACTATCAATGTCGTGTATTTTACCGTTTCCAAAAAGGAATGATCCTTCAAACACACAAGAGTTTCAACCAGGGAAACCTGTCTTAGCTGTATATCCAGGAACCACCGCGCTTTACAAGGCGACTGTAATAAGTACTCCACGAAAGGTTAGTTTTTTACTTTCCGCATCATTTCAAGCTCGTTTCAACAGTGTAAAAGAAAACAAACTAACCTCTAGATATTCAAACCTGCATGTTGCACATCCGACTCCAGAGGAAGTCTGATGAGTAAGTTCCTCTACACCTTTGTTCATATCTGAAACTATTCAAGCATTCTTGGTTTTTTGTTAAAATTTAAGAATCACGAGTGCTTAATTATGATAGAACTTCTGATCACGCCAGGTACTTGCTAGAATTCGATGACGATGAAGAAGATGGAGCATTACCTCAAAGAACAGTGCCTTTTCACAAAGTGGTAGCATTACCAGAAGGCCATCGCCAGTGATTTCAGATGCTTACATTGAAATAAGAGACCCTTCCTGTTTGTTTATTGGAGGCCAAATCAAAGTTGAAAGTTGTTGCCTTTGTTTGTGTTCAAAGGAAATGACTGAGAAGAATAAAAAAGTACGTCCTTTTTTCCCCTAGTCAAGTTGCGGCAAAGCTACTCTAGTTTAACGTAATGTTTGAATGTGTCCATTGGTGCTTGTATCATGTTGAGACACAATGTTAAACACAAAAGGAACTATTTTCTGTTTGTATGAAATTTACATTTTTTAAGATTGGTGATATAGTTGAAAACGGTAATGAATGTGAAGATGGAGAGATTGGGAAACAAAGAGTTGCTTAGCTAATCGCCTATGGTGCAAAAACGTGATTAGTTGGAAAGTATGGATTCGGGATAGATCTATACGTTCGAGTAATAAGAAAGCACGATGAGTATGTACGTGCATAGAGTTTTTTCACAAAGTTTAGTTCGCTCTACATCTCTAAGATCTAGCTCAAAACAAATGCACAAAAACAAGATTGTAACTATTCGGGATACCATTCCATTCGAGATTGACCAGAGATCAACATAGCAGCAAGAGCTTGTGGAACATCAGTGTTTTGATAGGCATTATCAAACCTATTCCAGCACTTAAGAGAAGTGTGACCAACCCCACCACGAATTTGTCACACTGGTCTGTTTTGAGAAGACTGGCATGGGAGAAGATGAACCTTCGCCATTCCAGTTGGATACTTGCTGGGTAAACCCTCTTCCTCTACAAGAATAACAACCACGTCCACGAGACCCACCAGAACGACCACCACGTCCATGAGACCCACCAGAATGACCACCATGATTTCCTTTCCCACCTTTATGATAAAATTGTGGTCCAAAGGTATGTTGCGACTGTCCACTGCTAAAGAACCCTAAATGACATATAAGGGGTTCACAGATCAAAACCAATCAGTTGATTCAGCATAAACCAGAACAGGTGGTTTTTGCATCGAATTTATCACGGTAGCAACTGGTCTAAACAAATGAGCTAAAGGCTAATCAAACGAGAAAATTGATTTATGCCATAAATATTACACATGTACATGTCAAACTCATACCGAATAAAAAAAACAATGATTAACACACATTTGGGAACAAAAAAAAAATCTTAAAAATTCATTATAAATAGCATATAGAGGTTTTTTCTAAATAAAATTTTAAAAAGACAAACTACAAACAAAGTTTACTTCCCGCACCAAAAAAAAAAAAAAACAAAATCTACTTTGCGGAGATTTCATCCTAAGTATAAACGAATGAGTTACATGTTAATCAAAAAAGAAAACTGATTTATCACATATATACATGTCAAACTTATACGTAAGCAATAAAAATAATTAAAAACACACATTAGAGAACAAAAAAATCTAAAATAAATTTGAAATGCATTTTTAATAAATTACAAATTCAGACTACAAACGAAGTCTCCAAAGTACAGTACAACCTCTATAAATTAATACTAGATAAATTAATACCTCGCTAAGTTAATACAATTTTCAAATCCCAAATTAAGTTTTCGACCCAATTAATCTCTCGATAAATTAATATTTCGCTAAATTAATAAAATATCGTGGTCCCAACATTATTAATTTATAGAAGTTTTACTGTATACTACAATCAAAGTCTCTGAAGGAGACTTCACCCAAAGTCCGTAGAATTTGGGTTATTTTGCAATTACGACATACCACGGAGGAGACTATACCTGAAGTCTGTAGAGCTTTCAGACTTCGAGTGAAGTCTCCTCTCTTATAATGCATGTTACTTCTGCATTTGACAAGAAGTTTGACATTATAAGAGAAGACTTCACCCGAAGTCTACAAAGTAAAAAGGTTAGTTCTCCAATTGACCAAAGTTTGATTTTCTGGTGTATACTTCATTTGAAGTTTGCACAAATACGCGAATAATTGTAAAAATGACACATATTTAAGGTGAAGTCTACTCTACAATGGAGAATTAGGGTGAAGTCTGTGCCAAAAGGAGGTAGTTAGATTTGCAATTCGATCTTGTTTTTAGCTTCCTCAAGCACCTGAAACTTTGAATTTCGCCGCTAACAAAGAAGCTCATACGTCGTTATGCAAGAAGCGTTGAAAATCGTTAGGTTATGAGAGAGAAAATTTTGAAAACAAAATTTAGAGAGTATTTTGGATGAAAATGGAGAGGAAATGGAAGTTAAAGAGGTTGTGAGCTCAAAAATCGGTTGGAGAAGCATTTAGAAATTGGTTATTCATGGTAGTTGGAAAATTTGAAGAAGATGACATTTTTATAAATAAATTGATATCTTTTGGGTTTTGTGTATTTTTGTTAACTTCGAAACTTTTAGAAAAAAAATAAAACAAAAAGACATTTTCGTGAATAAGTGTGGATGCTAGAGATATATTAGTGAAAAGATGGCAAAACACGAAGAGGATGAAAAATGGAGTGATATATGTGTTTGCCCCAAGTTTTGAGTCATTTTTGCAACAATCTCTTTGAACATAGTAATTTGGGTATTAGTTTTAGGAGTGACAAACTAAAAAATAATTTAGTGAAAATAGTTAAAAGTTGGTGAAAAATTGGGTTGTTCACAGATTTTTGTATGATAACAAAAAAAAAAAAAAAATTAGTCAGGCTAAAAAATAGAAAAAAAAAGTTACTAGTTTAATAGCATAATTAGTTGAACAAAATTGGTCAGCAAAACACATATATCCACATTATTGGAGGAGAATCTTCTTAACTCTGGGTTGATCATCTTATGAGTCAAAAGGAAAATTTGTTGGATACATATATGAGTTACATTCTGTAAGACAATAAAAACATTCTTTAAAAAAGTCTGAAAAATATCATTGTCAATATTTTTGGATAATCATTAGTTTAGTTTTATTATGGGTTTATTTTATGAATCTTTTCTACATCATGTCATGTTATTTTTGAGTTTATCTTATCGAATTTTTTCTTTTTGGATATGCATATCATGATAATTAAAAATGCATACCTATAAAATTGGTAAAAAATTATTCAGGAATACTGGAATAGGGTACATCTGCCTTCGAAACCCCAACACCCTAATCTTTGGAAAAAGTCTTCTAAAACAGATGGTTCACATTCTTGAACAAAATTCTATTTGACTTTTTTTGTGTGAATTTTATGAATACTACGCATATATTACGAAAAGACGGGTAAGATAAATCTAATAATAGTACTTCGTGCATATCCGAGAAAACGGTAAAGTAACCCCCATAACACAAAATGTTTTTTTTTTTGAAACTTCATAACACAAAATGTTACGATGAAAAGACACAAAGACTAATAAATAGACACGATATTCACAAAATATTATTTAGAGAAACTTAAAATGGTGTATAAGTGAAAAGTATAGAATGAAAATGATGATAAACCATACACGGCATTCGTAAACATTTTCTTGAATTGGTATATTTATAAGTGGAAATTTAAAACGGAGAGATATGATGAAAAGATCATACTTTCAAAAACATTTATATAGGACAACTAAAAATGGTAACAAATGAAATATATAAGATTTATAAATTATTATAAAAAGATGCACCTCTCCTAAATATTTTTTAAGATTGTTATCAATTAAATTAGTAAACTACTTAAACTAGCTGATTGATAATACTAAACCGAAGAACTTTTACCAAGAATGTCTTAGTATAAAAAATATTGTTATCAATTAAATTAGTAAACTACTTAAACTAGCTGATTGATAATACTACACCGAAGAACTTTTACCAAGAATGTCTTAGTATAGAAATCAAATTATATTATATTTTTTAAACGTCGGATAGATTTATTAAAAGAAACAGAGTATGAAGTTCAAATAACCCAACAAAACAGAGCCAAAACACAAAAATCGAAATCAAATAACCAACATCGACACCCAATGACAAGGGCCAAAGATGTTAAACTCTTGCTTCACGAGCAATCCTATCATGTAACCAAGCTGTTCCTCCAAGAAATCAAATTCAGATAAAATAACTTTCAAGTCCAACCAACCAAATTAATTGTGTTCCATTAAACTTGCAAAGGTGGTTTGGACTTTGTTGATCAGATGCTCTCCATAGACAACCTTTTTGAAATTTTGAAATCTTTTATTTTGTGGGTACTTCTCTTTGAAGATTTCCAATGGCTCAATCACTGCGTCAAAGTTAGTCTGTTCGAACAAGATACATGATTCAAAATCCAAATGCGGAAGACATAAAGAAATTGAGGTACAAGTTTATCATACCTCATAGAAGAATGCGACGCATACACGGTATCGAGGAGAGTTATTAATCACTCTATGAAGTGTGGATTCGTATATTCCGTTTGAAAGTATCTACAAATATGATTCCCAAAATGTTTTCAAGTTGAAACAAAGAAAGAGATATCAGAGAGAGATAGAACAAACAAAACCTTTAACATGTCGCCGATGTTGCAAATAAATGATCCAGGGATTGGAATAGCTGATTTCCAATCGCCGGCCAAGTTTCTCACCTTTTCAAAGATTTAAAAAAAAACTCAACATTTCTTCGACACAAAATTAGAAAGATAATTATAACTAAATTATTCTCCACCAAAATCAGAAAGATAATAATAATTAAATTATTACTTGGAGAGCAGTTTTATCATCATCTTGATTTATTAGTGTCAACAAACCTGCAAAATTATGGGTCCCTTTTAGACAAAAAAAAACTAAGAAGACATGTTCATCATCTTGATTTGAATTCAAGCTTTACTTACCATAGTCAGTGTGAGCTCCACTGGAATTTTGTAAGCGAAAAAGAAGAGATGAGTCAAAACTGAAGCTGATAAAATGGAAAAAAATCGTTGAATTAAAACAACAATGGGAAAAGTTACCATCCAATTTCATTTTCTCCTTTTACGCCTGGATAACCAATAATACGCATTACCCAAAAAGGGTCTCCAACCATTTTTCCCTCAAACTCATAAGGTGATCCACCAAGAGCTAAGGAAATGCCCCTCAAGATTTTCTTAGAAAGATCTTGAACCATGAAATAAAATTATAAATGAAGGATCTCAACAAAAACACATAAAAGAAACAGAAGAAGGATAGAACACACACCTGTGCAAAGCTTAATATACTCATCCATTAACTCCTTGTAGTCTTGAGGATTCTTTGGCCTTCAAGGAAAACGCCGCACAAAACATATAAAAAAAGAAAGAAACAAATAAGAAAGATCATCAAAACTCATGTAAAAAATATAATATTATGGTGATGTATGGCATGCCAATTCTTTTTAACGTTTTAGAAACGTGATTTCGTTATTTTTACCATTTAGAAATATTCATCAAGTGTTCAGTTTAACAACTATTCTTTCTCAAAAATATAACAACGCAAGAAAAACATCACCAAAACCAAATCTATATTGTTTTATGATTGTTTAACAAAAACTATATCCAGTTAAAAAGTTTCCGTTATTAATTCTATCATTTGACTAATCCACTATTCATATCTATGATTAACAAAAAAAAAACATTTTTACTAAATTTCTATCAATTAAAGCTGGTGAATTTCGTCTAGCCCTTTTGTTTTATTCTTTTTCAACACAAAACATAAATGGAATTAGAAAAAAAAAAAAAAATAGCTCTAACCATTGATTTGGCCCTTCCAAGACCTTTCCAGTTTCCCCATACATCCCATGATTAAACTCTCTGTAACACTGTCCATAAGAGAATAAAACCATACGAAGTATTAATTAGTAGAATTTTTACTTCAAAACAAAAAAAAAAAACTCTCAAGCCATCGACTAGTACGTTGGACACACTTACATCAATGGCTTCGTGCAAATCTTGTTTCCCACTCGTAAAGTTTACTCCAATTCTCTGATATCCTCTGGGTATTTCAACACTCCATTAATGATCCTCCACAATAAACACTAGATTCGATTCTTGGAAAGACTTTTTTTAGCGTGTTCAATTCGATTTTTTTTTCCAATTCGTGTAATATTTCTTTTATGGGAACTAGTACGAACTTAGCGTAAAAACACTAGTTTAATATACAACAAGATCCATTTTTAATGAAGTTTAGAGTATTTTCCATCTCCTTCCACAAGATCGCAAAACATGCAACGGCGGAAATGCCACAAAACATGTAATGGTGGAAATGCCACCAAACTTGTAAGTAATGCATTATATATCTTTGAAGAGGCAAATAAATTATCTATGTTTAATAACGTATGTATAATGTATATTTCGATATGATCAAAATGCACCTATCTAATTAAACGTTTTGGATCATATTTTCAGATCTTTACGTTAACAAACCTGTATCCAGCAGCTGGAGTAATCTTGATCTTTAGTTTCTCCTCATATGGAAGCTGGAAGAATTGATGCGTCACCTCTTTAACATTCTTTATAAGATCTTCCGAAATTCCATGACCAATCTACTTCACACTCACCGAACCAAAATCAGACCAAACACCTTTTATAAAACCCCCTAAAAAAAGAACTTAAATTTTTGTTACCACGTAGAAGAATCCGACATCCCGACAAGCCCGGTCTAGTTTTCCGACAACCTCGGCCACGCCGGCATCCTCCATCATGTCGAAATCATCACATTTGAGCAGCAAAGGGCTGACATCTACAACAACATTGTCTCACTTATTTAGTTTCCATAGCATAGTATGAATACATGACATGAAAGCACCGATGGTGAGAGTGATATTTGCTTAATACCGATGATTGGTAGTAGTGATTTGAAGTTTGTAGCCATTTCAGATTCTTAGACAATGTCAGGAAATTTTCGGCTTTGGTGTAACATAATGTATCAATATTATTTGCAATGAATATTTTCTTAAATTAATGTTTATGTTATTATATTCAATAGCCATGTGTCCTTGGGAGGGCATCATTAATGTGACCCTTTTTAAGAGTGTCTTAAAGTAAAATTGATTAGAAAATTATTTAATTTAAAGAACTTTCTATTAAAAGGTTCTATAGGGAGAGTTTATTGACATGGTCAAACTATTTTTAATCTTAAAAAAATAATTAAGACAATTTATGAGTTTTATGGATAACAGCCTGCCCCAGTGAGAATTGGATGTACATCTGTGACAAGGTATTATATTGAATTGAACTACTGATAAACTCCAAAACGAATGAGAGATCACATTCACGTGTCTGAAATAAATTATAAAACTAATAAATTAGAAAAATCATCGTATTCTTCAATTAGTTGTTGTATTATTATATTTAGAATAATATGATGATTTTTTTCGCATCACATATGATAGACTTGTTGAAAGTATTTTCAGGAGATTAGCAAATATCTTTATTATCTGCGTCTGCCATGTGGTATTCAATATACACTATTCACTTCTGAGTTATATAATCCTTTAATAACGTAACCATTAAATTCTTGTCTTGAACCCAACTACTGGAAGGGACGTCTATAAACAAAAACAGCCTTATCCTAAATTAATGTTTACGTTATTATTTTCAATACCCATAAACTGTGTCCCTTAGAACGACAAAAAAACAAAAACTGTGTCCCTTAGAAGTAGTAGCGACCACAGCCTGCCCCAATGAGAATGGTCTGGAACAGATAATCGTTGTACACACATCATGTGACATTGTATTATTGATAAACTCCAAAACGGATCAGATATCACATGTTTTTTAAATGTCTAATTTTGAAAAAAAAATCATTGATATCCATTAAAACTTTTAAGCTTTTTTTTTTTTTTTTGGTCTAAAACTTTTAAGCTCTTATGACATATGCTTAAGTCATGACTTATTTTTTTCTCTTCTCATCTTGCTCAATATTCTCACCTTTCCTCTCTTCTCATATCTCTCACGTCTCCTCTCTTCTCTATAAACCATGGTTGATCACGTCGACATTGATGATAAAAATGAATAGTTACTTGTAAGAATGGATGTGACCTCTTCTAATAATGGAAACATGACACAGAATATGGTTAGCCAAATTGCGAGAGCTAAAGATCTTAGCTATTTTATTAAAGAACCAACGTCTTCAAATAGAGTTGACAAAGGAAAGGGTACTACTACTAGCTCCACTCAACAAGCATCTCGTAATCGCAAGCCATCAGACCATTCCCTAGTGTTATTCGTTGGTTGATGATGGTAAGATGGAAGAAGATTTGGGGACTTGGGGGAACACTACAAAAAAGACGGCACTTAACGTCGGTTAACAAATGACGTGAATATATACGCGTCTGTTACCAAAGCGTCGTAACATTATCCGACGCTAATTATTTTAACGTCACTTAAACAAATGACGCGTAGTTTCACGTCAAAAAAATTTCGACGGTTTTAGTGCATGTTTTGAGTCATTTAGACAATCGACGCAAGTCTATTCTGAAAAATATATAATTCTGCAGATTATCATTAAACTCAGATCTCCACGAAATCGCGTGGAAAAAAAGTTATTTGTTAAAATACAATTAAAAATATATTTAATCTAATAATAAATAGAAAAAATCATTTTAAGCTACACCAACTATTTAGCTAATATGTTGCAAATCATTCAAAATATTGAAATATTCTTTAAACTACATATACTACGTACTATATAATACATGGTGACATGACTCTCTCTCTCAGGCACGAAGACCGAGGCAGCCACCGAATCAAGCATCACCGAGAATATGAAGCTCCTCCACTGTAGCTCCACCGCCGATCAGTCGTCTTCGTGAACATCGCATAGTTTCTCCTTTCTTGGGCCTTTCATTAGCTTGCCCGAAGAACTTTGTCTCACCTTCCGTCGGAGATTATCATCACCGGCGAGATCTATTACACAAGCTTCGTTACAACACTTCGAATCAGCGCCTCCATGAGCTTCTATGACGTTGCATCGATGTTTGGTAACGAAATTTCAGGCCTCGTTCCAACAAATCGAACAAATCTGCTCGTGCTTCATGCTCACCTTCGGGTGAAGATCTTTCTGAACCGGCCTCTACCACCGAAACCGCCTGACCCCCTGGATCCTCCGGATCCTCATCTACATCTGGAACCCACCAGATCCATCTCTCGGTATTTCGCCTCCGTCAATTTTAATCCCTTCGCTCCCTTGTTGTGGTCGCAAGCCTTGCAGCTTCGACGATTTTTCCCAGATGTTATCGCCGCCGACACTTAGTAACAGATTCTGCAACCACCGGAGTGGTCGCATCTCCGACGAACCTTCCCATCGGCTTCCCCTTCATCGACAACATCACTTGTTATTTGGGTGAACTGGGCTTGGCCCATTCTGCTGATGTGATGGGATTATAGGGCCTAGAAAAATTTATAAAAAATCTCAGCAGCCCACTTATGCCTCGATCTACTCTTGTATTGAGAATCATGTTGCACAACCTTACTCTCGCAGTAGATCACTTGTAGGCTTTTCTTTGCGCAGTCCGTTGAGGTCCATGACCTCTACTCAAATTTCCTCCATATCGGACATGGAGAGATCTTTATCACCATCCTCCCTCTTCGGAGAGAACTTTTTCATCACATCCTCTTTCTATGAAAGGTGGTTCTTACTCGGTTCCAATACCGAGGAAACATTTCAACATACTCATCGTTTGGTCTTCTTGTGTAGCGGTCTCCATGGGACCAGAAGAAGCCATCCGTTTCGTTTCGACGCGATCCGGAGATGAGAATTGGTATTCAACGTCACACTCTAAAGTGACTAAGTTTCAACAATCCGGCTATGCCGTGAATTCTCTACCGACGCATTCGAGTTTCGCTTCAAATTCGCTGTCAATCTTTTATGAAAAATTATCTGTTTTCTTTGTTTTAGTTTGTTTTATTGTAGCAACCAAAGAGGATGATGTCCCCTCTTCTTCATGTATCTCCAAATTTTAAGTTAATGAAGTTAAGTTTGTCCAAAAAAACAAAATACATGGTGACATACACTAACTATATGTAAACATGTTAAAAAATACAAATTAGAGTTTTTTGATAATTTTATTATACAATATGTAAATTTTTTTAATCATTTAAAAAATCGAAAAAGAAATAAAAACACAAACATCCAAAAAATAGAAAAATATCAAAAAAACTTTCAAAAAATTAGATAGCATAATAATTCAATTTTCGATTAAAAAAACTAAAAATATTTTCAGCTTTGAAATTAGAAAAAACAAATTAAATCCCAAAATTTCTAAGATTCAAAAATCTGAAATTTTAAAAAGAAATCTTAAATCTAAAATTATAATAATACAAAATTTCAAAATCTAAAATTTACCAAAAAAAAAAATTATGTTATAGATAATTATACTTACAATTTTGAATATCGGACTAGGATATGTTTTCTTGTCTTTTTACACCATTAGGCTAACCATAAGGTTTCCAAAAATTTGATTTAGAATTTGCGGATTTCCATAGTGGTCACTAAGTTTTGGAATTTTTACAAATTTAATTTGGTTTCCAAAATTGATTATTTTCATATATTAAAAAGTTATTGGGATTTTTTTTTGTAAATGTAAATTTTTGTAATTTTTTTGGTTGTTTTTGAATTTTAAGATTTTTTTGTAGTTTTAGAAATTTTAGAAATGTAAAATTAAAATTTATTTTGTAAATTTCAGATTTTTTGAATCTTAGAAATTTTGGGATTTTATTTAAATTTCAAAACTGAAAATATTTATAGTTTGTTTTTTAATCAAAAAATAGTTTTTATGGATTTGTTTTCTATTTTTCATATTTTTGTGTCTTTAATTTTGTTTTTTGGATCTTTAAATGATTTATAAAGAAAATCATTATATATTGACCCCAAAATACTATAAAAATTATAAAAAAACTCCAATTTGTAGTTTTTAATATGTTTACATATAGTTAGTGTATGTCACCATATATTATATATTAGTCTGTGTAGTTTAGAAAACATTTTAATACTTCGGATGGTTTGGAACATATTAGTTAATAGTTGGTGTAGCTTAGAATGATTTATCCTAATAAATAAGTATACAATGTAAATGTAAAACATTTTTTAAGTTTTTAATGGCAGAAATGAAAAGATAAAAAAGTATATGGAAACACACACCACTACAAACTATTTTTTAAAATAATGGAAAATTTGTTATACATGAAAATACCAAAAAATTATGTGAATGTGATGCAATCATATAATGAATTAACATGAGATACGATTAGTATACTATCAATCAAAATCCAAATTCCAATCCCAACAGAGATATAACCAATCGACTTCGAAGGAATCAACTACCAGAATTCGAATCTCACTGGAGTAGCTCCCATTCCGATAGATCTAGTCGGATTAGATGTGACGGTGTTTGATCTCATCGGCGTTATGTTTTAGAACCGGCGGAATCGCACACTTGCTCTGTTTGCAAAAAAAAAAAAAATTTGTTTTAACAAAGAAATCCTTAATATACAAAATCACAAGTCAATCTGCCACATGGCACACCTTTTAAAATTAAAGAATTAGTTTTAAAAAAAATCAACACTACGATCAAATACTTTTCACAAAATGATTATCTCACTACAAGAATACACATTTTTAGCAACGAAATTTAGCATCGAATTAAATCCGACGCTAATTTAGCGTCGAAATTGCGTCGGTTTTGTGTTGGTTTTAAATTTCGATGCTAAATCGACGCTACTTTGCAACATAATAATTCGTTGCTAAATTGACGCTAATTAGCGTCGATTTAGCAACGAAATTGCTTCGGTTTGCTTAATTCGACGCTATTTCGACGCTAATTTAGCGTCGAAATAGCGTCGAATATATAGCGTCGATTTTTGCGACGGATATAGCTTCTAGAAACTTAATTAGACGCTAATTCGACGCTATATAGCGTCGAATTAGCGTCGACCAAATAGCGACGGATATTGCGACGGATATTGCGTCAGATATTGCGTCGCATATTGGTAGTTAGGTAACACGTTTTTAATGGGTTTACCTAATTCGTTCAGTCCGACGCTAAAACGATGCTAAATCGATGCTAAATTTTCCTATAAATACCCCAACCGAGCACATCCTCCAACAATCGGAAAAAATATTTAAAATTATAAATAAAAAAACTTTTTTTTTATTAAAAAAAAAAAATTACTTCCAAAATTTGTAATCCTTTCTGACTAAGATGGGCGATATATACGAACTAAGAAGCTGGATGTATCGACGTAGAGATGAAACTGGAGGGATATCAGCAGAGTTCCTCAACGGGGTTGAAATTTTCATTGCTCAAGCGAGTAGTGTGCCTGCAATTCAAAAGACCGGAGTGATGGTGTGCCCGTGTCGGAAGTGCAAAAATTCGCCGAAGAAGCCGCAGACAATTGATGAAGTTGGTACGCATTTATTTAATAGAGGTTTCACACCAGATTATTATGTTTGGTTTTATCATGGAGAGGGTTATGAAGATGAAACCAATGAGCAATATGATCAGGGTAGTACTAGTTACCAACCTATGGGTCAGGGTTATTCGAATGAGCAATATGATCAGCATCAATTTGTTAATACTTATGATCATGATATCGGGTTAGAGCATAATAGGTTTGAAGAAATGGTAACCGATGCATTTCCGGGAGTTATGTCTACTCCTGATGATGTCGCTGAGGAGCCCAATGCAGATGCTAAAAAATTTTATGCTATGCTTGATTCTGCTAAACAGCCACTCTATGAAGGTTGTAGGGAAGGTCTGTCTAAATTATCATTGGCATCTAGGATGATGACAATAAAGTCTGATCATAATCAATCTGAGAGTTGCATGAATGATTGGGCAGCTCTTATAAAAGAATATTTGCCAGAGGGTAATGAAGCTGCTGAGTCATATTACGACATACATAAACTAGTTTCTAGTTTAGGTTTGCCCTCACAGATGATAGATGTTTGCATTGACAATTGCATGATATTTTGGAAAGATGATGAAGATCTGCAGGAATGTCGATTTTGCAAGAAACCAAGATTTAAGCCCCAAGGAGCCAGTAGAAGTAAAGTGCCGTACCAGAGAATGTGGTACCTACCCATAACAGATAGGCTACAAAGGTTATACCAATCCGAACGAATAGCTGCATCAATGAGGTGGCATGCGGAACATTCAACTAATGAAGGAGAAGTTCAGCATCCTTCTGATGCAAAAGCTTGGAAACACTTCAAATCGGTACACTCTAATTTTGCTAAAGAGAAGCGCAATGTTTATCTTGGCCTATGTACAGATGGTTTTAGTCCATTTGGTATGTCTGGCAGGCAATATTCTTTGTGGCCGGTTATATTGACACCTTATAACCTTCCGCCTAATATGTGCATGCAGAGGGAATTTCTGTTTTTGAGTATTTTAGTCCCTGGTCCGAAGCATCCAAGAAGATCTATTGATGTGTTTTTCCAGCCGCTGATTCAAGAGTTGAAGATGTTATGGTATCATGGGGTTTGTACTTTTGATTACTCAAGGAAAAAGAATTTTACCATGCGAGCTGTGCTTATGTGGACGATAAGCGATTTTCCAGCCTATGGTATGTTATCTGGTTGGACAACACATGGTAGGTTATCATGTCCGTATTGCCAAAATGAAACAGATGCCTTCCAACTCAAAAATGGTAGAAAATCTTGTTGGTTTGATTGTCACCGGAGGTTTCTCCCTATGAACCATCCGTATCGGGGGAACAGGAGGTTGTTCACAAAGGGCAAACGTGTACGCGTCCCCCCACCTCCATATCTTTCAGGAGAGAAAATTGAAGGTCAAATTGATTATTATGGAGCTCAGGACACAACACAACGTGGTGGTAACTGGCTTAATATTCCAACCAATCTCCCAGATGGATATCTTCAAGAACATAATTGGCATAAAAAGAGCATTTTCTGGGATCTACCGTACTGGAAGGATCATCTATTGCGCCACAATCTTGATGTCATGCACATTGAGAAAAACTTTTTTGATAACATCATGCACACCATCTTAAACGTTCCAGGCAGGTCTAAAGATAACTTGAAGTCTAGACTGGATTTGCCTCTCATATGCTCTAGAGTTGAGTTACATCTCACGGGAGATGGGAAAGCTCCAGTGCCTATCTTTAGATTGTCAAACGAAGGCAAATCAGCATTCTTCAATTGGGTTTCCAACGAAGTTAAGTTCCCAGATGGATACGTGTCAAAACTCTCTAAGTCCGTAGAGCAAGGGAAAAAATTTTCTGGTATGAAGAGTCATGATTGTCATGTGTTTATGCAGAGGTTATTGCCTTTCGCTTTTGCGGAGCTTTTGCCAGCGAACGTGAATGAATCACTTGCAGGTCTATTTTCTATCATGACGATATATAAATATTTAAACAAATATAATGATATGTGTAATTACATTTATTTTTTGGTTGATATTGGATATCTGCACTTTGGTTTCAGGTGTTGGTGCTTTTTTTCGGGATCTGTGTGTGCGAACTCTGACTCTGGATGGAATTCAACAACTAAATAATAACATCGCAATATTGCTGTGCAACTTAGAGAAGATATTCCCTCCATCTTTCTTTGATGTGATGGAGCATCTTCCTGTCCATCTCCCTTACGAAGCCGATTTAGGAGGGCCCGTTCAATTTCGTTGGATGTATCCTTTCGAGAGATTCATGAAACACTTAAAAGGAAAGGCAAAAAAACCTAGCTAGGGTTGAGGGATCAATTGTTGCGGGAAGTTTAACCGAAGAAACCTCTCATTTCAGCTCATATTACTTCGCTCCAACTGTCCGAACACGAAAAAGAGTTCCACGTAGGTACGACGATGGTGGCATCGCACAAACGTATCCAGTTTCTGATGTCCCAGATATATTTTGTGCAGTTGGTAGGCATGCCGGAATCATATCAGAAAAAGACTGGTCCTCGTACGAAGAATACAATTGTGCACACACATATATTCTCTTACAATGCGACGAAGTTAGCCCTTATTTGAGGTACATATTATTACAACCTATGGATTATAGGTTTATTTTTACCATATATATGCTTTGAAAACATTTGTTATAACTATATTTTCTGTTAGTGAATTCATTCGTCAGGTTAACGAGGCTTTCCCAAATGCATCATCCGGGGAGATTGAAAAACGAAAAGAGCTACACTTTGCTAAATGGTTGAGGAGTCAGGTAAGTTAAAAGAAACCTATAAATACAATTTGTGTATATATACTATAATTACAATGTGTATACTATATTTACAATGTGTATACTATATTTGCCAGGTTGATTATGGAGACACGTCATACCCTCAATGGTTTAGAGAGTTGATACAAGGTCCGCTGCAAAAAGTTACGTCATCTCCAATGTATTTTACACGAGGTTATGTATTCCATACGTTCGAACGTGGCAAAAATAGAGCAACTGCGAACTACGGTGTCGTTGTTCGAGGCGGAGATACCGATTTTTATGGCATTATAGAAGACATTGTTGAAGTTCAATATCCTGGTTTGGTTAACTTAAAGTGCACACTTTTCAAATGCCAGTGGTTTGATCCAGTTGTCGGGCGAGGGGTTCGAGTTGGAAAGTTTGGTGTCATCGATGTTAACGAATCGCGTTCTTATGGAAAGTATGATCCATTTGTTCTTGCATCACAAGCGGATCAAGTTTGTTTCATTCCATATCCACGGGTCAAAAAAACAGGGATTTCATGGTTATCAGTGCTTAAAATAGCTCCGAGAGGAATTATAGTTCAATCCGACGATGCCCCTATGCAATATGAAACTGCCGTGGATCTAACAACTCCAGAACAAGATTTGGACAACATCATTCTTATAGACCGATTGAATCGAGAAGCTGACATAATTCCGGATGCTACCGATGCAGAAAACCCCGAAGACGAGTTTACAAACGAGAGTGGAGAAAGTACCGATGAGGATGACGATAACTCAAATGAAGATTCAGACAGCGAAGCATAAGTGTTACCTATATTGTATTCTAATTTCAAAAAACTTATATAGTTTTAATGTAACATATATATGTGTTATAATAAGTCTAATCTAATTTCAAAAAACTTATATAGCATAAGTGTTATCTACTTTAATTTTTGAAAATATAAAAATTAAATCATAAAACTTCATAAATTCTCTTTACATTAAAGCCTTGAAAATATTAAACATACAACGGTTATGACACAAATTCATAATACACTCCGAATTTTAAATACATATATGTCTTTGTATCCACTCCAAACGTACCATTTATTAGAACCATAAATGTTTCTTTCCCTTTTTTTTCTTTGGTGGAGAATCTACATATCCGTCGCACAATTCCTTCTTGATTGCATCAACATCTAGATTTAAGTTGGGGCTTTCAGGTCTTTGGGCAAATTCATAATCATAGTAATGATCTTTACATTCATTTGAAGTACTTCCACCGTAAGTATCTGCCTTTTCAATCAATTGAGATGGTTGTACGTCTTCGAGAACACGCTTTCGGTCAGGACATTCTTTCTGCTTATCATATTCGAGACACAGAACATTGGGAGGATCCTCCGGAGAGCCCGAGTATTTTGGAATGTGTTGGATGGTTGGCAAGCACTGGCTATCCGGCACTATTGATGATGAAGAATCTTCAATATGGATTGGTGAGCACGTATCAAATTCCCACGAGTAAGGGGGTATCTCTTGAGTGAATTCGTCGCATTGAGTTTGGGTTTCCCATGAGTATTTTGGAATGTCTAGCGGGTAGTTTTCCACGTTTTTTGATTTATAGTCTTCATTAGGAGAGCTAGAAGACATTATTTGTGTTATTGATAGGTGTAGAAGATATACACTTCATCATATGTATTTATAGTAGAAGTTATATGTTATAGCGTCGAATATAGCGTCGGATATTGCGTCGAACATAGCGTCGGATATTGCATCGAACTTGGTAGTTAGGTAACATGTTTTTAAAGGGTTTACCTACATCTGCCTAGTACCTTTACAGAATCGATCTAAGCCTTTGAAATTTTTCAGTCATATATGAACCATTAAAACGAGTTGTCAAATCATCATTCAATGGCCGACATTGTCATTCACAGTGTCATTCATCATTATGTGGCCGACAATTGCATTGACGGAATTACCATCTTTATTGCCCACTGAGCTGTAATGTCGCATCAGTTTTTGTTCTTCTCTTATAACCACATATACTGCGACACGTTAAGCTTTAAATATCTCTTTATTTTGCCTATATAAGTGGACAGAGATCTTTGGAATTAGCGAGGAATTAGCATCGACCTAATAGCGTCGAATATTGCATCGGATATTGCGTCGAACTTGGTAGTTAGGTAACACGTTTTTAATGGGTTTACCTACTTCGTTAGCGGCGGTTCTGTCCGACACTAATACGACACTAAGTCGATGCTAAGTCGATGCTAAATTGTACTATAAATACCCCAACCGAGCGCATCCTCCATCCATTGCAAAAAAATATTTAAAGTTTAAAAAAAAAAAAATCTCCCAAAACATATGGCGAACAGAGATCTTTGGAATTATTATATACAAAACCGAGCCTCCGTTCAAAACCCTCAAAACCAAAATCTTGTTCCTTCAAGCCCACCATACGATAACTTAAATGTTATTGATGCTCCACCGACAGTTTCACTCCCACCAACTCAAGGATCCCAAAACCAAACGCCCGAGATACCAGGACCTGGCCAACTCATACGGCGAGGACTGTTTCGCAAGAGGTCTCACGATGCAAAGGTATTGCGAGGTGAAAGTTCTCAGACACGTCCAACGCAAGATTTCATACGTGAGGTAATTAATGAGCCAAGACATGGCGACCAGGATTTTAGTAGTCCTCGGTGGACTACTACTATCGATTACATAATCCGTGAAGGTATATATATATATATATAATTAATGGTTTTACCATTACAATAATGATTGTTTATGGCATATAAAATATATCTTTCATACATGTAGGTTCTTATAACAACAGGAGCACACCATTCTGGACCCATGTTGCAGAAATTCAATCGCCGCATTCACAATTTCTGAAAGTCAAAAAGGTTCACATAGTCGAGCAATATTATTCCATTTTATAAATACAATTTATCTGACACGTAAATTGTATCTCATTTTTAGATTGTGGCTATGCTCGCCAGTTTGACCCCTAATGGCCAGGGAGATCTGCTAGTAACCTTAAAAGATCCGTCAGGAAAAATCGAGGGAACCATGCACCATAACATCTTCAATAATGACGAGTACAAACTCTCCACTGTTGTAGGTGCGGTGGTCATTCTAAAGAATGTTACCATATGTCGTTTTAACATGAACTCTAATTACCTCAACATCACAGAGCGAAACATTGTTAAGGTACATTTTCCATAAGTGTCTTAATATTTCTGATATTTAAAAACTAAATTCTTTTTCGAAACAGATAATTGGTGCTAATACGATGATTGCTGAATACGAAACAACCGAAGTAACTACTATCAACGATGAAGATGAAGAAACTACTGGGTACGAATATGAAACAGTTCCAGACTCAGATGATAATTAAACATCTGAGTCAGCAATGGTTATGAAAAATCATAATTAAGGCTTTATGTTGCTTTAATGTTTAATATTTTCCTACTATCCAATGTACGAGTTCACAATAAAGTTGTTATGTGTAATATTCTTATTTTCTAAGTAATGTAATATTATAACGCGTTTTAAGATAAATATATTCGTGAAAGATAAAAAGAAACATAATTTGGTCGTCGCCAAATAGTAAAATCATCACATGTTAAGATCTAGTAAACCCGAGTCCGAACCTATAAACTTATATAGTTTTAATTAATTAGCGGCCACAATAAACTTTCGCGTACCGAAGTATGATTGTAAAAATTCAAATTTGAAATTAGTTGATTATTATCGAAAACACTTATGTTTAGGATGGTTTCCCTATATATTGATTGCGGGTTTTAAAAACGATACCCTAAATCATTTAGCATCGAATTAGCATCGGATTAGCCTGATCCGATGCTAATTCGACGCTATTTAGCATCGAATTAGCATCGGATCAGGCTAATCCGATGCTAATTCGATGCTAAATGATTTAGGGTATCGTGTATCGTTAACTCAGACGATTACCGGACAGCAAAACATAAGTGTTATCGATATAGTATTCTAATTTCAGAAAACTTATATAGTTTTAATTAATTAGCGGCCACAATAAACTTTCGCGTACCGAAGTATGATTGTAAAAATTCAAATTTAAAATTAGTTGATTTTTATCGAAAACACTTATGTTTAGGATGGTTTCCCTATATATTGATTGCGGGTTTTAAAAACGATACCCTAAATCATTTAGCATCGAATTAGCATCGGATTAGCCTGATCCGATGCTAATTCGACGCTATTTAGCATCGAATTAGCATCGGATCAGGCTAATCCGATGCTAATTCGATGCTAAATGATTTAGGGTATCGTGTATCGTTAACTCAGACGATTACCGGACAGCAAAACATAAGTGTTATCGATATAGTATTCTAATTTCATAAAACTTATATAGTTTTAATTAATTAGCGGCCACAATAAACTTTCGCGTACCGAAGTATGATTGTAAAAATTCAAATTTAAAATTAGTTGATTTTTATCGAAAACACTTATGTTTAGGATGGTTTCCCTATATATTGATTGCGGGTTTTAAAAACGATACCCTAAATCATTTAGCATCGAATTAGCATCGGATTAGCCTGATCCGATGCTAATTCGACGCTATTTAGCATCGAATTAGCATCGGATCAGGCTAATCCGATGCTAATTCGATGCTAAATGATTTAGGGTATCGTGTATCGTTAACTCAGACGATTACCGGACAGCAAAACATAAGTGTTATCGATATAGTATTCTAATTTCATAAAACTTATATAGTTTTAATTAATTAGCGGCCACAATAAACTTTCGCGTACCGAAGTATGATTGTAAAAATTCAAATTTAAAATTAGTTGATTTTTATCGAAAACACTTATGTTTAGGATGGTTTCCCTATATATTGATTGCGGGTTTTAAAAACGATACCCTAAATCATTTAGCATCGAATTAGCATCGGATTAGCCTGATCCGATGCTAATTCGACGCTATTTAGCATCGAATTAGCATCGGATCAGGCTAATCCGATGCTAATTCGATGCTAAATGATTTAGGGTATCGTGTATCGTTAACTCAGACGATTACCGGACAGCAAAACATAAGTGTTATCGATATAGTATTCTAATTTCATAAAACTTATATAGTTTTAATTAATTAGCGGCCACAATAAACTTTCGCGTACCGAAGTATGATTGTAAAAATTCAAATTTAAAATTAGTTGATTTTTATCGAAAACACTTATGTTTAGGATGGTTTCCCTATATATTGATTGCGGGTTTTAAAAACGATACCCTAAATCATTTAGCATCGAATTAGCATCGGATTAGCCTGATCCGATGCTAATTCGACGCTATTTAGCATCGAATTAGCATCGGATCAGGCTAATCCGATGCTAATTCGATGCTAAATGATTTAGGGTATCGTGTATCGTTAACTCAGACGATTACCGGACAGCAAAACATAAGTGTTATCGATATAGTATTCTAATTTCATAAAACTTATATAGTTTTAATTAATTAGCGGCCACAATAAACTTTCGCGTACCGAAGTATGATTGTAAAAATTCAAATTTAAAATTAGTTGATTTTTATCGAAAACACTTATGTTTAGGATGGTTTCCCTATATATTGATTGCGGGTTTTAAAAACGATACCCTAAATCATTTAGCATCGAATTAGCATCGGATTAGCCTGATCCGAAACTAATTCGACGCTATTTAGCATCGAATTAGCATCGGATCAGGCTAATCCGATGCTAATTCGATGCTAAATGATTTAGGGTATCGTGTATCGTTAACTCAGACGATTACCGGACAGCAAAACATAAGTGTTATCGATATAGTATTCTAATTTCATAGAACTTATATAGTTTTAATTAATTAGCGGCCACAATAAACTTTCGCGTACCGAAGTATGATTGTAAAAATTCAAATTTAAAATTAGTTGATTTTTATCGAAAACACTTATGTTTAGGATGGTTTCCCTATATATTGATTGCGGGTTTTAAAAACGATACCCTAAATCATTTAGCATCGAATTAGCATCGGATTAGCCTGATCCGATGCTAATTCGACGCTATTTAGCATCGAATTAGCATCGAATCAGGCCAATCCGATGCTAATTCGATGCTAAATGATTTAGGGTATCGTGTATCGTTAACTCAGACGATTACCGGACAGCAAAACATAAGTGTTATCGATATAGTATTCTAATTTCATAAAACTTATATAGTTTTAATTAATTAGCGGCCACAATAAACTTTCGCGTACCGAAGTATGATTGTAAAAATTCAAATTTAAAATTAGTTGATTTTTATCGAAAACACTTATGTTTAGGATGGTTTCCCTATATATTGATTGCGGGTTTTAAAAACGATACCCTAAATCATTTAGCATCGAATTAGCATCGGATTAGCCTGATCCGATGCTAATTCGACGCTATTTAGCATCGAATTAGCATCGGATCAGGCTAATCCGATGCTAATTCGATGCTAAATGATTTAGGGTATCGTGTATCGTTAACTCAGACGATTACCGGACAGCAAAACATAAGTGTTATCGATATAGTATTCTAATTTCATAAAACTTATATAGTTTTAATTAATTAGCGGCCACAATAAACTTTCGCGTACCGAAGTATGATTGTAAAAATTCAAATTTAAAATTAGTTGATTTTTATCGAAAACACTTATGTTTAGGATGGTTTCCCTATATATTGATTGCGGGTTTTAAAAACGATACCCTAAATCATTTAGCATCGAATTAGCATCGGATTAGCCTGATCCGAAACTAATTCGACGCTATTTAGCATCGAATTAGCATCGGATCAGGCTAATCCGATGCTAATTCGATGCTAAATGATTTAGGGTATCGTGTATCGTTAACTCAGACGATTACCGGACAGCAAAACATAAGTGTTATCGATATAGTATTCTAATTTCATAAAACTATATATTAGTTTTAATTAATTAGCGGCCACAATAAACTTTCGCGTACCGAAGTATGATTGTAAAAATTCAAATTTAAAATTAGTTGATTTTTATCGAAAACACTTATGTTTAGGATGGTTTCCCTATATATTGATTGCGGGTTTTAAAAACGATACCCTAAATCATTTAGCATCGAATTAGCATCGGATTAGCCTGATCCGATGCTAATTCGACGCTATTTAGCATCGAATTAGCATCGGATCAGGCTAATCCGATGCTAATTCGATGCTAAATGATTTAGGGTATCGTGTATCGTTAACTCAGACGATTACCGGACAGCAAAACATAAGTGTTATCGATATAGTATTCTAATTTCATAAAACTTATATAGTTTTAATTAATTAGCGGCCACAATAAACTTTCGCGTACCGAAGTATGATTGTAAAAATTCAAATTTAAAATTAGTTGATTTTTATCGAAAACACTTATGTTTAGGATGGTTTCCCTATATATTGATTGCGGGTTTTAAAAACGATACCCTAAATCATTTAGCATCGAATTAGCATCGGATTAGCCTGATCCGATGCTAATTCGACGCTATTTAGCATCGAATTAGCATCGGATCAGGCTAATCCGATGCTAATTCGATGCTAAATGATTTAGGGTATCGTGTATCGTTAACTCAGACGATTACCGGACAGCAAAACATAAGTGTTATCGATATAGTATTCTAATTTCAGAAAACTTATATAGTTTTAATTAATTAGCGGCCACAATAAACTTTCGCGTACCGAAGTATGATTGTAAAAATTCAAATTTAAAATTAGTTGATTTTTATCGAAAACACTTATGTTTAGGATGGTTTCCCTATATATTGATTGCGGGTTTTAAAAACGATACCCTAAATCATTTAGCATCGAATTAGCATCGGATTAGCCTGATCCGATGCTAATTCGACGCTATTTAGCATCGAATTAGCATCGGATCAGGCTAATCCGATGCTAATTCGATGCTAAATGATTTAGGGTATCGTGTATCGTTAACTCAGACGATTACCGGACAGCAAAACATAAGTGTTATCGATATAGTATTCTAATTTCATAAAACTTATATAGTTTTAATTAATTAGCGGCCACAATAAACTTTCGCGTACCGAAGTATGATTGTAAAAATTCAAATTTAAAATTAGTTGATTTTTATCGAAAACACTTATGTTTAGGATGGTTTCCCTATATATTGATTGCGGGTTTTAAAAACGATACCCTAAATCATTTAGCATCGAATTAGCATCGGATTAGCCTGATCCGATGCTAATTCGACGCTATTTAGCATCGAATTAGCATCGGATCAGGCTAATCCGATGCTAATTCGATGCTAAATGATTTAGGGTATCGTGTATCGTTAACTCAGACGATTACCGGACAGCAAAACATAAGTGTTATCGATATAGTATTCTAATTTCATAAAACTTATATAGTTTTAATTAATTAGCGGCCACAATAAACTTTCGCGTACCGAAGTATGATTGTAAAAATTCAAATTTAAAATTAGTTGATTTTTATCGAAAACACTTATGTTTAGGATGGTTTCCCTATATATTGATTGCGGGTTTTAAAAACGATACCCTAAATCATTTAGCATCGAATTAGCATCGGATTAGCCTGATCCGATGCTAATTCGACGCTATTTAGCATCGAATTAGCATCGGATCAGGCTAATCCGATGCTAATTCGATGCTAAATGATTTAGGGTATCGTGTATCGTTAACTCAGACGATTACCGGACAGCAAAACATAAGTGTTATCGATATAGTATTCTAATTTCATAAAACTTATATAGTTTTAATTAATTAGCGGCCACAATAAACTTTCGCGTACCGAAGTATGATTGTAAAAATTCAAATTTAAAATTAGTTGATTTTTATCGAAAACACTTATGTTTAGGATGGTTTCCCTATATATTGATTGCGGGTTTTAAAAACGATACCCTAAATCATTTAGCATCGAATTAGCATCGGATTAGCCTGATCCGATGCTAATTCGACGCTATTTAGCATCGAATTAGCATCGGATCAGGCTAATCCGATGCTAATTCGATGCTAAATGATTTAGGGTATCGTGTATCGTTAACTCAGACGATTACCGGACAGCAAAACATAAGTGTTATCGATATAGTATTCTAATTTCATAAAACTTATATAGTTTTAATTAATTAGCGGCCACAATAAACTTTCGCGTACCGAAGTATGATTGTAAAAATTCAAATTTAAAATTAGTTGATTTTTATCGAAAACACTTATGTTTAGGATGGTTTCCCTATATATTGATTGCGGGTTTTAAAAACGATACCCTAAATCATTTAGCATCGAATTAGCATCGGATTAGCCTGATCCGAAACTAATTCGACGCTATTTAGCATCGAATTAGCATCGGATCAGGCTAATCCGATGCTAATTCGATGCTAAATGATTTAGGGTATCGTGTATCGTTAACTCAGACGATTACCGGACAGCAAAACATAAGTGTTATCGATATAGTATTCTAATTTCATAGAACTTATATAGTTTTAATTAATTAGCGGCCACAATAAACTTTCGCGTACCGAAGTATGATTGTAAAAATTCAAATTTAAAATTAGTTGATTTTTATCGAAAACACTTATGTTTAGGATGGTTTCCCTATATATTGATTGCGGGTTTTAAAAACGATACCCTAAATCATTTAGCATCGAATTAGCATCGGATTAGCCTGATCCGATGCTAATTCGACGCTATTTAGCATCGAATTAGCATCAAATCAGGCCAATCCGATGCTAATTCGATGCTAAATGATTTAGGGTATCGTGTATCGTTAACTCAGACGATTACCGGACAGCAAAACATAAGTGTTATCGATATAGTATTCTAATTTCATAAAACTTATATAGTTTTAATTAATTAGCGGCCACAATAAACTTTCGCGTACCGAAGTATGATTGTAAAAATTCAAATTTAAAATTAGTTGATTTTTATCGAAAACACTTATGTTTAGGATGGTTTCCCTATATATTGATTGCGGGTTTTAAAAACGATACCCTAAATCATTTAGCATCGAATTAGCATCGGATTAGCCTGATCCGATGCTAATTCGACGCTATTTAGCATCGAATTAGCATCGGATCAGGCTAATCCGATGCTAATTCGATGCTAAATGATTTAGGGTATCGTGTATCGTTAACTCAGACGATTACCGGACAGCAAAACATAAGTGTTATCGATATAGTATTCTAATTTCATAAAACTTATATAGTTTTAATTAATTAGCGGCCACAATAAACTTTCACGTACCGAAGTATGATTGTAAAAATTCAAATTTAAAATTAGTTGATTTTTATCGAAAACACTTATGTTTAGGATGGTTTCCCTATATATTGATTGCGGGTTTTAAAAACGATACCCTAAATCATTTAGCATCGAATTAGCATCGGATTAGCCTGATCCGATGCTAATTCGACGCTATTTAGCATCGAATTAGCATCGGATCAGGCTAATCCGATGCTAATTCGATGCTAAATGATTTAGGGTATCGTGTATCGTTAACTCAGACGATTACCGGACAGCAAAACATAAGTGTTATCGATATAGTATTCTAATTTCATAAAACTTATATAGTTTTAATTAATTAGCGGCCACAATAAACTTTCGCGTACCGAAGTATGATTGTAAAAATTCAAATTTAAAATTAGTTGATTTTTATCGAAAACACTTATGTTTAGGATGGTTTCCCTATATATTGATTGCGGGTTTTAAAAACGATACCCTAAATCATTTAGCATCGAATTAGCATCGGATTAGCCTGATCCGAAACTAATTCGACGCTATTTAGCATCGAATTAGCATCGGATCAGGCTAATCCGATGCTAATTCGATGCTAAATGATTTAGGGTATCGTGTATCGTTAACTCAGACGATTACCGGACAGCAAAACATAAGTGTTATCGATATAGTATTCTAATTTCATAAAACTATATATTAGTTTTAATTAATTAGCGGCCACAATAAACTTTCGCGTACCGAAGTATGATTGTAAAAATTCAAATTTAAAATTAGTTGATTTTTATCGAAAACACTTATGTTTAGGATGGTTTCCCTATATATTGATTGCGGGTTTTAAAAACGATACCCTAAATCATTTAGCATCGAATTAGCATCGGATTAGCCTGATCCGATGCTAATTCGACGCTATTTAGCATCGAATTAGCATCGGATCAGGCTAATCCGATGCTAATTCGATGCTAAATGATTTAGGGTATCGTGTATCGTTAACTCAGACGATTACCGGACAGCAAAACATAAGTGTTATCGATATAGTATTCTAATTTCATAAAACTTATATAGTTTTAATTAATTAGCGGCCACAATAAACTTTCGCGTACCGAAGTATGATTGTAAAAATTCAAATTTAAAATTAGTTGATTTTTATCGAAAACACTTATGTTTAGGATGGTTTCCCTATATATTGATTGCGGGTTTTAAAAACGATACCCTAAATCATTTAGCATCGAATTAGCATCGGATTAGCCTGATCCGATGCTAATTCGACGCTATTTAGCATCGAATTAGCATCGGATCAGGCTAATCCGATGCTAATTCGATGCTAAATGATTTAGGGTATCGTGTATCGTTAACTCAGACGATTACCGGACAGCAAAACATAAGTGTTATCGATATAGTATTCTAATTTCAGAAAACTTATATAGTTTTAATTAATTAGCGGCCACAATAAACTTTCGCGTACCGAAGTATGATTGTAAAAATTCAAATTTAAAATTAGTTGATTTTTATCGAAAACACTTATGTTTAGGATGGTTTCCCTATATATTGATTGCGGGTTTTAAAAACGATACCCTAAATCATTTAGCATCGAATTAGCATCGGATTAGCCTGATCCGATGCTAATTCGACGCTATTTAGCATCGAATTAGCATCGGATCAGGCTAATCCGATGCTAATTCGATGCTAAATGATTTAGGGTATCGTGTATCGTTAACTCAGACGATTACCGGACAGCAAAACATAAGTGTTATCGATATAGTATTCTAATTTCATAAAACTTATATAGTTTTAATTAATTAGCGGCCACAATAAACTTTCGCGTACCGAAGTATGATTGTAAAAATTC
This sequence comes from Arabis hirsuta, assembly GCA_964056655.1. NCBI lineage: Eukaryota > Viridiplantae > Streptophyta > Magnoliopsida > Brassicales > Brassicaceae > Arabis > Arabis hirsuta. Next base: position 24,128,289 of record OZ053310.1, read on the forward strand.
AAATTTAAAATTAGTTGATTTTTATCGAAAACACTTATGTTTAGGATGGTTTCCCTATATATTGATTGCGGGTTTTAAAAACGATACCCTAAATCATTTAGCATCGAATTAGCATCGGATTAGCCTGATCCGATGCTAATTCGACGCTATTTAGCATCGAATTAGCATCGGATCAGGCTAATCCGATGCTAATTCGATGCTAAATGATTTAGGGTATCGTGTATCGTTAACTCAGACGATTACCGGACAGCAAAACATAAGTGTTATCGATATAGTATTCTAATTTCATAAAACTTATATAGTTTTAATTAATTAGCGGCCACAATAAACTTTCGCGTACCGAAGTATGATTGTAAAAATTCAAATTTAAAATTAGTTGATTTTTATCGAAAACACTTATGTTTAGGATGGTTTCCCTATATATTGATTGCGGGTTTTAAAAACGATACCCTAAATCATTTAGCATCGAATTAGCATCGGATTAGCCTGATCCGATGCTAATTCGACGCTATTTAGCATCGAATTAGCATCGGATCAGGCTAATCCGATGCTAATTCGATGCTAAATGATTTAGGGTATCGTGTATCGTTAACTCAGACGATTACCGGACAGCAAAACATAAGTGTTATCGATATAGTATTCTAATTTCATAAAACTTATATAGTTTTAATTAATTAGCGGCCACAATAAACTTTCGCGTACCGAAGTATGATTGTAAAAATTCAAATTTAAAATTAGTTGATTTTTATCGAAAACACTTATGTTTAGGATGGTTTCCCTATATATTGATTGCGGGTTTTAAAAACGATACCCTAAATCATTTAGCATCGAATTAGCATCGGATTAGCCTGATCCGATGCTAATTCGACGCTATTTAGCATCGAATTAGCATCGGATCAGGCTAATCCGATGCTAATTCGATGCTAAATGATTTAGGGTATCGTGTATCGTTAACTCAGACGATTACCGGACAGCAAAACATAAGTGTTATCGATATAGTATTCTAATTTCATAAAACTTATATAGTTTTAATTAATTAGCGGCCACAATAAACTTTCGCGTACCGAAGTATGATTGTAAAAATTCAAATTTAAAATTAGTTGATTTTTATCGAAAACACTTATGTTTAGGATGGTTTCCCTATATATTGATTGCGGGTTTTAAAAACGATACCCTAAATCATTTAGCATCGAATTAGCATCGGATTAGCCTGATCCGAAACTAATTCGACGCTATTTAGCATCGAATTAGCATCGGATCAGGCTAATCCGATGCTAATTCGATGCTAAATGATTTAGGGTATCGTGTATCGTTAACTCAGACGATTACCGGACAGCAAAACATAAGTGTTATCGATATAGTATTCTAATTTCATAGAACTTATATAGTTTTAATTAATTAGCGGCCACAATAAACTTTCGCGTACCGAAGTATGATTGTAAAAATTCAAATTTAAAATTAGTTGATTTTTATCGAAAACACTTATGTTTAGGATGGTTTCCCTATATATTGATTGCGGGTTTTAAAAACGATACCCTAAATCATTTAGCATCGAATTAGCATCGGATTAGCCTGATCCGATGCTAATTCGACGCTATTTAGCATCGAATTAGCATCAAATCAGGCCAATCCGATGCTAATTCGATGCTAAATGATTTAGGGTATCGTGTATCGTTAACTCAGACGATTACCGGACAGCAAAACATAAGTGTTATCGATATAGTATTCTAATTTCATAAAACTTATATAGTTTTAATTAATTAGCGGCCACAATAAACTTTCGCGTACCGAAGTATGATTGTAAAAATTCAAATTTAAAATTAGTTGATTTTTATCGAAAACACTTATGTTTAGGATGGTTTCCCTATATATTGATTGCGGGTTTTAAAAACGATACCCTAAATCATTTAGCATCGAATTAGCATCGGATTAGCCTGATCCGATGCTAATTCGACGCTATTTAGCATCGAATTAGCATCGGATCAGGCTAATCCGATGCTAATTCGATGCTAAATGATTTAGGGTATCGTGTATCGTTAACTCAGACGATTACCGGACAGCAAAACATAAGTGTTATCGATATAGTATTCTAATTTCATAAAACTTATATAGTTTTAATTAATTAGCGGCCACAATAAACTTTCACGTACCGAAGTATGATTGTAAAAATTCAAATTTAAAATTAGTTGATTTTTATCGAAAACACTTATGTTTAGGATGGTTTCCCTATATATTGATTGCGGGTTTTAAAAACGATACCCTAAATCATTTAGCATCGAATTAGCATCGGATTAGCCTGATCCGATGCTAATTCGACGCTATTTAGCATCGAATTAGCATCGGATCAGGCTAATCCGATGCTAATTCGATGCTAAATGATTTAGGGTATCGTGTATCGTTAACTCAGACGATTACCGGACAGCAAAACATAAGTGTTATCGATATAGTATTCTAATTTCATAAAACTTATATAGTTTTAATTAATTAGCGGCCACAATAAACTTTCGCGTACCGAAGTATGATTGTAAAAATTCAAATTTAAAATTAGTTGATTTTTATCGAAAACACTTATGTTTAGGATGGTTTCCCTATATATTGATTGCGGGTTTTAAAAACGATACCCTAAATCATTTAGCATCGAATTAGCATCGGATTAGCCTGATCCGATGCTAATTCGACGCTATTTAGCATCGAATTAGCATCGGATCAGGCTAATCCGATGCTAATTCGATGCTAAATGATTTAGGGTATCGTGTATCGTTAACTCAGACGATTACCGGACAGCAAAACATAAGTGTTATCGATATAGTATTCTAATTTCATAAAACTTATATAGTTTTAATTAATTAGCGGCCACAATAAACTTTCGCGTACCGAAGTATGATTGTAAAAATTCAAATTTAAAATTAGTTGATTTTTATCGAAAACACTTATGTTTAGGATGGTTTCCCTATATATTGATTGCGGGTTTTAAAAACGATACCCTAAATCATTTAGCATCGAATTAGCATCGGATTAGCCTGATCCGATGCTAATTCGACGCTATTTAGCATCGAATTAGCATCGAATCAGGCCAATCCGATGCTAATTCGATGCTAAATGATTTAGGGTATCGTGTATCGTTAACTCAGACGATTACCGGACAGCAAAACATAAGTGTTATCGATATAGTATTCTAATTTCATAAAACTTATATAGTTTTAATTAATTAGCGGCCACAATAAACTTTCGCGTACCGAAGTATGATTGTAAAAATTCAAATTTAAAATTAGTTGATTTTTATCGAAAACACTTATGTTTAGGATGGTTTCCCTATATATTGATTGCGGGTTTTAAAAACGATACCCTAAATCATTTAGCATCGAATTAGCATCGGATTAGCCTGATCCGATGCTAATTCGACGCTATTTAGCATCGAATTAGCATCGGATCAGGCTAATCCGATGCTAATTCGATGCTAAATGATTTAGGGTATCGTGTATCGTTAACTCAGACGATTACCGGACAGCAAAACATAAGTGTTATCGATATAGTATTCTAATTTCATAAAACTTATATAGTTTTAATTAATTAGCGGCCACAATAAACTTTCGCGTACCGAAGTATGATTGTAAAAATTCAAATTTAAAATTAGTTGATTTTTATCGAAAACACTTATGTTTAGGATGGTTTCCCTATATATTGATTGCGGGTTTTAAAAACGATACCCTAAATCATTTAGCATCGAATTAGCATCGGATTAGCCTGATCCGAAACTAATTCGACGCTATTTAGCATCGAATTAGCATCGGATCAGGCTAATCCGATGCTAATTCGATGCTAAATGATTTAGGGTATCGTGTATCGTTAACTCAGACGATTACCGGACAGCAAAACATAAGTGTTATCGATATAGTATTCTAATTTCATAAAACTTATATAGTTTTAATTAATTAGCGGCCACAATAAACTTTCGCGTACCGAAGTATGATTGTAAAAATTCAAATTTAAAATTAGTTGATTTTTATCGAAAACACTTATGTTTAGGATGGTTTCCCTATATATTGATTGCGGGTTTTAAAAACGATACCCTAAATCATTTAGCATCGAATTAGCATCGGATTAGCCTGATCCGAAACTAATTCGACGCTATTTAGCATCGAATTAGCATCGGATCAGGCTAATCCGATGCTAATTCGATGCTAAATGATTTAGGGTATCGTGTATCGTTAACTCAGACGATTACCGGACAGCAAAACATAAGTGTTATCGATATAGTATTCTAATTTCATAAAACTTATATAGTTTTAATTAATTAGCGGCCACAATAAACTTTCGCGTACCGAAGTATGATTGTAAAAATTCAAATTTAAAATTAGTTGATTTTTATCGAAAACACTTATGTTTAGGATGGTTTCCCTATATATTGATTGCGGGTTTTAAAAACGATACCCTAAATCATTTAGCATCGAATTAGCATCGGATTAGCCTGATCCGAAACTAATTCGACGCTATTTAGCATCGAATTAGCATCGGATCAGGCTAATCCGATGCTAATTCGATGCTAAATGATTTAGGGTATCGTGTATCGTTAACTCAGACGATTACCGGACAGCAAAACATAAGTGTTATCGATATAGTATTCTAATTTCATAAAACTTATATAGTTTTAATTAATTAGCGGCCACAATAAACTTTCGCGTACCGAAGTATGATTGTAAAAATTCAAATTTAAAATTAGTTGATTTTTATCGAAAACACTTATGTTTAGGATGGTTTCCCTATATATTGATTGCGGGTTTTAAAAACGATACCCTAAATCATTTAGCATCGAATTAGCATCGGATTAGCCTGATCCGATGCTAATTCGACGCTATTTAGCATCGAATTAGCATCGAATCAGGCCAATCCGATGCTAATTCGATGCTAAATGATTTAGGGTATCGTGTATCGTTAACTCAGACGATTACCGGACAGCAAAACATAAGTGTTATCGATATAGTATTCTAATTTCATAAAACTTATATAGTTTTAATTAATTAGCGGCCACAATAAACTTTCGCGTACCGAAGTATGATTGTAAAATTCAAATTTAAAATTAGTTGATTTTTATCGAAAACACTTATGTTTAGGATGGTTTCCCTATATATTGATTGCGGGTTTTAAAAACGATACCCTAAATCATTTAGCATCGAATTAGCATCGGATTAGCCTGATCCGATGCTAATTCGACGCTATTTAGCATCGAATTAGCATCGGATCAGGCTAATCCGATGCTAATTCGATGCTAAATGATTTAGGGTATCGTGTATCGTTAACTCAGACGATTACCGGACAGCAAAACATAAGTGTTATCGATATAGTATTCTAATTTCATAAAACTTATATAGTTTTAATTAATTAGCGGCCACAATAAACTTTCGCGTACCGAAGTATGATTGTAAAAATTCAAATTTAAAATTAGTTGATTTTTATCGAAAACACTTATATTTAGGATGGTTTCCCTATATATTGATTGCGGGTTTTAAAAACGATACCCTAAATCATTTAGCATCGAATTAGCATCGGATTAGCCTGATCCGATGCTAATTCGACGCTATTTAGCATCGAATTAGCATCGAATCAGGCCAATCCGATGCTAATTCGATGCTAAATGATTTAGGGTATCGTGTATCGTTAACTCAGACGATTACCGGACAGCAAAACATAAGTGTTATCGATATAGTATTCTAATTTCATAAAACTTATATAGTTTTAATTAATTAGCGGCCACAATAAACTTTCGCGTACCGAAGTATGATTGTAAAAATTCAAATTTAAAATTAGTTGATTTTTATCGAAAACACTTATGTTTAGGATGGTTTCCCTATATATTGATTGCGGGTTTTAAAAACGATACCCTAAATCATTTAGCATCGAATTAGCATCGGATTAGCCTGATCCGATGCTAATTCGACGCTATTTAGCATCGAATTAGCATCGGATCAGGCTAATCCGATGCTAATTCGATGCTAAATGATTTAGGGTATCGTGTATCGTTAACTCAGACGATTACCGGACAGCAAAACATAAGTGTTATCGATATAGTATTCTAATTTCATAAAACTTATATAGTTTTAATTAATTAGCGGCCACAATAAACTTTCGCGTACCGAAGTATGATTGTAAAAATTCAAATTTAAAATTAGTTGATTTTTATCGAAAACACTTATGTTTAGGATGGTTTCCCTATATATTGATTGCGGGTTTTAAAAACGATACCCTAAATCATTTAGCATCGAATTAGCATCGGATTAGCCTGATCCGAAACTAATTCGACGCTATTTAGCATCGAATTAGCATCGGATCAGGCTAATCCGATGCTAATTCGATGCTAAATGATTTAGGGTATCGTGTATCGTTAACTCAGACGATTACCGGACAGCAAAACATAAGTGTTATCGATATAGTATTCTAATTTCATAAAACTTATATAGTTTTAATTAATTAGCGGCCACAATAAACTTTCGCGTACCGAAGTATGATTGTAAAAATTCAAATTTAAAATTAGTTGATTTTTATCGAAAACACTTATGTTTAGGATGGTTTCCCTATATATTGATTGCGGGTTTTAAAAACGATACCCTAAATCATTTAGCATCGAATTAGCATCGGATTAGCCTGATCCGATGCTAATTCGACGCTATTTAGCATCGAATTAGCATCGAATCAGGCCAATCCGATGCTAATTCGATGCTAAATGATTTAGGGTATCGTGTATCGTTAACTCAGACGATTACCGGACAGCAAAACATAAGTGTTATCGATATAGTATTCTAATTTCATAAAACTTATATAGTTTTAATTAATTAGCGGCCACAATAAACTTTCGCGTACCGAAGTATGATTGTAAAAATTCAAATTTAAAATTAGTTGATTTTTATCGAAAACACTTATGTTTAGGATGGTTTCCCTATATATTGATTGCGGGTTTTAAAAACGATACCCTAAATCATTTAGCATCGAATTAGCATCGGATTAGCCTGATCCGATGCTAATTCGACGCTATTTAGCATCGAATTAGCATCGGATCAGGCTAATCCGATGCTAATTCGATGCTAAATGATTTAGGGTATCGTGTATCGTTAACTCAGACGATTACCGGACAGCAAAACATAAGTGTTATCGATATAGTATTCTAATTTCATAAAACTTATATAGTTTTAATTAATTAGCGGCCACAATAAACTTTCGCGTACCGAAGTATGATTGTAAAAATTCAAATTTAAAATTAGTTGATTTTTATCGAAAACACTTATGTTTAGGATGGTTTCCCTATATATTGATTGCGGGTTTTAAAAACGATACCCTAAATCATTTAGCATCGAATTAGCATCGGATTAGCCTGATCCGATGCTAATTCGACGCTATTTAGCATCGAATTAGCATCGAATCTGGCCAATCCGATGCTAATTCGATGCTAAATGATTTAGGGTATCGTGTATCGTTAACTCAGACGATTACCGGACAGCAAAACATAAGTGTTATCGATATAGTATTCTAATTTCATAAAACTTATATAGTTTTAATTAATTAGCGGCCACAATAAACTTTCGCGTACCGAAGTATGATTGTAAAAATTCAAATTTAAAATTAGTTGATTTTTATCGAAAACACTTATGTTTAGGATGGTTTCCCTATATATTGATTGCGGGTTTTAAAAACGATACCCTAAATCATTTAGCATCGAATTAGCATCGGATTAGCCTGATCCGATGCTAATTCGACGCTATTTAGCATCGAATTAGCATCGAATCAGGCCAATCCGATGCTAATTCGATGCTAAATGATTTAGGGTATCGTGTATCGTTAACTCAGACGATTACCGGACAGCAAAACATAAGTGTTATCGATATAGTATTCTAATTTCATAAAACTTATATAGTTTTAATTAATTAGCGGCCACAATAAACTTTCGCGTACCGAAGTATGATTGTAAAAATTCAAATTTAAAATTAGTTGATTTTTATCGAAAACACTTATGTTTAGGATGGTTTCCCTATATATTGATTGCGGGTTTTAAAAACGATACCCTAAATCATTTAGCATCGAATTAGCATCGGATTAGCCTGATCCGATGCTAATTCGACGCTATTTAGCATCGAATTAGCATCGGATCAGGCTAATCCGATGCTAATTCGATGCTAAATGATTTAGGGTATCGTGTATCGTTAACTCAGACGATTACCGGACAGCAAAACATAAGTGTTATCGATATAGTATTCTAATTTCATAAAACTTATATAGTTTTAATTAATTAGCGGCCACAATAAACTTTCGCGTACCGAAGTATGATTGTAAAAATTCAAATTTAAAATTAGTTGATTTTTATCGAAAACACTTATGTTTAGGATGGTTTCCCTATATATTGATTGCGGGTTTTAAAAACGATACCCTAAATCATTTAGCATCGAATTAGCATCGGATTAGCCTGATCCGATGCTAATTCGACGCTATTTAGCATCGAATTAGCATCGAATCAGGCCAATCCGATGCTAATTCGATGCTAAATGATTTAGGGTATCGTGTATCGTTAACTCAGACGATTACCGGACAGCAAAACATAAGTGTTATCGATATAGTATTCTAATTTCATAAAACTTATATAGTTTTAATTAATTAGCGGCCACAATAAACTTTCGCGTACCGAAGTATGATTGTAAAAATTCAAATTTAAAATTAGTTGATTTTTATCGAAAACACTTATGTTTAGGATGGTTTCCCTATATATTGATTGCGGGTTTTAAAAACGATACCCTAAATCATTTAGCATCGAATTAGCATCGGATTAGCCTGATCCGATGCTAATTCGACGCTATTTAGCATCGAATTAGCATCGAATCTGGCCAATCCGATGCTAATTCGATGCTAAATGATTTAGGGTATCGTGTATCGTTAACTCAGACGATTACCGGACAGCAAAACATAAGTGTTATCGATATAGTATTCTAATTTCATAAAACTTATATAGTTTTAATTAATTAGCGGCCACAATAAACTTTCGCGTACCGAAGTATGATTGTAAAAATTCAAATTTAAAATTAGTTGATTTTTATCGAAAACACTTATGTTTAGGATGGTTTCCCTATATATTGATTGCGGGTTTTAAAAACGATACCCTAAATCATTTAGCATCGAATTAGCATCGGATTAGCCTGATCCGATGCTAATTCGACGCTATTTAGCATCGAATTAGCATCGGATCAGGCTAATCCGATGCTAATTCGATGCTAAATGATTTAGGGTATCGTGTATCGTTAACTCAGACGATTACCGGACAGCAAAACATAAGTGTTATCGATATAGTATTCTAATTTCATAAAACTTATATAGTTTTAATTAATTAGCGGCCACAATAAACTTTCGCGTACCGAAGTATGATTGTAAAAATTCAAATTTAAAATTAGTTGATTTTTATCGAAAACACTTATATTTAGGATGGTTTCCCTATATATTGATTGCGGGTTTTAAAAACGATACCCTAAATCATTTAGCATCGAATTAGCATCGGATTAGCCTGATCCGATGCTAATTCGACGCTATTTAGCATCGAATTAGCATCGAATCAGGCCAATCCGATGCTAATTCGATGCTAAATGATTTAGGGTATCGTGTATCGTTAACTCAGACGATTACCGGACAGCAAAACATAAGTGTTATCGATATAGTATTCTAATTTCATAAAACTTATATAGTTTTAATTAATTAGCGGCCACAATAAACTTTCGCGTACCGAAGTATGATTGTAAAAATTCAAATTTAAAATTAGTTGATTTTTATCGAAAACACTTATGTTTAGGATGGTTTCCCTATATATTGATTGCGGGTTTTAAAAACGATACCCTAAATCATTTAGCATCGAATTAGCATCGGATTAGCCTGATCCGATGCTAATTCGACGCTATTTAGCATCGAATTAGCATCGGATCAGGCTAATCCGATGCTAATTCGATGCTAAATGATTTAGGGTATCGTGTATCGTTAACTCAGACGATTACCGGACAGCAAAACATAAGTGTTATCGATATAGTATTCTAATTTCATAAAACTTATATAGTTTTAATTAATTAGCGGCCACAATAAACTTTCGCGTACCGAAGTATGATTGTAAAAATTCAAATTTAAAATTAGTTGATTTTTATCGAAAACACTTATGTTTAGGATGGTTTCCCTATATATTGATTGCGGGTTTTAAAAACGATACCCTAAATCATTTAGCATCGAATTAGCATCGGATTAGCCTGATCCGAAACTAATTCGACGCTATTTAGCATCGAATTAGCATCGGATCAGGCTAATCCGATGCTAATTCGATGCTAAATGATTTAGGGTATCGTGTATCGTTAACTCAGACGATTACCGGACAGCAAAACATAAGTGTTATCGATATAGTATTCTAATTTCATAAAACTTATATAGTTTTAATTAATTAGCGGCCACAATAAACTTTCGCGTACCGAAGTATGATTGTAAAAATTCAAATTTAAAATTAGTTGATTTTTATCGAAAACACTTATGTTTAGGATGGTTTCCCTATATATTGATTGCGGGTTTTAAAAACGATACCCTAAATCATTTAGCATCGAATTAGCATCGGATTAGCCTGATCCGATGCTAATTCGACGCTAAATGATTTAGGGTATCGTGTATCGTTAACTCAGACGATTACCGGACAGCAAAACATAAGTGTTATCGATATAGTATTCTAATTTCATAAAACTTATATAGTTTTAATTAATTAGCGGCCACAATAAACTTTCGCGTACCGAAGTATGATTGTAAAAATTCAAATTTAAAATTAGTTGATTTTTATCGAAAACACTTATGTTTAGGATGGTTTCCCTATATATTGATTGCGGGTTTTAAAAACGATACCCTAAATCATTTAGCATCGAATTAGCATCGGATTAGCCTGATCCGATGCTAATTCGACGCTATTTAGCATCGAATTAGCATCGGATCAGGCTAATCCGATGCTAATTCGATGCTAAATGATTTAGGGTATCGTGTATCGTTAACTCAGACGGTTACCGGACAGCAAAACATAAGTGTTATCGATATAGTATTCTAATTTCATAAAACTTATATAGTTTTAATTAATTAGCGGCCACAATAAACTTTCGCGTACCGAAGTATGATTGTAAAAATTCAAATTTAAAATTAGTTGATTTTTATCGAAAACACTTATGTTTAGGATGGTTTCCCTATATATTGATTGCGGGTTTTAAAAACGATACCCTAAATCATTTAGCATCGAATTAGCATCGGATTAGCCTGATCCGATGCTAATTCGACGCTATTTAGCATCGAATTAGCATCGAATCAGGCCAATCCGATGCTAATTCGATGCTAAATGATTTAGGGTATCGTGTATCGTTAACTCAGACGATTACCGGACAGCAAAACATAAGTGTTATCGATATAGTATTCTAATTTCATAAAACTTATAGAGTTTTAATTAATTAGCGGCCACAATAAACTTTCGCGTACCGAAGTATGATTGTAAAAATTCAAATTTAAAATTAGTTGGTTTTTATCGAAAACACTTATGTTTAGGATGGTTTCCCTATATATTGATTGCGGGTTTTAAAAACGATACCCTAAATCATTTAGCATCGAATTAGCATCGGATTAGCCTGATCCGATGCTAATTCGACGCTATTTAGCATCGAATTAGCATCGGATCAGGCTAATCCGATGCTAATTCGATGCTAAATGATTTAGGGTATCGTGTATCGTTAACTCAGACGATTACCGGACAGCAAAACATAAGTGTTATCGATATAGTATTCTAATTTCATAAAACTTATATAGTTTTAATTAATTAGCGGCCACAATAAACTTTCGCGTACCGAAGTATGATTGTAAAAATTCAAATTTAAAATTAGTTGATTTTTATCGAAAACACTTATGTTTAGGATGGTTTCCCTATATATTGATTGCGGGTTTTAAAAACGATACCCTAAATCATTTAGCATCGAATTAGCATCGGATTAGCCTGATCCGATGCTAATTCGACGCTATTTAGCATCGAATTAGCATCGAATCAGGCCAATCCGATGCTAATTCGATGCTAAATGATTTAGGGTATCGTGTATCGTTAACTCAGACGATTACCGGACAGCAAAACATAAGTGTTATCGATATAGTATTCTAATTTCATAAAACTTATATAGTTTTAATTAATTAGCGGCCACAATAAACTTTCGCGTACCGAAGTATGATTGTAAAAATTCAAATTTAAAATTAGTTGATTTTTATCGAAAACACTTATGTTTAGGATGGTTTCCCTATATATTGATTGCGGGTTTTAAAAACGATACCCTAAATCATTTAGCATCGAATTAGCATCGGATTAGCCTGATCCGATGCTAATTCGATGCTAAATAGCGTCGAATTAGCATCGGATCAGGCTAATCCGATGCTAATTCGATGCTAAATGATTTAGGGTATCGTGTATCGTTAACTCAGACGATTACCGGACAGCAAAACATAAGTGTTATCGATATAGTATTCTAATTTCATAAACCTTATATAGTTTTAATTAATTAGCGGCCACAATAAACTTTCGCGTACCGAAGTATGATTGTAAAAATTCAAATTTAAAATTAGTTGATTTTTATCGAAAACACTTATGTTTAGGATGGTTTCCCTATATATTGATTGCGGGTTTTAAAAACGATACCCTAAATCATTTAGCATCGAATTAGCATCGGATTAGCCTGATCCGATGCTAATTCGACGCTATTTAGCATCGAATTAGCATCGGATCAGGCTAATCCGATGCTAATTCGATGCTAAATGATTTAGGGTATCGTGTATCGTTAACTCAGACGATTACCGGACAGCAACACATAAGTGTTATCGATATAGTATTCTAATTTCATAAAACTTATATAGTTTTAATTAATTAGCGGCCACAATAAACTTTCGCGTACCGAAGTATGATTGTAAAAATTCAAATTTAAAATTAGTTGATTTTTATCGAAAACACTTATGTTTAGGATGGTTTCCCTATATATTGATTGCGGGTTTTAAAAACGATACCCTAAATCATTTAGCATCGAATTAGCATCGGATTAGCCTGATCCGATGCTAATTCGACGCTATTTAGCATCGAATTAGCATCGAATCAGGCCAATCCGATGCTAATTCGATGCTAAATGATTTAGGGTATCGTGTATCGTTAACTCAGACGATTACCGGACAGCAAAACATAAGTGTTATCGATATAGTATTCTAATTTCATAAAACTTATATAGTTTTAATTAATTAGCGGCCACAATAAACTTTCGCGTACCGAAGTATGATTGTAAAAATTCAAATTTAAAATTAGTTGATTTTTATCGAAAACACTTATGTTTAGGATGGTTTCCCTATATATTGATTGCGGGTTTTAAAAACGATACCCTAAATCATTTAGCATCGAATTAGCATCGGATTAGCCTGATCCGAAACTAATTCGACGCTATTTAGCATCGAATTAGCATCGGATCAGGCTAATCCGATGCTAATTCGATGCTAAATGATTTAGGGTATCGTGTATCGTTAACTCAGACGATTACCGGACAGCAAAACATAAGTGTTATCGATATAGTATTCTAATTTCATAAAACTTATATAGTTTTAATTAATTAGCGGCCACAATAAACTTTCGCGTACCGAAGTATGATTGTAAAAATTCAAATTTAAAATTAGTTGATTTTTATCGAAAACACTTATGTTTAGGATGGTTTCCCTATATATTGATTGCGGGTTTTAAAAACGATACCCTAAATCATTTAGCATCGAATTAGCATCGGATTAGCCTGATCCGATGCTAATTCGACGCTATTTAGCATCGAATTAGCATCGGATCAGGCTAATCCGATGCTAATTCGATGCTAAATGATTTAGGGTATCGTGTATCGTTAACTCAGACGATTACCGGACAGCAAAACATAAGTGTTATCGATATAGTATTCTAATTTCATAAAACTTATATAGTTTTAATTAATTAGCGGCCACAATAAACTTTCGCGTACCGAAGTATGATTGTAAAAATTCAAATTTAAAATTAGTTGATTTTTATCGAAAACACTTATGTTTAGGATGGTTTCCCTATATATTGATTGCGGGTTTTAAAAACGATACCCTAAATCATTTAGCATCGAATTAGCATCGGATTAGCCTGATCCGATGCTAATTCGACGCTATTTAGCATCGAATTAGCATCGAATCAGGCCAATCCGATGCTAATTCGATGCTAAATGATTTAGGGTATCGTGTATCGTTAACTCAGACGATTACCGGACAGCAAAACATAAGTGTTATCGATATAGTATTCTAATTTCATAAAACTTATATAGTTTTAATTAATTAGCGGCCACAATAAACTTTCGCGTACCGAAGTATGATTGTAAAAATTCAAATTTAAAATTAGTTGATTTTTATCGAAAACACTTATGTTTAGGATGGTTTCCCTATATATTGATTGCGGGTTTTAAAAACGATACCCTAAATCATTTAGCATCGAATTAGCATCGGATTAGCCTGATCCGAAACTAATTCGACGCTATTTAGCATCGAATTAGCATCGGATCAGGCTAATCCGATGCTAATTCGATGCTAAATGATTTAGGGTATCGTGTATCGTTAACTCAGACGATTACCGGACAGCAAAACATAAGTGTTATCGATATAGTATTCTAATTTCATAAAACTTATATAGTTTTAATTAATTAGCGGCCACAATAAACTTTCGCGTACCGAAGTATGATTGTAAAAATTCAAATTTAAAATTAGTTGATTTTTATCGAAAACACTTATGTTTAGGATGGTTTCCCTATATATTGATTGCGGGTTTTAAAAACGATACCCTAAATCATTTAGCATCGAATTAGCATCGGATTAGCCTGATCCGATGCTAATTCGACGCTATTTAGCATCGAATTAGCATCGAATCAGGCCAATCCGATGCTAATTCGATGCTAAATGATTTAGGGTATCGTGTATCGTTAACTCAGACGATTACCGGACAGCAAAACATAAGTGTTATCGATATAGTATTCTAATTTCATAAAACTTATATAGTTTTAATTAATTAGCGGCCACAATAAACTTTCGCGTACCGAAGTATGATTGTAAAAATTCAAATTTAAAATTAGTTGATTTTTATCGAAAACACTTATGTTTAGGATGGTTTCCCTATATATTGATTGCGGGTTTTAAAAACGATACCCTAAATCATTTAGCATCGAATTAGCATCGGATTAGCCTGATCCGAAACTAATTCGACGCTATTTAGCATCGAATTAGCATCGGATCAGGCTAATCCGATGCTAATTCGATGCTAAATGATTTAGGGTATCGTGTATCGTTAACTCAGACGATTACCGGACAGCAAAACATAAGTGTTATCGATATAGTATTCTAATTTCATAAAACTTATATAGTTTTAATTAATTAGCGGCCACAATAAACTTTCGCGTACCGAAGTATGATTGTAAAAATTCAAATTTAAAATTAGTTGATTTTTATCGAAAACACTTATGTTTAGGATGGTTTCCCTATATATTGATTGCGGGTTTTAAAAACGATACCCTAAATCATTTAGCATCGAATTAGCATCGGATTAGCCTGATCCGATGCTAATTCGACGCTATTTAGCATCGAATTAGCATCGGATCAGGCTAATCCGATGCTAATTCGATGCTAAATGATTTAGGGTATCGTGTATCGTTAACTCAGACGATTACCGGACAGCAAAACATAAGTGTTATCGATATAGTATTCTAATTTCATAAAACTTATATAGTTTTAATTAATTAGCGGCCACAATAAACTTTCGCGTACCGAAGTATGATTGTAAAAATTCAAATTTAAAATTAGTTGATTTTTATCGAAAACACTTATGTTTAGGATGGTTTCCCTATATATTGATTGCGGGTTTTAAAAACGATACCCTAAATCATTTAGCATCGAATTAGCATCGGATTAGCCTGATCCGATGCTAATTCGACGCTATTTAGCATCGAATTAGCATCGAATCAGGCCAATCCGATGCTAATTCGATGCTAAATGATTTAGGGTATCGTGTATCGTTAACTCAGACGATTACCGGACAGCAAAACATAAGTGTTATCGATATAGTATTCTAATTTCATAAAACTTATATAGTTTTAATTAATTAGCGGCCACAATAAACTTTCGCGTACCGAAGTATGATTGTAAAAATTCAAATTTAAAATTAGTTGATTTTTATCGAAAACACTTATGTTTAGGATGGTTTCCCTATATATTGATTGCGGGTTTTAAAAACGATACCCTAAATCATTTAGCATCGAATTAGCATCGGATTAGCCTGATCCGAAACTAATTCGACGCTATTTAGCATCGAATTAGCATCGGATCAGGCTAATCCGATGCTAATTCGATGCTAAATGATTTAGGGTATCGTGTATCGTTAACTCAGACGATTACCGGACAGCAAAACATAAGTGTTATCGATATAGTATTCTAATTTCATAAAACTTATATAGTTTTAATTAATTAGCGGCCACAATAAACTTTCGCGTACCGAAGTATGATTGTAAAAATTCAAATTTAAAATTAGTTGATTTTTATCGAAAACACTTATGTTTAGGATGGTTTCCCTATATATTGATTGCGGGTTTTAAAAACGATACCCTAAATCATTTAGCATCGAATTAGCATCGGATTAGCCTGATCCGATGCTAATTCGACGCTATTTAGCATCGAATTAGCATCGAATCAGGCCAATCCGATGCTAATTCGATGCTAAATGATTTAGGGTATCGTGTATCGTTAACTCAGACGATTACCGGACAGCAAAACATAAGTGTTATCGATATAGTATTCTAATTTCATAAAACTTATATAGTTTTAATTAATTAGCGGCCACAATAAACTTTCGCGTACCGAAGTATGATTGTAAAAATTCAAATTTAAAATTAGTTGATTTTTATCGAAAACACTTATGTTTAGGATGGTTTCCCTATATATTGATTGCGGGTTTTAAAAACGATACCCTAAATCATTTAGCATCGAATTAGCATCGGATTAGCCTGATCCGATGCTAATTCGACGCTATTTAGCATCGAATTAACATCGGATCAGGCTAATCCGATGCTAATTCGATGCTAAATGATTTAGGGTATCGTGTATCGTTAACTCAGACGATTACCGGACAGCAAAACATAAGTGTTATCGATATAGTATTCTAATTTCATAAAACTTATATAGTTTTAATTAATTAGCGGCCACAATAAACTTTCGCGTACCGAAGTATGATTGTAAAAATTCAAATTTAAAATTAGTTGATTTTTATCGAAAACACTTATGTTTAGGATGGTTTCCCTATATATTGATTGCGGGTTTTAAAAACGATACCCTAAATCATTTAGCATCGAATTAGCATCGGATTAGCCTGATCCGATGCTAATTCGACGCTATTTAGCATCGAATTAGCATCGAATCAGGCCAATCCGATGCTAATTCGATGCTAAATGATTTAGGGTATCGTGTATCGTTAACTCAGACGATTACCGGACAGCAAAACATAAGTGTTATCGATATAGTATTCTAATTTCATAAAACTTATATAGTTTTAATTAATTAGCGGCCACAATAAACTTTCGCGTACCGAAGTATGATTGTAAAAATTCAAATTTAAAATTAGTTGATTTTTATCGAAAACACTTATGTTTAGGATGGTTTCCCTATATATTGATTGCGGGTTTTAAAAACGATACCCTAAATCATTTAGCATCGAATTAGCATCGGATTAGCCTGATCCGATGCTAATTCGACGCTATTTAGCATCGAATTAGCATCGGATCAGGCTAATCCGATGCTAATTCGATGCTAAATGATTTAGGGTATCGTGTATCGTTAACTCAGACGGTTACCGGACAGCAAAACATAAGTGTTATCGATATAGTATTCTAATTTCATAAAACTTATATAGTTTTAATTAATTAGCGGCCACAATAAACTTTCGCGTACCGAAGTATGATTGTAAAAATTCAAATTTAAAATTAGTTGATTTTTATCGAAAACACTTATGTTTAGGATGGTTTCCCTATATATTGATTGCGGGTTTTAAAAACGATACCCTAAATCATTTAGCATCGAATTAGCATCGGATTAGCCTGATCCGATGCTAATTCGACGCTATTTAGCATCGAATTAGCATCGAATCAGGCCAATCCGATGCTAATTCGATGCTAAATGATTTAGGGTATCGTGTATCGTTAACTCAGACGATTACCGGACAGCAAAACATAAGTGTTATCGATATAGTATTCTAATTTCATAAAACTTATATAGTTTTAATTAATTAGCGGCCACAATAAACTTTCGCGTACCGAAGTATGATTGTAAAAATTCAAATTTAAAATTAGTTGATTTTTATCGAAAACACTTATGTTTAGGATGGTTTCCCTATATATTGATTGCGGGTTTTAAAAACGATACCCTAAATCATTTAGCATCGAATTAGCATCGGATTAGCCTGATCCGATGCTAATTCGACGCTATTTAGCATCGAATTAGCATCGGATCAGGCTAATCCGATGCTAATTCGATGCTAAATGATTTAGGGTATCGTGTATCGTTAACTCAGACGATTACCGGACAGCAAAACATAAGTGTTATCGATATAGTATTCTAATTTCATAAAACTTATATAGTTTTAATTAATTAGCGGCCACAATAAACTTTCGCGTACCGAAGTATGATTGTAAAAATTCAAATTTAAAATTAGTTGATTTTTATCGAAAACACTTATGTTTAGGATGGTTTCCCTATATATTGATTGCGGGTTTTAAAAACGATACCCTAAATCATTTAGCATCGAATTAGCATCGGATTAGCCTGATCCGATGCTAATTCGACGCTCTTTAGCATCGAATTAGCATCGAATCAGGCCAATCCGATGCTAATTCGATGCTAAATGATTTAGGGTATCGTGTATCGTTAACTCAGACGATTACCGGACAGCAAAACATAAGTGAATCGATATAGTATTCTAATTTCATAAAACTTATATAGTTTTAATTAATTAGCGGCCACAATAAACTTTCGCGTACCGAAGTATGATTGTAAAAATTCAAATTTAAAATTAGTTGATTTTTATCGAAAACACTTATGTTTAGGATGGTTTCCCTATATATTGATTGCGGGTTTTAAAAACGATACCCTAAATCATTTAGCATCGAATTAGCATCGGATTAGCCTGATCCGATGCTAATTCGACGCTATTTAGCATCGAATTAGCATCGAATCAGGCCAATCCGATGCTAATTCGATGCTAAATGATTTAGGGTATCGTGTATCGTTAACTCAGACGATTACCGGACAGCAAAACATAAGTGTTATCGATATAGTATTCTAATTTCATAAAACTTATATAGTTTTAATTAATTAGCGGCCACAATAAACTTTCGCGTACCGAAGTATGATTGTAAAAATTCAAATTTAAAATTAGTTGATTTTTATCGAAAACACTTTTGTTTAGGATGGTTTCCCTATATATTGATTGCGGGTTTTAAAAACGATACCCTAAATCATTTAGCATCGAATTAGCATCGGATTAGCCTGATCCGATGCTAATTCGATGCTAAATAGCGTCGAATTAGCATCGGATCAGGCTAATCCGATGCTAATTCGATGCTAAATGATTTAGGGTATCGTGTATCGATAACTCAGACGATTACCGGACAGCAAAACATAAGTGTTATCGATATAGTATTCTAATTTCATAAAACTTATATAGTTTTAATTAATTAGCGGCCACAATAAACTTTCGCGTACCGAAGTATGATTGTAAAAATTCAAATTTAAAATTAGTTGATTTTTATCGAAAACACTTATGTTTAGGATGGTTTCCCTATATATTGATTGCGGGTTTTAAAAACGATACCCTAAATCATTTAGCATCGAATTAGCATCGGATTAGCCTGATCCGAAACTAATTCGACGCTATTTAGCATCGAATTAGCATCGGATCAGGCTAATCCGATGCTAATTCGATGCTAAATGATTTAGGGTATCGTGTATCGTTAACTCAGACGGTTACCGGACAGCAAAACATAAGTGTTATCGATATAGTATTCTAATTTCATAAAACTTATATAGTTTTAATTAATTAGCGGCCACAATAAACTTTCGCGTACCGAAGTATGATTGTAAAAATTCAAATTTAAAATTAGTTGATTTTTATCGAAAACACTTATGTTTAGGATGGTTTCCCTATATATTGATTGCGGGTTTTAAAAACGATACCCTAAATCATTTAGCATCGAATTAGCATCGGATTAGCCTGATCCGATGCTAATTCGACGCTATTTAGCATCGAATTAGCATCGAATCAGGCCAATCCGATGCTAATTCGATGCTAAATGATTTAGGGTATCGTGTATCGTTAACTCAGACGATTACCGGACAGCAAAACATAAGTGTTATCGATATAGTATTCTAATTTCATAAAACTTATATAGTTTTAATTAATTAGCGGCCACAATAAACTTTCGCGTACCGAAGTATGATTGTAAAAATTCAAATTTAAAATTAGTTGATTTTTATCGAAAACACTTATGTTTAGGATGGTTTCCCTATATATTGATTGCGGGTTTTAAAAACGATACCCTAAATCATTTAGCATCGAATTAGCATCGGATTAGCCTGATCCGATGCTAATTCGACGCTATTTAGCATCGAATTAGCATCGGATCAGGCTAATCCGATGCTAATTCGATGCTAAATGATTTAGGGTATCGTGTATCGTTAACTCAGACGGTTACCGGACAGCAAAACATAAGTGTTATCGATATAGTATTCTAATTTCATAAAACTTATATAGTTTTAATTAATTAGCGGCCACAATAAACTTTCGCGTACCAAAGTATGATTGTAAAAATTCAAATTTAAAATTAGTTGATTTTTATCGAAAACACTTATGTTTAGGATGGTTTCCCTATATATTGATTGCGGGTTTTAAAAACGATACCCTAAATCATTTAGCATCGAATTAGCATCGGATTAGCCTGATCCGATGCTAATTCGACGCTATTTAGCATCGAATTAGCATCGGATCAGGCTAATCTGATGCTAATTCGATGCTAAATGATTTAGGGTATCGTGTATCGTTAACTCAGACGGTTACCGGACAGCAAAACATAAGTGTTATCGATATAGTATTCTAATTTCATAAAACTTATATAGTTTTAATTAATTAGCGGCCACAATAAACTTTCGCGTACCAAAGTATGATTGTAAAAATTCAAATTTAAAATTAGTTGATTTTTATCGAAAACACTTATGTTTAGGATGGTTTCCCTATATATTGATTGCGGGTTTTAAAAACGATACCCTAAATCATTTAGCATCGAATTAGCATCGGATTAGCCTGATCCGATGCTAATTCGACGCTATTTAGCATCGAATTAGCATCGAATCAGGCCAATCCGATGCTAATTCGATGCTAAATGATTTAGGGTATCGTGTATCGTTAACTCAGACGATTACCGGACAGCAAAACATAAGTGTTATCGATATAGTATTCTAATTTCATAAAACTTATATAGTTTTAATTAATTAGCGGCCACAATAAACTTTCGCGTACCGAAGTATGATTGTAAAAATTCAAATTTAAAATTAGTTGATTTTTATCGAAAACACTTATGTTTAGGATGGTTTCCCTATATATTGATTGCGGGTTTTAAAAACGATACCCTAAATCATTTAGCATCGAATTAGCATCGGATTAGCCTGATCCGATGCTAATTCGACGCTATTTAGCATCGAATTAGCATCGGATCAGGCTAATCCGATGCTAATTCGATGCTAAATGATTTAGGGTATCGTGTATCGTTAACTCAGACGATTACCGGACAGCAAAACATAAGTGTTATCGATATAGTATTCTAATTTCATAAAACTTATATAGTTTTAATTAATTAGCGGCCACAATAAACTTTCGCGTACCGAAGTATGATTGTAAAAATTCAAATTTAAAATTAGTTGATTTTTATCGAAAACACTTATGTTTAGGATGGTTTCCCTATATATTGATTGCGGGTTTTAAAAACGATACCCTAAATCATTTAGCATCGAATTAGCATCGGATTAGCCTGATCCGATGCTAATTCGACGCTATTTAGCATCGAATTAGCATCGAATCAGGCCAATCCGATGCTAATTCGATGCTAAATGATTTAGGGTATCGTGTATCGTTAACTCAGACGATTACCGGACAGCAAAACATAAGTGAATCGATATAGTATTCTAATTTCATAAAACTTATATAGTTTTAATTAATTAGCGGCCACAATAAACTTTCGCGTACCGAAGTATGATTGTAAAAATTCAAATTTAAAATTAGTTGATTTTTATCGAAAACACTTATGTTTAGGATGGTTTCCCTATATATTGATTGCGGGTTTTAAAAACGATACCCTAAATCATTTAGCATCGAATTAGCATCGGATTAGCCTGATCCGATGCTAATTCGACGCTATTTAGCATCGAATTAGCATCGAATCAGGCCAATCCGATGCTAATTCGATGCTAAATGATTTAGGGTATCGTGTATCGTTAACTCAGACGATTACCGGACAGCAAAACATAAGTGTTATCGATATAGTATTCTAATTTCATAAAACTTATATAGTTTTAATTAATTAGCGGCCACAATAAACTTTCGCGTACCGAAGTATGATTGTAAAAATTCAAATTTAAAATTAGTTGATTTTTATCGAAAACACTTTTGTTTAGGATGGTTTCCCTATATATTGATTGCGGGTTTTAAAAACGATACCCTAAATCATTTAGCATCGAATTAGCATCGGATTAGCCTGATCCGATGCTAATTCGATGCTAAATAGCGTCGAATTAGCATCGGATCAGGCTAATCCGATGCTAATTCGATGCTAAATGATTTAGGGTATCGTGTATCGATAACTCAGACGATTACCGGACAGCAAAACATAAGTGTTATCGATATAGTATTCTAATTTCATAAAACTTATATAGTTTTAATTAATTAGCGGCCACAATAAACTTTCGCGTACCGAAGTATGATTGTAAAAATTCAAATTTAAAATTAGTTGATTTTTATCGAAAACACTTATGTTTAGGATGGTTTCCCTATATATTGATTGCGGGTTTTAAAAACGATACCCTAAATCATTTAGCATCGAATTAGCATCGGATTAGCCTGATCCGAAACTAATTCGACGCTATTTAGCATCGAATTAGCATCGGATCAGGCTAATCCGATGCTAATTCGATGCTAAATGATTTAGGGTATCGTGTATCGTTAACTCAGACGGTTACCGGACAGCAAAACATAAGTGTTATCGATATAGTATTCTAATTTCATAAAACTTATATAGTTTTAATTAATTAGCGGCCACAATAAACTTTCGCGTACCGAAGTATGATTGTAAAAATTCAAATTTAAAATTAGT
Source organism: Arabis hirsuta (assembly GCA_964056655.1). Classification (NCBI taxonomy): domain Eukaryota; kingdom Viridiplantae; phylum Streptophyta; class Magnoliopsida; order Brassicales; family Brassicaceae; genus Arabis; species Arabis hirsuta. The sequence goes on from OZ053310.1 coordinate 24,151,778, forward strand.
TGATTTTTATCGAAAACACTTATGTTTAGGATGGTTTCCCTATATATTGATTGCGGGTTTTAAAAACGATACCCTAAATCATTTAGCATCGAATTAGCATCGGATTAGCCTGATCCGATGCTAATTCGACGCTATTTAGCATCGAATTAGCATCGAATCAGGCCAATCCGATGCTAATTCGATGCTAAATGATTTAGGGTATCGTGTATCGTTAACTCAGACGATTACCGGACAGCAAAACATAAGTGTTATCGATATAGTATTCTAATTTCATAAAACTTATATAGTTTTAATTAATTAGCGGCCACAATAAACTTTCGCGTACCGAAGTATGATTGTAAAAATTCAAATTTAAAATTAGTTGATTTTTATCGAAAACACTTATGTTTAGGATGGTTTCCCTATATATTGATTGCGGGTTTTAAAAACGATACCCTAAATCATTTAGCATCGAATTAGCATCGGATTAGCCTGATCCGAAACTAATTCGACGCTATTTAGCATCGAATTAGCATCGGATCAGGCTAATCCGATGCTAATTCGATGCTAAATGATTTAGGGTATCGTGTATCGTTAACTCAGACAATTACCGGACAGCAAAACATAAGTGTTATCGATATAGTATTCTAATTTCATAAAACTTATATAGTTTTAATTAATTAGCGGCCACAATAAACTTTCGCGTACCGAAGTATGATTGTAAAAATTCAAATTTAAAATTAGTTGATTTTTATCGAAAACACTTATGTTTAGGATGGTTTCCCTATATATTGATTGCGGGTTTTAAAAACGATACCCTAAATCATTTAGCATCGAATTAGCATCGGATTAGCCTGATCCGATGCTAATTCGACGCTATTTAGCATCGAATTAGCATCGAATCAGGCCAATCCGATGCTAATTCGATGCTAAATGATTTAGGGTATCGTGTATCGTTAACTCAGACGATTACCGGACAGCAAAACATAAGTGTTATCGATATAGTATTCTAATTTCATAAAACTTATATAGTTTTAATTAATTAGCGGCCACAATAAACTTTCGCGTACCGAAGTATGATTGTAAAAATTCAAATTTAAAATTAGTTGATTTTTATCGAAAACACTTATGTTTAGGATGGTTTCCCTATATATTGATTGCGGGTTTTAAAAACGATACCCTAAATCATTTAGCATCGAATTAGCATCGGATTAGCCTGATCCGATGCTAATTCGACGCTATTTAGCATCGAATTAGCATCGGATCAGGCTAATCCGATGCTAATTCGATGCTAAATGATTTAGGGTATCGTGTATCGTTAACTCAGACGGTTACCGGACAGCAAAACATAAGTGTTATCGATATAGTATTCTAATTTCATAAAACTTATATAGTTTTAATTAATTAGCGGCCACAATAAACTTTCGCGTACCGAAGTATGATTGTAAAAATTCAAATTTAAAATTAGTTGATTTTTATCGAAAACACTTATGTTTAGGATGGTTTCCCTATATATTGATTGCGGGTTTTAAAAACGATACCCTAAATCATTTAGCATCGAATTAGCATCGGATTAGCCTGATCCGATGCTAATTCGACGCTATTTAGCATCGAATTAGCATCGAATCAGGCCAATCCGATGCTAATTCGATGCTAAATGATTTAGGGTATCGTGTATCGTTAACTCAGACGATTACCGGACAGCAAAACATAAGTGTTATCGATATAGTATTCTAATTTCATAAAACTTATATAGTTTTAATTAATTAGCGGCCACAATAAACTTTCGCGTACCGAAGTATGATTGTAAAAATTCAAATTTAAAATTAGTTGATTTTTATCGAAAACACTTATGTTTAGGATGGTTTCCCTATATATTGATTGCGGGTTTTAAAAACGATACCCTAAATCATTTAGCATCGAATTAGCATCGGATTAGCCTGATCCGAAACTAATTCGACGCTATTTAGCATCGAATTAGCATCGGATCAGGCTAATCCGATGCTAATTCGATGCTAAATGATTTAGGGTATCGTGTATCGTTAACTCAGACGGTTACCGGACAGCAAAACATAAGTGTTATCGATATAGTATTCTAATTTCATAAAACTTATATAGTTTTAATTAATTAGCGGCCACAATAAACTTTCGCGTACCGAAGTATGATTGTAAAAATTCAAATTTAAAATTAGTTGATTTTTATCGAAAACACTTATGTTTAGGATGGTTTCCCTATATATTGATTGCGGGTTTTAAAAACGATACCCTAAATCATTTTGCATCGAATTAGCATCGGATTAGCCTGATCCGATGCTAATTCGACGCTATTTAGCATCGAATTAGCATCGAATCAGGCCAATCCGATGCTAATTCGATGCTAAATGATTTAGGGTATCGTGTATCGTTAACTCAGACGATTACCGGACAGCAAAACATAAGTGTTATCGATATAGTATTCTAATTTCATAAAACTTATATAGTTTTAATTAATTAGTGGCCACAATAAACTTTCGCGTACCGAAGTATGATTGTAAAAATTCAAATTTAAAATTAGTTGATTTTTATCGAAAACACTTATGTTTAGGATGGTTTCCCTATATATTGATTGCGGGTTTTAAAAACGATACCCTAAATCATTTAGCATCGAATTAGCATCGGATTAGCCTGATCCGATGCTAATTCGACGCTATTTAGCATCGAATTAGCATCGGATCAGGCTAATCCGATGCTAATTCGATGCTAAATGATTTAGGGTATCGTGTATCGTTAACTCAGACGATTACCGGACAGCAAAACATAAGTGTTATCGATATAGTATTCTAATTTCATAAAACTTATATAGTTTTAATTAATTAGCGGCCACAATAAACTTTCGCGTACCGAAGTATGATTGTAAAAATTCAAATTTAAAATTAGTTGATTTTTATCGAAAACACTTATGTTTAGGATGGTTTCCCTATATATTGATTGCGGGTTTTAAAAACGATACCCTAAATCATTTAGCATCGAATTAGCATCGGATTAGCCTGATCCGATGCTAATTCGACGCTATTTAGCATCGAATTAGCATCGGATCAGGCTAATCCGATGCTAATTCGATGCTAAATGATTTAGGGTATCGTGTATCGTTAACTCAGACGATTACCGGACAGCAAAACATAAGTGTTATCGATATAGTATTCTAATTTCATAAAACTTATATAGTTTTAATTAATTAGCGGCCACAATAAACTTTCGCGTACCGAAGTATGATTGTAAAAATTCAAATTTAAAATTAGTTGATTTTTATCGAAAACACTTATGTTTAGGATGGTTTCCCTATATATTGATTTCGGGTTTTAAAAACGATACCCTAAATCATTTAGCATCGAATTAGCATCGGATTAGCCTGATCCGATGCTAATTCGACGCTATTTAGCATCGAATTAGCATCGGATCAGGCCAATCCGATGCTAATTCGATGCTAAATGATTTAGGGTATCGTGTATCGTTAACTCAGACGATTACCGGACAGCAAAACATAAGTGTTATCGATATAGTATTCTAATTTCATAAAACTTATATAGTTTTAATTAATTAGCGGCCACAATAAACTTTCGCGTACCGAAGTATGATTGTAAAAATTCAAATTTAAAATTAGTTGATTTTTATCGAAAACACTTATGTTTAGGATGGTTTCCCTATATATTGATTGCGGGTTTTAAAAACGATACCCTAAATCATTTAGCATCGAATTAGCATCGGATTAGCCTGATCCGATGCTAATTCGACGCTATTTAGCATCGAATTAGCATCGGATCAGGCTAATCCGATGCTAATTCGATGCTAAATGATTTAGGGTATCGTGTATCGTTAACTCAGACGATTACCGGACAGCAAAACATAAGTGTTATCGATATAGTATTCTAATTTCATAAAACTTATATAGTTTTAATTAATTAGCGGCCACAATAAACTTTCGCGTACCGAAGTATGATTGTAAAAATTCAAATTTAAAATTAGTTGATTTTTATCGAAAACACTTATGTTTAGGATGGTTTCCCTATATATTGATTGCGGGTTTTAAAAACGATACCCTAAATCATTTAGCATCGAATTAGCATCGGATTAGCCTGATCCGATGCTAATTCGACGCTATTTAGCATCGAATTAGCATCGGATCAGGCTAATCCGATGCTAATTCGATGCTAAATGATTTAGGGTATCGTGTATCGTTAACTCAGACGATTACCGGACAGCAAAACATAAGTGTTATCGATATAGTATTCTAATTTCATAAAACTTATATAGTTTTAATTAATTAGCGGCCACAATAAACTTTCGCGTACCGAAGTATGATTGTAAAAATTCAAATTTAAAATTAGTTGATTTTTATCGAAAACACTTATGTTTAGGATGGTTTCCCTATATATTGATTGCGGGTTTTAAAAACGATACCCTAAATCATTTAGCATCGAATTAGCATCGGATTAGCCTGATCCGATGCTAATTCGACGCTATTTAGCATCGAATTAGCATCGGATCAGGCTAATCCGATGCTAATTCGATGCTAAATGATTTAGGGTATCGTGTATCGTTAACTCAGACGATTACCGGACAGCAAAACATAAGTGTTATCGATATAGTATTCTAATTTCATAAAACTTATATAGTTTTAATTAATTAGCGGCCACAATAAACTTTCGCGTACCGAAGTATGATTGTAAAAATTCAAATTTAAAATTAGTTGATTTTTATCGAAAACACTTATGTTTAGGATGGTTTCCCTATATATTGATTGCGGGTTTTAAAAACGATACCCTAAATCATTTAGCATCGAATTAGCATCGGATTAGCCTGATCCGATGCTAATTCGACGCTATTTAGCATCGAATTAGCATCGGATCAGGCTAATCCGATGCTAATTCGATGCTAAATGATTTAGGGTATCGTGTATCGTTAACTCAGACGATTACCGGACAGCAAAACATAAGTGTTATCGATATAGTATTCTAATTTCATAAAACTTATATAGTTTTAATTAATTAGCGGCCACAATAAACTTTCGCGTACCGAAGTATGATTGTAAAAATTCAAATTTAAAATTAGTTGATTTTTATCGAAAACACTTATGTTTAGGATGGTTTCCCTATATATTGATTGCGGGTTTTAAAAACGATACCCTAAATCATTTAGCATCGAATTAGCATCGGATTAGCCTGATCCGATGCTAATTCGACGCTATTTAGCATCGAATTAGCAGCGGATCAGGCTAATCCGATGCTAATTCGATGCTAAATGATTTAGGGTATCGTGTATCGTTAACTCAGACGATTACCGGACAGCAAAACATAAGTGTTATCGATATAGTATTCTAATTTCATAAAACTTATATAGTTTTAATTAATTAGCGGCCACAATAAACTTTCGCGTACCGAAGTATGATTGTAAAAATTCAAATTTAAAATTAGTTGATTTTTATCGAAAACACTTATGTTTAGGATGGTTTCCCTATATATTGATTGCGGGTTTTAAAAACGATACCCTAAATCATTTAGCATCGAATTAGCATCGGATTAGCCTGATCCGATGCTAATTCGACGCTATTTAGCATCGAATTAGCATCGGATCAGGCCAATCCGATGCTAATTCGATGCTAAATGATTTAGGGTATCGTGTATCGTTAACTCAGACGATTACCGGACAGCAAAACATAAGTGTTATCGATATAGTATTCTAATTTCATAAAACTTATATAGTTTTAATTAATTAGCGGCCACAATAAACTTTCGCGTACCGAAGTATGATTGTAAAAATTCAAATTTAAAATTAGTTGATTTTTATCGAAAACACTTATGTTTAGGATGGTTTCCCTATATATTGATTGCGGGTTTTAAAAACGATACCCTAAATCATTTAGCATCGAATTAGCATCGGATTAGCCTGATCCGATGCTAATTCGACGCTATTTAGCATCGAATTAGCATCGGATCAGGCTAATCCGATGCTAATTCGATGCTAAATGATTTAGGGTATCGTGTATCGTTAACTCAGACGATTACCGGACAGCAAAACATAAGTGTTATCGATATAGTATTGTAATTTCATAAAACTTATATAGTTTTAATTAATTAGCGGCCACAATAAACTTTCGCGTACCGAAGTATGATTGTAAAAATTCAAATTTAAAATTAGTTGATTTTTATCGAAAACACTTATGTTTAGGATGGTTTCCCTATATATTGATTGCGGGTTTTAAAAACGATACCCTAAATCATTTAGCATCGAATTAGCATCGGATTAGCCTGATCCGATGCTAATTCGACGCTATTTAGCATCGAATTAGCATCGGATCAGGCCAATCCGATGCTAATTCGATGCTAAATGATTTAGGGTATCGTGTATCGTTAACTCAGACGATTACCGGACAGCAAAACATAAGTGTTATCGATATAGTATTCTAATTTCATAAAACTTATATAGTTTTAATTAATTAGCGGCCACAATAAACTTTCGCGTACCGAAGTATGATTGTAAAAATTCAAATTTAAAATTAGTTGATTTTTATCGAAAACACTTATGTTTAGGATGGTTTCCCTATATATTGATTGCGGGTTTTAAAAACGATACCCTAAATCATTTAGCATCGAATTAGCATCGGATTAGCCTGATCCGATGCTAATTCGACGCTATTTAGCATCGAATTAGCAGCGGATCAGGCTAATCCGATGCTAATTCGATGCTAAATGATTTAGGGTATCGTGTATCGTTAACTCAGACGATTACCGGACAGCAAAACATAAGTGTTATCGATATAGTATTCTAATTTCATAAAACTTATATAGTTTTAATTAATTAGCGGCCACAATAAACTTTCGCGTACCGAAGTATGATTGTAAAAATTCAAATTTAAAATTAGTTGATTTTTATCGAAAACACTTATGTTTAGGATGGTTTCCCTATATATTGATTGCGGGTTTTAAAAACGATACCCTAAATCATTTAGCATCGAATTAGCATCGGATTAGCCTGATCCGATGCTAATTCGACGCTATTTAGCATCGAATTAGCATCGGATCAGGCCAATCCGATGCTAATTCGATGCTAAATGATTTAGGGTATCGTGTATCGTTAACTCAGACGATTACCGGACAGCAAAACATAAGTGTTATCGATATAGTATTCTAATTTCATAAAACTTATATAGTTTTAATTAATTAGCGGCCACAATAAACTTTCGCGTACCGAAGTATGATTGTAAAAATTCAAATTTAAAATTAGTTGATTTTTATCGAAAACACTTATGTTTAGGATGGTTTCCCTATATATTGATTGCGGGTTTTAAAAACGATACCCTAAATCATTTAGCATCGAATTAGCATCGGATTAGCCTGATCCGATGCTAATTCGACGCTATTTAGCATCGAATTAGCATCGGATCAGGCTAATCCGATGCTAATTCGATGCTAAATGATTTAGGGTATCGTGTATCGTTAACTCAGACGATTACCGGACAGCAAAACATAAGTGTTATCGATATAGTATTCTAATTTCATAAAACTTATATAGTTTTAATTAATTAGCGGCCACAATAAACTTTCGCGTACCGAAGTATGATTGTAAAAATTCAAATTTAAAATTAGTTGATTTTTATCGAAAACACTTATGTTTAGGATGGTTTCCCTATATATTGATTGCGGGTTTTAAAAACGATACCCTAAATCATTTAGCATCGAATTAGCATCGGATTAGCCTGATCCGATGCTAATTCGACGCTATTTAGCATCGAATTAGCATCGGATCAGGCTAATCCGATGCTAATTCGATGCTAAATGATTTAGGGTATCGTGTATCGTTAACTCAGACGATTACCGGACAGCAAAACATAAGTGTTATCGATATAGTATTCTAATTTCATAAAACTTATATAGTTTTAATTAATTAGCGGCCACAATAAACTTTCGCGTACCGAAGTATGATTGTAAAAATTCAAATTTAAAATTAGTTGATTTTTATCGAAAACACTTATGTTTAGGATGGTTTCCCTATATATTGATTGCGGGTTTTAAAAACGATACCCTAAATCATTTAGCATCGAATTAGCATCGGATTAGCCTGATCCGATGCTAATTCGACGCTATTTAGCATCGAATTAGCATCGGATCAGGCTAATCCGATGCTAATTCGATGCTAAATGATTTAGGGTATCGTGTATCGTTAACTCAGACGATTACCGGACAGCAAAACATAAGTGTTATCGATATAGTATTCTAATTTCATAAAACTTATATAGTTTTAATTAATTAGCGGCCACAATAAACTTTCGCGTACCGAAGTATGATTGTAAAAATTCAAATTTAAAATTAGTTGATTTTTATCGAAAACACTTATGTTTAGGATGGTTTCCCTATATATTGATTGCGGGTTTTAAAAACGATACCCTAAATCATTTAGCATCGAATTAGCATCGGATTAGCCTGATCCGATGCTAATTCGACGCTATTTAGCATCGAATTAGCATCGGATCAGGCCAATCCGATGCTAATTCGATGCTAAATGATTTAGGGTATCGTGTATCGTTAACTCAGACGATTACCGGACAGCAAAACATAAGTGTTATCGATATAGTATTCTAATTTCATAAAACTTATATAGTTTTAATTAATTAGCGGCCACAATAAACTTTCGCGTACCGAAGTATGATTGTAAAAATTCAAATTTAAAATTAGTTGATTTTTATCGAAAACACTTATGTTTAGGATGGTTTCCCTATATATTGATTGCGGGTTTTAAAAACGATACCCTAAATCATTTAGCATCGAATTAGCATCGGATTAGCCTGATCCGATGCTAATTCGACGCTATTTAGCATCGAATTAGCATCGGATCAGGCTAATCCGATGCTAATTCGATGCTAAATGATTTAGGGTATCGTGTATCGTTAACTCAGACGATTACCGGACAGCAAAACATAAGTGTTATCGATATAGTATTCTAATTTCATAAAACTTATATAGTTTTAATTAATTAGCGGCCACAATAAACTTTCGCGTACCGAAGTATGATTGTAAAAATTCAAATTTAAAATTAGTTGATTTTTATCGAAAACACTTATGTTTAGGATGGTTTCCCTATATATTGATTGCGGGTTTTAAAAACGATACCCTAAATCATTTAGCATCGAATTAGCATCGGATTAGCCTGATCCGATTCTAATTCGACGCTATTTAGCATCGAATTAGCATCGGATCAGGCCAATCCGATGCTAATTCGATGCTAAATGATTTAGGGTATCGTGTATCGTTAACTCAGACGATTACCGGACAGCAAAACATAAGTGTTATCGATATAGTATTCTAATTTCATAAAACTTATATAGTTTTAATTAATTAGCGGCCACAATAAACTTTCGCGTACCGAAGTATGATTGTAAAAATTCAAATTTAAAATTAGTTGATTTTTATCGAAAACACTTATGTTTAGGATGGTTTCCCTATATATTGATTGCGGGTTTTAAAAACGATACCCTAAATCATTTAGCATCGAATTAGCATCGGATTAGCCTGATCCGATGCTAATTCGACGCTATTTAGCATCGAATTAGCATCGGATCAGGCTAATCCGATGCTAATTCGATGCTAAATGATTTAGGGTATCGTGTATCGTTAACTCAGACGATTACCGGACAGCAAAACATAAGTGTTATCGATATAGTATTCTAATTTCATAAAACTTATATAGTTTTAATTAATTAGCGGCCACAATAAACTTTCGCGTACCGAAGTATGATTGTAAAAATTCAAATTTAAAATTAGTTGATTTTTATCGAAAACACTTATGTTTAGGATGGTTTCCCTATATATTGATTGCGGGTTTTAAAAACGATACCCTAAATCATTTAGCATCGAATTAGCATCGGATTAGCCTGATCCGATGCTAATTCGACGCTATTTAGCATCGAATTAGCATCGAATCAGGCCAATCCGATGCTAATTCGATGCTAAATGATTTAGGGTATCGTGTATCGTTAACTCAGACGATTACCGGACAGCAAAACATAAGTGTTATCGATATAGTATTCTAATTTCATAAAACTTATATAGTTTTAATTAATTAGCGGCCACAATAAACTTTCGCGTACCGAAGTATGATTGTAAAAATTCAAATTTAAAATTAGTTGATTTTTATCGAAAACACTTATGTTTAGGATGGTTTCCCTATATATTGATTGCGGGTTTTAAAAACGATACCCTAAATCATTTAGCATCGAATTAGCATCGGATTAGCCTGATCCGATGCTAATTCGACGCTATTTAGCATCGAATTAGCATCGGATCAGGCCAATCCGATGCTAATTCGATGCTAAATGATTTAGGGTATCGTGTATCGTTAACTCAGACGATTACCGGACAGCAAAACATAAGTGTTATCGATATAGTATTCTAATTTCATAAAACTTATATAGTTTTAATTAATTAGCGGCCACAATAAACTTTCGCGTACCGAAGTATGATTGTAAAAATTCAAATTTAAAATTAGTTGATTTTTATCGAAAACACTTATGTTTAGGATGGTTTCCCTATATATTGATTGCGGGTTTTAAAAACGATACCCTAAATCATTTAGCATCGAATTAGCATCGGATTAGCCTGATCCGATGCTAATTCGACGCTATTTAGCATCGAATTAGCATCGGATCAGGCCAATCCGATGCTAATTCGATGCTAAATGATTTAGGGTATCGTGTATCGTTAACTCAGACGATTACCGGACAGCAAAACATAAGTGTTATCGATATAGTATTCTAATTTCATAAAACTTATATAGTTTTAATTAATTAGCGGCCACAATAAACTTTCGCGTACCGAAGTATGATTGTAAAAATTCAAATTTAAAATTAGTTGATTTTTATCGAAAACACTTATGTTTAGGATGGTTTCCCTATATATTGATTGCGGGTTTTAAAAACGATACCCTAAATCATTTAGCATCGAATTAGCATCGGATTAGCCTGATCCGATGCTAATTCGACGCTATTTAGCATCGAATTAGCATCGGATCAGGCCAATCCGATGCTAATTCGATGCTAAATGATTTAGGGTATCGTGTATCGTTAACTCAGACGATTACCGGACAGCAAAACATAAGTGTTATCGATATAGTATTCTAATTTCATAAAACTTATATAGTTTTAATTAATTAGCGGCCACAATAAACTTTCGCGTACCGAAGTATGATTGTAAAAATTCAAATTTAAAATTAGTTGATTTTTATCGAAAACACTTATGTTTAGGATGGTTTCCCTATATATTGATTGCGGGTTTTAAAAACGATACCCTAAATCATTTAGCATCGAATTAGCATCGGATTAGCCTGATCCGATGCTAATTCGACGCTATTTAGCATCGAATTAGCATCGGATCAGGCTAATCCGATGCTAATTCGATGCTAAATGATTTAGGGTATCGTGTATCGTTAACTCAGACGATTACCGGACAGCAAAACATAAGTGTTATCGATATAGTATTCTAATTTCATAAAACTTATATAGTTTTAATTAATTAGCGGCCACAATAAACTTTCGCGTACCGAAGTATGATTGTAAAAATTCAAATTTAAAATTAGTTGATTTTTATCGAAAACACTTATGTTTAGGATGGTTTCCCTATATATTGATTGCGGGTTTTAAAAACGATACCCTAAATCATTTAGCATCGAATTAGCATCGGATTAGCCTGATCCGATGCTAATTCGACGCTATTTAGCATCGAATTAGCATCGGATCAGGCTAATCCGATGCTAATTCGATGCTAAATGATTTAGGGTATCGTGTATCGTTAACTCAGACGATTACCGGACAGCAAAACATAAGTGTTATCGATATAGTATTCTAATTTCATAAAACTTATATAGTTTTAATTAATTAGCGGCCACAATAAACTTTCGCGTACCGAAGTATGATTGTAAAAATTCAAATTTAAAATTAGTTGATTTTTATCGAAAACACTTATGTTTAGGATGGTTTCCCTATATATTGATTGCGGGTTTTAAAAACGATACCCTAAATCATTTAGCATCGAATTAGCATCGGATTAGCCTGATCCGATGCTAATTCGACGCTATTTAGCATCGAATTAGCATCGGATCAGGCTAATCCGATGCTAATTCGATGCTAAATGATTTAGGGTATCGTGTATCGTTAACTCAGACGATTACCGGACAGCAAAACATAAGTGTTATCGATATAGTATTCTAATTTCATAAAACTTATATAGTTTTAATTAATTAGCGGCCACAATAAACTTTCGCGTACCGAAGTATGATTGTAAAAATTCAAATTTAAAATTAGTTGATTTTTATCGAAAACACTTATGTTTAGGATGGTTTCCCTATATATTGATTGCGGGTTTTAAAAACGATACCCTAAATCATTTAGCATCGAATTAGCATCGAATTAGCATCGGATTAGCCTGATCCGATGCTAATTCGACGCTATTTAGCATCGAATTAGCATCGGATCAGGCTAATCCGATGCTAATTCGATGCTAAATGATTTAGGGTATCGTGTATCGTTAACTCAGACGATTACCGGACAGCAAAACATAAGTGTTATCGATATAGTATTCTAATTTCATAAAACTTATATAGTTTTAATTAATTAGCGGCCACAATAAACTTTCGCGTACCGAAGTATGATTGTAAAAATTCAAATTTAAAATTAGTTGATTTTTATCGAAAACACTTATGTTTAGGATGGTTTCCCTATATATTGATTGCGGGTTTTAAAAACGATACCCTAAATCATTTAGCATCGAATTAGCATCGGATTAGCCTGATCCGATGCTAATTCGACGCTATTTAGCATCGAATTAGCATCGAATCAGGCCAATCCGATGCTAATTCGATGCTAAATGATTTAGGGTATCGTGTATCGTTAACTCAGACGATTACCGGACAGCAAAACATAAGTGTTATCGATATAGTATTCTAATTTCATAAAACTTATATAGTTTTAATTAATTAGCGGCCACAATAAACTTTCGCGTACCGAAGTATGATTGTAAAAATTCAAATTTAAAATTAGTTGATTTTTATCGAAAACACTTATGTTTAGGATGGTTTCCCTATATATTGATTGCGGGTTTTAAAAACGATACCCTAAATCATTTAGCATCGAATTAGCATCGGATTAGCCTGATCCGATGCTAATTCGACGCTATTTAGCATCGAATTAGCATCGGATCAGGCTAATCCGATGCTAATTCGATGCTAAATGATTTAGGGTATCGTGTATCGTTAACTCAGACGATTACCGGACAGCAAAACATAAGTGTTATCGATATAGTATTCTAATTTCATAAAACTTATATAGTTTTAATTAATTAGCGGCCACAATAAACTTTCGCGTACCGAAGTATGATTGTAAAAATTCAAATTTAAAATTAGTTGATTTTTATCGAAAACACTTATGTTTAGGATGGTTTCCCTATATATTGATTGCGGGTTTTAAAAACGATACCCTAAATCATTTAGCATCGAATTAGCATCGGATTAGCCTGATCCGATGCTAATTCGACGCTATTTAGCATCGAATTAGCATCGGATCAGGCTAATCCGATGCTAATTCGATGCTAAATGATTTAGGGTATCGTGTATCGTTAACTCAGACGATTACCGGACAGCAAAACATAAGTGTTATCGATATAGTATTGTAATTTCATAAAACTTATATAGTTTTAATTAATTAGCGGCCACAATAAACTTTCGCGTACCGAAGTATGATTGTAAAAATTCAAATTTAAAATTAGTTGATTTTTATCGAAAACACTTATGTTTAGGATGGTTTCCCTATATATTGATTGCGGGTTTTAAAAACGATACCCTAAATCATTTAGCATCGAATTAGCATCGGATTAGCCTGATCCGATGCTAATTCGACGCTATTTAGCATCGAATTAGCATCGGATCAGGCTAATCCGATGCTAATTCGATGCTAAATGATTTAGGGTATCGTGTATCGTTAACTCAGACGATTACCGGACAGCAAAACATAAGTGTTATCGATATAGTATTCTAATTTCATAAAACTTATATAGTTTTAATTAATTAGCGGCCACAATAAACTTTCGCGTACCGAAGTATGATTGTAAAAATTCAAATTTAAAATTAGTTGATTTTTATCGAAAACACTTATGTTTAGGATGGTTTCCCTATATATTGATTGCGGGTTTTAAAAACGATACCCTAAATCATTTAGCATCGAATTAGCATCGGATTAGCCTGATCCGATGCTAATTCGACGCTATTTAGCATCGAATTAGCATCGGATCAGGCTAATCCGATGCTAATTCGATGCTAAATGATTTAGGGTATCGTGTATCGTTAACTCAGACGATTACCGGACAGCAAAACATAAGTGTTATCGATATAGTATTCTAATTTCATAAAACTTATATAGTTTTAATTAATTAGCGGCCACAATAAACTTTCGCGTACCGAAGTATGATTGTAAAAATTCAAATTTAAAATTAGTTGATTTTTATCGAAAACACTTATGTTTAGGATGGTTTCCCTATATATTGATTGCGGGTTTTAAAAACGATACCCTAAATCATTTAGCATCGAATTAGCATCGGATTAGCCTGATCCGATGCTAATTCGACGCTATTTAGCATCGAATTAGCATCGGATCAGGCTAATCCGATGCTAATTCGATGCTAAATGATTTAGGGTATCGTGTATCGTTAACTCAGACGATTACCGGACAGCAAAACATAAGTGTTATCGATATAGTATTCTAATTTCATAAAACTTATATAGTTTTAATTAATTAGCGGCCACAATAAACTTTCGCGTACCGAAGTATGATTGTAAAAATTCAAATTTAAAATTAGTTGATTTTTATCGAAAACACTTATGTTTAGGATGGTTTCCCTATATATTGATTGCGGGTTTTAAAAACGATACCCTAAATCATTTAGCATCGAATTAGCATCGGATTAGCCTGATCCGATGCTAATTCGACGCTATTTAGCATCGAATTAGCATCGGATCAGGCTAATCCGATGCTAATTCGATGCTAAATGATTTAGGGTATCGTGTATCGTTAACTCAGACGATTACCGGACAGCAAAACATAAGTGTTATCGATATAGTATTCTAATTTCATAAAACTTATATAGTTTTAATTAATTAGCGGCCACAATAAACTTTCGCGTACCGAAGTATGATTGTAAAAATTCAAATTTAAAATTAGTTGATTTTTATCGAAAACACTTATGTTTAGGATGGTTTCCCTATATATTGATTGCGGGTTTTAAAAACGATACCCTAAATCATTTAGCATCGAATTAGCATCGGATTAGCCTGATCCGATGCTAATTCGATGCTAAATGATTTAGGGTATCGTGTATCGTTAACTCAGACGATTACCGGACAGCAAAACATAAGTGTTATCGATATAGTATTCTAATTTCATAAAACTTATATAGTTTTAATTAATTAGCGGCCACAATAAACTTTCGCGTACCGAAGTATGATTGTAAAAATTCAAATTTAAAATTAGTTGATTTTTATCGAAAACACTTATGTTTAGGATGGTTTCCCTATATATTGATTGCGGGTTTTAAAAACGATACCCTAAATCATTTAGCATCGAATTAGCATCGGATTAGCCTGATCCGATGCTAATTCGACGCTATTTAGCATCGAATTAGCATCGGATCAGGCTAATCCGATGCTAATTCGATGCTAAATGATTTAGGGTATCGTGTATCGTTAACTCAGACGATTACCGGACAGCAAAACATAAGTGTTATCGATATAGTATTGTAATTTCATAAAACTTATATAGTTTTAATTAATTAGCGGCCACAATAAACTTTCGCGTACCGAAGTATGATTGTAAAAATTCAAATTTAAAATTAGTTGATTTTTATCGAAAACACTTATGTTTAGGATGGTTTCCCTATATATTGATTGCGGGTTTTAAAAACGATACCCTAAATCATTTAGCATCGAATTAGCATCGGATTAGCCTGATCCGATGCTAATTCGACGCTATTTAGCATCGAATTAGCATCGGATCAGGCCAATCCGATGCTAATTCGATGCTAAATGATTTAGGGTATCGTGTATCGTTAACTCAGACGATTACCGGACAGCAAAACATAAGTGTTATCGATATAGTATTCTAATTTCATAAAACTTATATAGTTTTAATTAATTAGCGGCCACAATAAACTTTCGCGTACCGAAGTATGATTGTAAAAATTCAAATTTAAAATTAGTTGATTTTTATCGAAAACACTTATGTTTAGGATGGTTTCCCTATATATTGATTGCGGGTTTTAAAAACGATACCCTAAATCATTTAGCATCGAATTAGCATCGGATCAGGCCAATCCGATGCTAATTCGATGCTAAATGATTTAGGGTATCGTGTATCGTTAACTCAGACGATTACCGGACAGCAAAACATAAGTGTTATCGATATAGTATTCTAATTTCATAAAACTTATATAGTTTTAATTAATTAGCGGCCACAATAAACTTTCGCGTACCGAAGTATGATTGTAAAAATTCAAATTTAAAATTAGTTGATTTTTATCGAAAACACTTATGTTTAGGATGGTTTCCCTATATATTGATTGCGGGTTTTAAAAACGATACCCTAAATCATTTAGCATCGAATTAGCATCGGATTAGCCTGATCCGATGCTAATTCGACGCTATTTAGCATCGAATTAGCATCGGATCAGGCTAATCCGATGCTAATTCGATGCTAAATGATTTAGGGTATCGTGTATCGTTAACTCAGACGATTACCGGACAGCAAAACATAAGTGTTATCGATATAGTATTCTAATTTCATAAAACTTATATAGTTTTAATTAATTAGCGGCCACAATAAACTTTCGCGTACCGAAGTATGATTGTAAAAATTCAAATTTAAAATTAGTTGATTTTTATCGAAAACACTTATGTTTAGGATGGTTTCCCTATATATTGATTGCGGGTTTTAAAAACGATACCCTAAATCATTTAGCATCGAATTAGCATCGGATTAGCCTGATCCGATGCTAATTCGACGCTATTTAGCATCGAATTAGCATCGAATCAGGCCAATCCGATGCTAATTCGATGCTAAATGATTTAGGGTATCGTGTATCGTTAACTCAGACGATTACCGGACAGCAAAACATAAGTGTTATCGATATAGTATTCTAATTTCATAAAACTTATATAGTTTTAATTAATTAGCGGCCACAATAAACTTTCGCGTACCGAAGTATGATTGTAAAAATTCAAATTTAAAATTAGTTGATTTTTATCGAAAACACTTATGTTTAGGATGGTTTCCCTATATATTGATTGCGGGTTTTAAAAACGATACCCTAAATCATTTAGCATCGAATTAGCATCGGATTAGCCTGATCCGATGCTAATTCGATGCTAAATAGCGTCGAATTAGCATCGGATCAGGCTAATCCGATGCTAATTCGATGCTAAATGATTTAGGGTATCGTGTATCGTTAACTCAGACGATTACCGGACAGCAAAACATAAGTGTTATCGATATAGTATTCTAATTTCATAAAACTTATATAGTTTTAATTAATTAGCGGCCACAATAAACTTTCGCGTACCGAAGTATGATTGTAAAAATTCAAATTTAAAATTAGTTGATTTTTATCGAAAACACTTATGTTTAGGATGGTTTCCCTATATATTGATTGCGGGTTTTAAAAACGATACCCTAAATCATTTAGCATCGAATTAGCATCGGATTAGCCTGATCCGATGCTAATTCGACGCTATTTAGCATCGAATTAGCATCGGATCAGGCTAATCCGATGCTAATTCGATGCTAAATGATTTAGGGTATCGTGTATCGTTAACTCAGACGATTACCGGACAGCAAAACATAAGTGTTATCGATATAGTATTCTAATTTCATAAAACTTATATAGTTTTAATTAATTAGCGGCCACAATAAACTTTCGCGTACCGAAGTATGATTGTAAAAATTCAAATTTAAAATTAGTTGATTTTTATCGAAAACACTTATGTTTAGGATGGTTTCCCTATATATTGATTGCGGGTTTTAAAAACGATACCCTAAATCATTTAGCATCGAATTAGCATCGGATTAGCCTGATCCGATGCTAATTCGACGCTATTTAGCATCGAATTTGTAACGCCCGTGAACCAAATGTGTATTTTTAGTTCGGGTGTCGATCGACCAACTCGTTTTGAATCGACTGGGTAGTTTTATTTTTGGAGAGAAAAATCAGAATTTGTTAGTGAGTGTTAGTAGGTGTTAGGGGGAATCTTGTTAGTAGGTGTTTGTGGGGGATTTGTTAATGAGTATTTGTAGGTGTTAGGGGGAATTTTGTTAGTAGGTGTTAGTGGGGGATTTGTTAGTGGGGAACATGGGGAAGTGGCTGATTTATTTAAGGAGAAGAATCAGACTTTGAGAAAAGGAAGCAGAGAGAGAACGTGGGAAAGAGAGGGAGAAGAAGAAAGGGAGAGGAGAAGAGAGAGAGAGGTGGAGGAATCTGTCCGGTTTTGTGGGAGACGAACGGAAAGGGAGTTCTGATCGGATCGGACTGAGATTTTTAGGCTTTCTTTTCCGATCAGTCAACTTCGGAGGAGTTTTCCCGACGAACCGTTGCGAATTAGAGGACGATCTATATACCGTTGTGTAGCTTGTTCCGTCTAGTTTCCAGATCCATTTTCTGATTTGGATTTGAAGCAGCCGTTCGCCCTGTGCGTCGACTTCTTTGTATCCAACGTGGTTCCTGTTCCAGTTCCGATCATCGGGATTACGGGCTTAATTGCCGTCGAACCAGAATGACCCAGAAAGCGTTCTATATACGGGAGTTAGAGGACGTTCTACATACCATTGTGTAGCTCGTCGTGTCTAGTTTCCAGCGCCGGTTTCCGATTGGAATTTGGAGTAGCCGTTCGTAGTATACGTTGAGTTCTTTGGGGCGTGCGTGTTCTTGGTGTTCTGGGTGTTCTTGAACACTTTTGAATCCGTTTTCCTTCCCAAATCAAGGTGAGTGCGTGACCATGGGTGCGTATAAGCATAAGAAGTGTTAGGATGCGTTTGTGTGTTGTTTGGGATCGAATTTCGTGTTGTTTGATGGATTAGTATGCAGAAAATCGCGTGTGCGAGTTTTCTGGGTTTGGTGTGTCGATCGACACATATGGGTGTGTCAATCGACATGGTGTCAGTAGGTCACCGGGATGGTGTGCTGACGGACATGAGTGTCGGAGTCGGTGTCGATCGACACGGGTTAGTGTATCGATCGACACAGGTTGTTTTTACGCGATTGAGTTGTTTTCATGTTGATTGTTCATCCTGGTATTATAGCACTGCTTATGCTTATATTTGTACATAGCCTGTTGATGGAATGACCGTCTCACTGGGTATTTATGATAATACTCACGCATCTCTTATAACCATGTGATGCAGGTAAAGACAGTCAGTGATCGTGGAATCATGGCCGGGACGAGGGGAATGATCTAGTGGCTCGTTTTCGTGTAATAAGTTAGAATTGCTAGGGTGTTAGCAATTTCAGAACTATGTGTATTACCGAATTGAACTAGAATTAATAAGTATGGGCTTGTTAAACGATAATTGTATTTGATTGTTGAATCATTGTTTCCGCGCTGTTTGTTTATTGGACCGTTGAGGATCACTATTTATGATAATAGTGATCCGGTTAAAAATTTTTTTTTTATTTGACGGGTTGGGTCGTCACAGTTTGGTATCAGAGCCCTAGCGGTTCTAGGGCTAGTTAGTTAATTGATTATGCGAGTTAGTCAATTGATTGTTGTGTGGGTATGGAGTCCTAGATCATCCCTTCCGAGCCTTCAATGAGATTCCACGGTATGTGTTTATGTGATTTTTGTTTTCTAGTACTTAGTATTCTGCGGGTTAGTGCAGAGTGATGACTAGGGGGACTAGAGGCAGAGGTCGCGGGGGCCGTAGAGGTCGTGGTAGTCTTGCTGGGCGTGGGCGTGGGCGGGGACTTGGGAGTGAGTCTGCTGCCACGTGGGAGTCCCAGGAGACTACACAGGAGCGGGTAGCTGACTCGCAGGCGTTTCAGGAGGGGTCCGTGGGTGTGACAGCTACGGGTTCCAGTGAGAGGGCTGGAGGGGCTAGTGTAGGTCCCGATGTAGCTGGCGGTGCGGTGGGCCCTGGTGGGGGTGCTGCCGTAGGCGTTGCCCCGGATCGAGATGATCGTCTGGCGGGTCTACTACAGATGATTCTGGAGAGGTTACCGGGAGGGGTGCCTGCTCCGGGTCATGCTCCTGGGGTGCAGCCGGGTATGGCTGGGGTGCAGCCGGGTATGGCTGGGGTGCAGCCGGGTTTGGCTGGGGTGCAGCCGGGTTTGGCTGGGATGCAGCCGGGTATGGCTGGGGTTGAAGAGCTTCCATCTTATCTGCGGATGATGGAGCAGATGCAGCGGATTGGTACTACATTTTTCTCGGGCGGTGCTAAGCCTGAGGAGGCTGATGGGTGGCGGATGAGGTTAGAGCGTAACTTTCGCTCCATCAGATGTCCAGAGGGATACAGAGTAGATCTGGCGGTGCATTATCTGGAGGGTGATGCGCATCTCTGGTGGAGAGGTGTTGAGGCCAGGAGAGTGCAGGCCGAGATGGTCTGGGAGGATTTCTTGGCGGAGTTTAACGCCAAGTATTTCTCGCAGGAGGCGGTGGACCGTTTGGAGTCTAGGTTTCTGGACCTAACTCAGGGAGATCGGTCAGTGAGGGAGTTCGATGTTGAGTTCAGTCGACTCCTGGTACATGCAGGGAGAGGCATGGAGGGCGAGGATGCCCAGGTTAGGAGGTTCTTGCGAGGACTTCGACCAGATTTGAGGACTCGTTGCAGGGCGAGTAGGTTCGCCACGAGGGCGGAGCTGGTTGAGATGGCTGCTGCGATCGAGGAGGATCTCGGGGAGCAGGTTGTGGTGGTTAGTCCACCGGTGCAGCAGCAGCAGCCGAGGAGATCTCAGCAGCAGCCGAGGAGATCTCAGCAGCAGACGAGTTCAGGCAGGGGCGGCAAGCCTGCTCAGGGACAGAAGAGGAAGTGGGAGAGCACTTCAGGGGCTAGTCAGGGCGGTTCGGGATGCTTCGGGTGTGGGAGCATGTCCCATCGTGTGGCGAACTGTCCGAGGAGGACCGGGACCGGGACTCGAGATGTGCGGGTCGGGGTTCAGGATACGCGGGTGTGTTATCACTGCAGAGAGACGGGGCATATTAAGCCCAAGTGTCCGAAGCTGCAGCAGTTGGCGGTGGCCGCAGTGCAGCCATTGGCAGTGCAGCCGTTGTCTCAGATTGCAGCAGCACCGCGTGTGTTCACGTCTGCGGAGGCGGGTGGATCTAGCACCAGACCGATCACAGGTATTTCCGAACTTGACTTTTTAAATTCATGGTTGTTTGAGTTTTTGTCTGTTGGGAAATTGTGAGTCTGTGCTAGAATGGTAGGGTTCTGAGGCACATGGAATTGTGCAGGGACCTTAGTTGTGGGCGGGTATGAGTCCCACGTGTTATTTGATTCGGGAGCTACGAATAGCTTTATTACGCCGGAGTGTGCGGAGAGCAGCGGAATCCAGAGTGATTCCGGGGAACAGGCGGGAGTAGTCAAGGTGGCTGGAGGTAGGACGTTGGCTACTTTCGGGCGCGCTCGTGGTGTGGATGTTCTGGTGGCGGGAGAGTCGATGCCAGCAGATCTGATCATCAGTCCGGTGGAGCTATATGATGTTATCCTGGGTATGGATTGGTTGGATCGTTACAGGGTCCATCTGGATTGCCACCGAGGGCGAGTTGTGTTTGAGCGAGAGGCGGGGAGGTTGGTTTATCAGGGTGTGAGACCGACTTCCGGGAGTCTCGTGATTTCCACGATACAGGCCGAGCAGTTGCTTCTCAAGGGCTGCGAGGCGTATCTGGTGACGATAGTGATGCCTGAGTCTGTTGGAGGGGTTGCAGTGGAGGATATTCGAGTTGTTCGGGATTTCCAGGATGTGTTCCAGTCATTGGAGGGATTACCGCCATCGCAGTCGGATCCGTTTGTTATTGAGTTGGAACCCGGGACTACTCCGATATCTAAGGCACCTTACCGTATGGCTCCAGCAGAGATGGCAGAGCTGAAGAAGCAGCTGGATGATTTGCTGGATAAGGGTTTTATTCGGCCTAGTGTTTCACCGTGGGGAGCGCCGGTGTTGTTTGTGAAGAAGAAAGATGGTAGTTTCCGGTTGTGCATCGATTATCGGGGACTTAACCGAGTCACCGTGAAGAACAGGTACCCTCTGCCGCGCATTGATGAGTTGTTGGATCAGTTACGAGGGGCTACCTGGTTCTCCAAGATCGACTTGGCTTCAGGGTACCATCAGATTCCGATTGAGGAGGCAGATGTGAGGAAGACTGCTTTCAGGACGAGGTATGGGCATTTTGAGTTCGTGGTGATGCCTTTTGGTTTGACGAATGCACCAGCAGCGTTCATGCGGTTGATGAACGGGGTATTCCAGGAGTATCTGGATGTGTTTGTGATCATCTTTATCGATGATATTCTCGTGTATTCCAAGAGTCCTGAGGAGCATGAGTTGCATCTGAGAGTAGTTTTGGGGAAGCTGCGGGAGCAGAAGTTGTTTGCGAAGTTGAGCAAGTGCAGTTTCTGGCAGCAAGAGATGAGTTTCCTTGGCCATGTGGTGTCTGCAGAGGGAGTTTCTGTGGATCCGGCTAAGATCGAGGCTATCAGAGGGTGGCCTAGACCGAGGAATGCCACCGAGATTAGGAGTTTTCTTGGGTTGGCAGGTTATTATCGAAGATTCATCGCGGGATTTGCGAGTTTGGCTAAGTCGATGACCAAGTTGACCGGGAAGGATGTTCCTTTTGTGTGGTCTTCTGCGTGCGAGGAGAGTTTCGGAAAGCTGAAGGAGATGTTGACGAGTACACCGGTGTTGGCGTTACCCGAGCCGGGTGAGCCTTACGTGGTGTATACCGATGCTTCGGGTGTTGGTTTGGGTTATGTCCTGATGCAGCAGGGAAAGGTTATTGCGTATGCTTCGAGGCAGTTGAGGAAGCATGAGTGCAACTACCCTACCCATGATTTGGAGTTGGCTGCGGTAATTTTCGCTCTAAAGATTTGGAGATCTTATCTTTATGGCGGAAAGGTTCAGGTGTTCACAGACCATAAGAGTTTGAAGTATTTCTTCACTCAGCCGGAGCTGAACCAGAGACAGAGGCGCTGGATGGAGTTGGTAGCGGATTACGATTTGGAGATCGGATACCATCCGGGTAAGGCTAATCTTGTTGCAGATGCGTTGAGTCGGATGAGGGTTGCTTCGGCTCAGGAGCGTGATATGGAAGCTTTGGTAAGCGAGATTAGTACGTTGAGGTTGTGTGTGATCTCACAGGAGCCGTTGGGGTTAGAGGCAGCTAACCAGGCAGATTTACTGAGCAGGATTCGGGTTGCGCAGGAGAAGGATCAGGGGTTGATTGATGCTTCTAAGGCGACAAGTTCGGAGTATGTGGTCTCAGCAAGTGGGATGATACTGGTGAATGGGCGGGTTTGTGTACCCAAGGACGAGGATCTGAGGCAGGAGATTCTGAGAGAGGCCCATTCGAGCATGTTATCGATTCATCCGGGGGCGACCAAGATGTATCGTGATCTGAAACGGTATTATCACTGGGTCGGAATGAAGAGGGATGTAGCTAATTGGGTTGCAGCGTGCAACGTGTGTCAGCTGGTGAAGGCTGAGCATCAGGTTCCGAGTGGTATGTTGCAGAGTTTACCCATTCCGGAGTGGAAGTGGGATATGATTACCATGGATTTCGTGACGGGATTGCCGTTGTCACGGACGTATGATGCGATTTGGGTGATTGTGGATCGTCTGACCAAGTCAGCACATTTTCTTGCCATCAAAAAGACCGATGGGACGGTAGTGTTGGCTAAGAAGTATGTGCGTGAGATAGTGAGGCTGCACGGGGTGCCAGCGAGTATTGTGTCAGACAGAGATCCGAGGTTTACGTCTGAGTTCTGGAGGGCGTTTCAGGCGGAGATGGGCACTAAGGTGCACATGAGCACTGCGTATCATCCTCAGACAGATGGACAGTCGGAGAGGACTATTCAGACTTTAGAAGACCTGTTGAGGATGTGCGTGCTGGATTATGGTGGTCATTGGGCGGATCATCTGAACCTGGTTGAGTTTGCGTACAACAACTCATACCAGGCGAGTATTGGGATGGCTCCATATGAGGCTCTGTATGGGAGGCCGTGTAGGACACCATTGTGCTGGACTCAAGTGGGGGAGAGGAGCATGTTTGGTGCGGATTTTGTTCAGGAGACGACGGAGAAGATCCGTGTCTTGAGATTGAACATGAGAGAGGCTCAGGATCGGCAGAAGAGTTATGCTGATAAGAGACGAAAAGAGCTGGAGTTTGAGCTGGGAGATCTGGTGTATCTCAAGGCAGCGATGTTAAGGGGTCCTAACAGATCCCTTTCAGAGAATAAGCTAAGTCCGAGGTTTATGGGTCCGTTCAGAGTGGTGGAGCGGGTTGGACCAGTGGCTTATCGGTTGGAGTTACCTCAGAGTATGAGAGCGTTTCATAAGGTATTTCATGTATCGATGCTGCGGAAGTGTCTACATGAGTCTGAGGGGGTGTTGGCTAGGATTCCGGATGATCTTCAGCCCAACATGACGTTAGCGGCGAGACCTACGAGGATTCTCGAGCGGAGAGTCAAGGTGCTGCGTCGGAAGAGGATACCATTGGTGAGAGTCGTGTGGGACTGTGATGGTGTCGAGGAGGAGACTTGGGAACCAGAGGCAAGTATGAAGGCAAAGTTCTCGAAGTGGTTCGAGAAGCAAGCGGAGGCTTGAGTGTCTTTCTGGTTTTCAGTGGTTGTATTAGCTTGTTGCTATGAGTTGTATGTATTTTTCGTTTGGATTGTAACGATATACATTGTTGAGATTAATAAGATGGGATGTTTCTTATTATCTTTGGTTATAAGACGGATGTTCTTATGAGTTAGATGACCTGGGGATTGGTCATGAGGGATATTCCGGGATAGGGAATATCGGGGTAGGAAACACCCTGGCGATTGGGTTGTTTCAGATGACCTGGGGATTGGTCATGAGTGATATTCCGGGTTAGGGGATATCAAGATGAGAACCACGGAAGTAAATCGGTCGACAGGTGCTTATGATGCACGTTACAGCGTTACTGCTCCAGGGGATGGTGATATTCTCCTGCATATACTTTGAGGGACAGAGATCTCTCCAGAGGATGTGTGATTTCCTCTGCAGCCGATAGCTTGACGGACTGTGTGTCCCGAGAGTGGGAGGGGCTGGAGCATACCGAGAGCCGGTATGGTATACATCGAGAGCTCGTAGGGTGACGATCTTACGAGTGGGAGTGGTGTATAGAGATATGAGTTTGAGCAAGAGTACATGTAGTGTGATTATAAGTATGAGATTTGATGAACTTCAGAGATCGGGAATGCTCTCAGGTGGTTTGTGGATGTCTAATCTAGGGTTATTACTCGAGTTTGGAATTTTAGTCCAGACGACCCTGGTAAACATATGTAGCCTCTTTGGTCGTACATGTTCTTGTTTGATTGTTGGGCGACCAATTGATCCAAGGTCTGGGTCTACGGTGGGTCGGGCATGTTCTTGTTTGATTGTTGCGCGATCTATCGGACAACCCTGATCCGGATCAGCGAGTGTTGCATCGTGGATGTTACCTGGGGGAATTTGGTCGGGTTTCGGACGAGAGTGTCAACCTTAGTGAGACGGGTTTTGGCCAGGAAGGCGAGCCGTAGAGAGACGGTGTTGCGTGATTCGAGGACGAATCCGTGTTAGTGGGGGAGAATTGTAACGCCCGTGAACCAAATGTGTATTTTTAGTTCGGGTGTCGATCGACCAACTCGTTTTGAATCGACTGGGTAGTTTTATTTTTGGAGAGAAAAATCAGAATTTGTTAGTGAGTGTTAGTAGGTGTTAGGGGGAATCTTGTTAGTAGGTGTTTGTGGGGGATTTGTTAATGAGTATTTGTAGGTGTTAGGGGGAATTTTGTTAGTAGGTGTTAGTGGGGGATTTGTTAGTGGGGAACATGGGGAAGTGGCTGATTTATTTAAGGAGAAGAATCAGACTTTGAGAAAAGGAAGCAGAGAGAGAACGTGGGAAAGAGAGGGAGAAGAAGAAAGGGAGAGGAGAAGAGAGAGAGAGGTGGAGGAATCTGTCCGGTTTTGTGGGAGACGAACGGAAAGGGAGTTCTGATCGGATCGGACTGAGATTTTTAGGCTTTCTTTTCCGATCAGTCAACTTCGGAGGAGTTTTCCCGACGAACCGTTGCGAATTAGAGGACGATCTATATACCGTTGTGTAGCTTGTTCCGTCTAGTTTCCAGATCCATTTTCTGATTTGGATTTGAAGCAGCCGTTCGCCCTGTGCGTCGACTTCTTTGTATCCAACGTGGTTCCTGTTCCAGTTCCGATCATCGGGATTACGGGCTTAATTGCCGTCGAACCAGAATGACCCAGAAAGCGTTCTATATACGGGAGTTAGAGGACGTTCTACATACCATTGTGTAGCTCGTCGTGTCTAGTTTCCAGCGCCGGTTTCCGATTGGAATTTGGAGTAGCCGTTCGTAGTATACGTTGAGTTCTTTGGGGCGTGCGTGTTCTTGGTGTTCTGGGTGTTCTTGAACACTTTTGAATCCGTTTTCCTTCCCAAATCAAGGTGAGTGCGTGACCATGGGTGCGTATAAGCATAAGAAGTGTTAGGATGCGTTTGTGTGTTGTTTGGGATCGAATTTCGTGTTGTTTGATGGATTAGTATGCAGAAAATCGCGTGTGCGAGTTTTCTGGGTTTGGTGTGTCGATCGACACATATGGGTGTGTCAATCGACATGGTGTCAGTAGGTCACCGGGATGGTGTGCTGACGGACATGAGTGTCGGAGTCGGTGTCGATCGACACGGGTTAGTGTATCGATCGACACAGGTTGTTTTTACGCGATTGAGTTGTTTTCATGTTGATTGTTCATCCTGGTATTATAGCACTGCTTATGCTTATATTTGTACATAGCCTGTTGATGGAATGACCGTCTCACTGGGTATTTATGATAATACTCACGCATCTCTTATAACCATGTGATGCAGGTAAAGACAGTCAGTGATCGTGGAATCATGGCCGGGACGAGGGGAATGATCTAGTGGCTCGTTTTCGTGTAATAAGTTAGAATTGCTAGGGTGTTAGCAATTTCAGAACTATGTGTATTACCGAATTGAACTAGAATTAATAAGTATGGGCTTGTTAAACGATAATTGTATTTGATTGTTGAATCATTGTTTCCGCGCTGTTTGTTTATTGGACCGTTGAGGATCACTATTTATGATAATAGTGATCCGGTTAAAAATTTTTTTTTTATTTGACGGGTTGGGTCGTCACAGAATTAGCATCGGATCAGGCTAATCCGATGCTAATTCGATGCTAAATGATTTAGGGTATCGTGTATCGTTAACTCAGACGATTACCGGACAGCAAAACATAAGTGTTATCGATATAGTATTCTAATTTCATAAAACTTATATAGTTTTAATTAATTAGCGGCCACAATAAACTTTCGCGTACCGAAGTATGATTGTAAAAATTCAAATTTAAAATTAGTTGATTTTTATCGAAAACACTTATGTTTAGGATGGTTTCCCTATATATTGATTGCGGGTTTTAAAAACGATACCCTAAATCATTTAGCATCGAATTAGCATCGGATTAGCCTGATCCGATGCTAATTCGACGCTATTTAGCATCGAATTAGCATCGAATCAGGCCAATCCGATGCTAATTCGATGCTAAATGATTTAGGGTATCGTGTATCGTTAACTCAGACGATTACCGGACAGCAAAACATAAGTGTTATCGATATAGTATTCTAATTTCATAAAACTTATATAGTTTTAATTAATTAGCGGCCACAAAAAACTTTCGCGTACCGAAGTATGATTGTAAAAATTCAAATTTAAAATTAGTTGATTTTTATCGAAAACACTTATGTTTAGGATGGTTTCCCTATATATTGATTGCGGGTTTTAAAAACGATACCCTAAATCATTTAGCATCGAATTAGCATCGGATTAGCCTGATCCGATGCTAATTCGACGCTATTTAGCATCGAATTAGCATCGGATCAGGCTAATCCGATGCTAATTCGATGCTAAATGATTTAGGGTATCGTGTATCGTTAACTCAGACGATTACCGGACAGCAAAACATAAGTGTTATCGATATAGTATTCTAATTTCATAAAACTTATATAGTTTTAATTAATTAGCGGCCACAATAAACTTTCGCGTACCGAAGTATGATTGTAAAAATTCAAATTTAAAATTAGTTGATTTTTATCGAAAACACTTATGTTTAGGATGGTTTCCCTATATATTGATTGCGGGTTTTAAAAACGATACCCTAAATCATTTAGCATCGAATTAGCATCGGATTAGCCTGATCCGATGCTAATTCGATGCTAAATGATTTAGGGTATCGTGTATCGTTAACTCAGACGATTACCGGACAGCAAAACATAAGTGTTATCGATATAGTATTCTAATTTCATAAAACTTATATAGTTTTAATTAATTAGCGGCCACAATAAACTTTCGCGTACCGAAGTATGATTGTAAAAATTCAAATTTAAAATTAGTTGATTTTTATCGAAAACACTTATGTTTAGGATGGTTTCCCTATATATTGATTGCGGGTTTTAAAAACGATACCCTAAATCATTTAGCATCAAATTAGCATCGGATTAGCCTGATCCGATGCTAATTCGACGCTATTTAGCATCGAATTAGCATCGGATCAGGCTAATCCGATGCTAATTCGATGCTAAATGATTTAGGGTATCGTGTATCGTTAACTCAGACGATTACCGGACAGCAAAACATAAGTGTTATCGATATAGTATTCTAATTTCATAAAACTTATATAGTTTTAATTAATTAGCGGCCACAATAAACTTTCGCGTACCGAAGTATGATTGTAAAAATTCAAATTTAAAATTAGTTGATTTTTATCGAAAACACTTATGTTTAGGATGGTTTCCCTATATATTGATTGCGGGTTTTAAAAACGATACCCTAAATCATTTAGCATCGAATTAGCATCGGATTAGCCTGATCCGATGCTAATTCGACGCTATTTAGCATCGAATTAGCATCGGATCAGGCTAATCCGATGCTAATTCGATGCTAAATGATTTAGGGTATCGTGTATCGTTAACTCAGACGATTACCGGACAGCAAAACATAAGTGTTATCGATATAGTATTCTAATTTCATAAAACGTATATAGTTTTAATTAATTAGCGGCCACAATAAACTTTCGCGTACCGAAGTATGATTGTAAAAATTCAAATTTAAAATTAGTTGATTTTTATCGAAAACACTTATGTTTAGGATGGTTTCCCTATATATTGATTGCGGGTTTTAAAAACGATACTCTAAATCATTTAGCATCGAATTAGCATCGGATTAGCCTGATTCGATGCTAATTCGACGCTATTTAGCATCGAATTAGCATCGGATCAGGCCAATCCGATGCTAATTCGATGCTAAATGATTTAGGGTATCGTGTATCGTTAACTCAGACGATTACCGGACAGCAAAACATAAGTGTTATCGATATAGTATTCTAATTTCATAAAACTTATATAGTTTTAATTAATTAGCGGCCACAATAAACTTTCGCGTACCGAAGTATGATTGTAAAAATTCAAATTTAAAATTAGTTGATTTTTATCGAAAACACTTATGTTTAGGATGGTTTCCCTATATATTGATTGCGGGTTTTAAAAACGATACCCTAAATCATTTAGCATCGAATTAGCATCGGATTAGCCTGATCCGATGCTAATTCGACGCTATTTAGCATCGAATTAGCATCGGATCAGGCTAATCCGATGCTAATTCGATGCTAAATGATTTAGGGTATCGTGTATCGTTAACTCAGACGATTACCGGACAGCAAAACATAAGTGTTATCGATATAGTATTCTAATTTCATAAAACTTATATAGTTTTAATTAATTAGCGGCCACAATAAACTTTCGCGTACCGAAGTATGATTGTAAAAATTCAAATTTAAAATTAGTTGATTTTTATCGAAAACACTTATGTTTAGGATGGTTTCCCTATATATTGATTGCGGGTTTTAAAAACGATACCCTAAATCATTTAGCATCGAATTAGCATCGGATTAGCCTGATCCGATGCTAATTCGACGCTATTTAGCATCGAATTAGCATCGGATCAGGCTAATCCGATGCTAATTCGATGCTAAATGATTTAGGGTATCGTGTATCGTTAACTCAGACGATTACCGGACAGCAAAACATAAGTGTTATCGATATAGTATTCTAATTTCATAAAACTTATATAGTTTTAATTAATTAGCGGCCACAATAAACTTTCGCGTACCGAAGTATGATTGTAAAAATTCAAATTTAAAATTAGTTGATTTTTATCGAAAACACTTATGTTTAGGATGGTTTCCCTATATATTGATTGCGGGTTTTAAAAACGATACCCTAAATCATTTAGCATCGAATTAGCATCGGATTAGCCTGATCCGATGCTAATTCGACGCTATTTAGCATCGAATTAGCATCGAATCAGGCCAATCCGATGCTAATTCGATGCTAAATGATTTAGGGTATCGTGTATCGTTAACTCAGACGATTACCGGACAGCAAAACATAAGTGTTATCGATATAGTATTCTAATTTCATAAAACTTATATAGTTTTAATTAATTAGCGGCCACAATAAACTTTCGCGTACCGAAGTATGATTGTAAAAATTCAAATTTAAAATTAGTTGATTTTTATCGAAAACACTTATGTTTAGGATGGTTTCCCTATATATTGATTGCGGGTTTTAAAAACGATACCCTAAATCATTTAGCATCGAATTAGCATCGGATTAGCCTGATCCGATGCTAATTCGACGCTATTTAGCATCGAATTAGCATCGGATCAGGCTAATCCGATGCTAATTCGATGCTAAATGATTTAGGGTATCGTGTATCGTTAACTCAGACGATTACCGGACAGCAAAACATAAGTGTTATCGATATAGTATTCTAATTTCATAAAACTTATATAGTTTTAATTAATTAGCGGCCACAATAAACTTTCGCGTACCGAAGTATGATTGTAAAAATTCAAATTTAAAATTAGTTGATTTTTATCGAAAACACTTATGTTTAGGATGGTTTCCCTATATATTGATTGCGGGTTTTAAAAACGATACCCTAAATCATTTAGCATCGAATTAGCATCGGATTAGCCTGATCCGATGCTAATTCGACGCTATTTAGGATCGAATTAGCATCGGATCAGGCTAATCCGATGCTAATTCGATGCTAAATGATTTAGGGTATCGTGTATCGTTAACTCAGACGATTACCGGACAGCAAAACATAAGTGTTATCGATATAGTATTCTAATTTCATAAAACTTATATAGTTTTAATTAATTAGCGGCCACAATAAACTTTCGCGTACCGAAGTATGATTGTAAAAATTCAAATTTAAAATTAGTTGATTTTTATCGAAAACACTTATGTTTAGGATGGTTTCCCTATATATTGATTGCGGGTTTTAAAAACGATACCCTAAATCATTTAGCATCGAATTAGCATCGGATTAGCCTGATCCGATGCTAATTCGACGCTATTTAGCATCGAATTAGCATCGGATCAGGCTAATCCGATGCTAATTCGATGCTAAATGATTTAGGGTATCGTGTATCGTTAACTCAGACGATTACCGGACAGCAAAACATAAGTGTTATCGATATAGTATTCTAATTTCATAAAACTTATATAGTTTTAATTAATTAGCGGCCACAATAAACTTTCGCGTACCGAAGTATGATTGTAAAAATTCAAATTTAAAATTAGTTGATTTTTATCGAAAACACTTATGTTTAGGATGGTTTCCCTATATATTGATTGCGGGTTTTAAAAACGATACCCTAAATCATTTAGCATCGAATTAGCATCGGATTAGCCTGATCCGATGCTAATTCGACGCTATTTAGCATCGAATTAGCATCGGATCAGGCTAATCCGATGCTAATTCGATGCTAAATGATTTAGGGTATCGTGTATCGTTAACTCAGACGATTACCGGACAGCAAAACATAAGTGTTATCGATATAGTATTCTAATTTCATAAAACTTATATAGTTTTAATTAATTAGCGGCCACAATAAACTTTCGCGTACCGAAGTATGATTGTAAAAATTCAAATTTAAAATTAGTTGATTTTTATCGAAAACACTTATGTTTAGGATGGTTTCCCTATATATTGATTGCGGGTTTTAAAAACGATACCCTAAATCATTTAGCATCGAATTAGCATCGGATTAGCCTGATCCGATGCTAATTCGACGCTATTTAGCATCGAATTAGCATCGGATCAGGCTAATCCGATGCTAATTCGATGCTAAATGATTTAGGGTATCGTGTATCGTTAACTCAGACGATTACCGGACAGCAAAACATAAGTGTTATCGATATAGTATTCTAATTTCATAAAACTTATATAGTTTTAATTAATTAGCGGCCACAATAAACTTTCGCGTACCGAAGTATGATTGTAAAAATTCAAATTTAAAATTAGTTGATTTTTATCGAAAACACTTATGTTTAGGATGGTTTCCCTATATATTGATTGCGGGTTTTAAAAACGATACCCTAAATCATTTAGCATCGAATTAGCATCGGATTAGCCTGATCCGATGCTAATTCGACGCTATTTAGCATCGAATTAGCATCGGATCAGGCTAATCCGATGCTAATTCGATGCTAAATGATTTAGGGTATCGTGTATCGTTAACTCAGACGATTACCGGACAGCAAAACATAAGTGTTATCGATATAGTATTCTAATTTCATAAAACTTATATAGTTTTAATTAATTAGCGGCCACAATAAACTTTCGCGTACCGAAGTATGATTGTAAAAATTCAAATTTAAAATTAGTTGATTTTTATCGAAAACACTTATGTTTAGGATGGTTTCCCTATATATTGATTGCGGGTTTTAAAAACGATACCCTAAATCATTTAGCATCGAATTAGCATCGGATTAGCCTGATCCGATGCTAATTCGACGCTATTTAGCATCGAATTAGCATCGGATCAGGCTAATCCGATGCTAATTCGATGCTAAATGATTTAGGGTATCGTGTATCGTTAACTCAGACGATTACCGGACAGCAAAACATAAGTGTTATCGATATAGTATTCTAATTTCATAAAACTTATATAGTTTTAATTAATTAGCGGCCACAATAAACTTTCGCGTACCGAAGTATGATTGTAAAAATTCAAATTTAAAATTAGTTGATTTTTATCGAAAACACTTATGTTTAGGATGGTTTCCCTATATATTGATTGCGGGTTTTAAAAACGATACCCTAAATCATTTAGCATCGAATTAGCATCGGATTAGCCTGATCCGATGCTAATTCGACGCTATTTAGCATCGAATTAGCATCGAATCAGGCCAATCCGATGCTAATTCGATGCTAAATGATTTAGGGTATCGTGTATCGTTAACTCAGACGATTACCGGACAGCAAAACATAAGTGTTATCGATATAGTATTCTAATTTCATAAAACTTATATAGTTTTAATTAATTAGCGGCCACAATAAACTTTCGCGTACCGAAGTATGATTGTAAAAATTCAAATTTAAAATTAGTTGATTTTTATCGAAAACACTTATGTTTAGGATGGTTTCCCTATATATTGATTGCGGGTTTTAAAAACGATACCCTAAATCATTTAGCATCGAATTAGCATCGGATTAGCCTGATCCGATGCTAATTCGACGCTATTTAGCATCGAATTAGCATCGGATCAGGCTAATCCGATGCTAATTCGATGCTAAATGATTTAGGGTATCGTGTATCGTTAACTCAGACGATTACCGGACAGCAAAACATAAGTGTTATCGATATAGTATTCTAATTTCATAAAACTTATATAGTTTTAATTAATTAGCGGCCACAATAAACTTTCGCGTACCGAAGTATGATTGTAAAAATTCAAATTTAAAATTAGTTGATTTTTATCGAAAACACTTATGTTTAGGATGGTTTCCCTATATATTGATTGCGGGTTTTAAAAACGATACCCTAAATCATTTAGCATCGAATTAGCATCGGATTAGCCTGATCCGATGCTAATTCGACGCTATTTAGCATCGAATTAGCATCGAATCAGGCCAATCCGATGCTAATTCGATGCTAAATGATTTAGGGTATCGTGTATCGTTAACTCAGACGATTACCGGACAGCAAAACATAAGTGTTATCGATATAGTATTCTAATTTCATAAAACTTATATAGTTTTAATTAATTAGCGGCCACAATAAACTTTCGCGTACCGAAGTATGATTGTAAAAATTCAAATTTAAAATTAGTTGATTTTTATCGAAAACACTTATGTTTAGGATGGTTTCCCTATATATTGATTGCGGGTTTTAAAAACGATACCCTAAATCATTTAGCATCGAATTAGCATCGGATTAGCCTGATCCGATGCTAATTCGACGCTATTTAGCATCGAATTAGCATCGAATCAGGCCAATCCGATGCTAATTCGATGCTAAATGATTTAGGGTATCGTGTATCGTTAACTCAGACGATTACCGGACAGCAAAACATAAGTGTTATCGATATAGTATTCTAATTTCATAAAACTTATATAGTTTTAATTAATTAGCGGCCACAATAAACTTTCGCGTACCGAAGTATGATTGTAAAAATTCAAATTTAAAATTAGTTGATTTTTATCGAAAACACTTATGTTTAGGATGGTTTCCCTATATATTGATTGCGGGTTTTAAAAACGATACCCTAAATCATTTAGCATCGAATTAGCATCGGATTAGCCTGATCCGATGCTAATTCGACGCTATTTAGCATCGAATTAGCATCGAATCAGGCCAATCCGATGCTAATTCGATGCTAAATGATTTAGGGTATCGTGTATCGTTAACTCAGACGATTACCGGACAGCAAAACATAAGTGTTATCGATATAGTATTCTAATTTCATAAAACTTATATAGTTTTAATTAATTAGCGGCCACAATAAACTTTCGCGTACCGAAGTATGATTGTAAAAATTCAAATTTAAAATTAGTTGATTTTTATCGAAAACACTTATGTTTAGGATGGTTTCCCTATATATTGATTGCGGGTTTTAAAAACGATACCCTAAATCATTTAGCATCGAATTAGCATCGGATTAGCCTGATCCGATGCTAATTCGACGCTATTTAGCATCGAATTAGCATCGAATCAGGCCAATCCGATGCTAATTCGATGCTAAATGATTTAGGGTATCGTGTATCGTTAACTCAGACGATTACCGGACAGCAAAACATAAGTGTTATCGATATAGTATTCTAATTTCATAAAACTTATATAGTTTTAATTAATTAGCGGCCACAATAAACTTTCGCGTACCGAAGTATGATTGTAAAAATTCAAATTTAAAATTAGTTGATTTTTATCGAAAACACTTATGTTTAGGATGGTTTCCCTATATATTGATTGCGGGTTTTAAAAACGATACCCTAAATCATTTAGCATCGAATTAGCATCGGATTAGCCTGATCCGATGCTAATTCGACGCTATTTAGCATCGAATTAGCATCGGATCAGGCTAATCCGATGCTAATTCGATGCTAAATGATTTAGGGTATCGTGTATCGTTAACTCAGACGATTACCGGACAGCAAAACATAAGTGTTATCGATATAGTATTCTAATTTCATAAAACTTATATAGTTTTAATTAATTAGCGGCCACAATAAACTTTCGCGTACCGAAGTATGATTGTAAAAATTCAAATTTAAAATTAGTTGATTTTTATCGAAAACACTTATGTTTAGGATGGTTTCCCTATATATTGATTGCGGGTTTTAAAAACGATACCCTAAATCATTTAGCATCGAATTAGCATCGGATTAGCCTGATCCGATGCTAATTCGACGCTATTTAGCATCGAATTAGCATCGAATCAGGCCAATCCGATGCTAATTCGATGCTAAATGATTTAGGGTATCGTGTATCGTTAACTCAGACGATTACCGGACAGCAAAACATAAGTGTTATCGATATAGTATTCTAATTTCATAAAACTTATATAGTTTTAATTAATTAGCGGCCACAATAAACTTTCGCGTACCGAAGTATGATTGTAAAAATTCAAATTTAAAATTAGTTGATTTTTATCGAAAACACTTATGTTTAGGATGGTTTCCCTATATATTGATTGCGGGTTTTAAAAACGATACCCTAAATCATTTAGCATCGAATTAGCATCGGATTAGCCTGATCCGAAACTAATTCGACGCTATTTAGCATCGAATTAGCATCGGATCAGGCTAATCCGATGCTAATTCGATGCTAAATGATTTAGGGTATCGTGTATCGTTAACTCAGACGATTACCGGACAGCAAAACATAAGTGTTATCGATATAGTATTCTAATTTCATAAAACTTATATAGTTTTAATTAATTAGCGGCCACAATAAACTTTCGCGTACCGAAGTATGATTGTAAAAATTCAAATTTAAAATTAGTTGATTTTTATCGAAAACACTTATGTTTAGGATGGTTTCCCTATATATTGATTGCGGGTTTTAAAAACGATACCCTAAATCATTTAGCATCGAATTAGCATCGGATTAGCCTGATCCGATGCTAATTCGACGCTATTTAGCATCGAATTAGCATCGGATCAGGCTAATCCGATGCTAATTCGATGCTAAATGATTTAGGGTATCGTGTATCGTTAACTCAGACGATTACCGGACAGCAAAACATAAGTGTTATCGATATAGTATTCTAATTTCATAAAACTTATATAGTTTTAATTAATTAGCGGCCACAATAAACTTTCGCGTACCGAAGTATGATTGTAAAAATTCAAATTTAAAATTAGTTGATTTTTATCGAAAACACTTATGTTTAGGATGGTTTCCCTATATATTGATTGCGGGTTTTAAAAACGATACCCTAAATCATTTAGCATCGAATTAGCATCGGATTAGCCTGATCCGATGCTAATTCGACGCTATTTAGCATCGAATTAGCATCGAATCAGGCCAATCCGATGCTAATTCGATGCTAAATGATTTAGGGTATCGTGTATCGTTAACTCAGACGATTACCGGACAGCAAAACATAAGTGTTATCGATATAGTATTCTAATTTCATAAAACTTATATAGTTTTAATTAATTAGCGGCCACAATAAACTTTCGCGTACCGAAGTATGATTGTAAAAATTCAAATTTAAAATTAGTTGATTTTTATCGAAAACACTTATGTTTAGGATGGTTTCCCTATATATTGATTGCGGGTTTTAAAAACGATACCCTAAATCATTTAGCATCGAATTAGCATCGGATTAGCCTGATCCGATGCTAATTCGACGCTATTTAGCATCGAATTAGCATCGAATCAGGCCAATCCGATGCTAATTCGATGCTAAATGATTTAGGGTATCGTGTATCGTTAACTCAGACGATTACCGGACAGCAAAACATAAGTGTTATCGATATAGTATTCTAATTTCATAAAACTTATATAGTTTTAATTAATTAGCGGCCACAATAAACTTTCGCGTACCGAAGTATGATTGTAAAAATTCAAATTTAAAATTAGTTGATTTTTATCGAAAACACTTATGTTTAGGATGGTTTCCCTATATATTGATTGCGGGTTTTAAAAACGATACCCTAAATCATTTAGCATCGAATTAGCATCGGATTAGCCTGATCCGATGCTAATTCGACGCTATTTAGCATCGAATTAGCATCGAATCAGGCCAATCCGATGCTAATTCGATGCTAAATGATTTAGGGTATCGTGTATCGTTAACTCAGACGATTACCGGACAGCAAAACATAAGTGTTATCGATATAGTATTCTAATTTCATAAAACTTATATAGTTTTAATTAATTAGCGGCCACAATAAACTTTCGCGTACCGAAGTATGATTGTAAAAATTCAAATTTAAAATTAGTTGATTTTTATCGAAAACACTTATGTTTAGGATGGTTTCCCTATATATTGATTGCGGGTTTTAAAAACGATACCCTAAATCATTTAGCATCGAATTAGCATCGGATTAGCCTGATCCGATGCTAATTCGACGCTATTTAGCATCGAATTAGCATCGGATCAGGCTAATCCGATGCTAATTCGATGCTAAATGATTTAGGGTATCGTGTATCGTTAACTCAGACGATTACCGGACAGCAAAACATAAGTGTTATCGATATAGTATTCTAATTTCATAAAACTTATATAGTTTTAATTAATTAGCGGCCACAATAAACTTTCGCGTACCGAAGTATGATTGTAAAAATTCAAATTTAAAATTAGTTGATTTTTATCGAAAACACTTATGTTTAGGATGGTTTCCCTATATATTGATTGCGGGTTTTAAAAACGATACCCTAAATCATTTAGCATCGAATTAGCATCGGATTAGCCTGATCCGATGCTAATTCGACGCTATTTAGCATCGAATTAGCATCGGATCAGGCTAATCCGATGCTAATTCGATGCTAAATGATTTAGGGTATCGTGTATCGTTAACTCAGACGATTACCGGACAGCAAAACATAAGTGTTATCGATATAGTATTCTAATTTCATAAAACTTATATAGTTTTAATTAATTAGCGGCCACAATAAACTTTCGCGTACCGAAGTATGATTGTAAAAATTCAAATTTAAAATTAGTTGATTTTTATCGAAAACACTTATGTTTAGGATGGTTTCCCTATATATTGATTGCGGGTTTTAAAAACGATACCCTAAATCATTTAGCATCGAATTAGCATCGGATTAGCCTGATCCGATGCTAATTCGACGCTATTTAGCATCGAATTAGCATCGGATCAGGCTAATCCGATGCTAATTCGATGCTAAATGATTTAGGGTATCGTGTATCGTTAACTCAGACGATTACCGGACAGCAAAACATAAGTGTTATCGATATAGTATTCTAATTTCATAAAACTTATATAGTTTTAATTAATTAGCGGCCACAATAAACTTTCGCGTACCGAAGTATGATTGTAAAAATTCAAATTTAAAATTAGTTGATTTTTATCGAAAACACTTATGTTTAGGATGGTTTCCCTATATATTGATTGCGGGTTTTAAAAACGATACCCTAAATCATTTAGCATCGAATTAGCATCGGATTAGCCTGATCCGATGCTAATTCGACGCTATTTAGCATCGAATTAGCATCGAATCAGGCCAATCCGATGCTAATTCGATGCTAAATGATTTAGGGTATCGTGTATCGTTAACTCAGACGATTACCGGACAGCAAAACATAAGTGTTATCGATATAGTATTCTAATTTCATAAAACTTATATAGTTTTAATTAATTAGCGGCCACAATAAACTTTCGCGTACCGAAGTATGATTGTAAAAATTCAAATTTAAAATTAGTTGATTTTTATCGAAAACACTTATGTTTAGGATGGTTTCCCTATATATTGATTGCGGGTTTTAAAAACGATACCCTAAATCATTTAGCATCGAATTAGCATCGGATTAGCCTGATCCGATGCTAATTCGACGCTATTTAGCATCGAATTAGCATCGAATCAGGCCAATCCGATGCTAATTCGATGCTAAATGATTTAGGGTATCGTGTATCGTTAACTCAGACGATTACCGGACAGCAAAACATAAGTGTTATCGATATAGTATTCTAATTTCATAAAACTTATATAGTTTTAATTAATTAGCGGCCACAATAAACTTTCGCGTACCGAAGTATGATTGTAAAAATTCAAATTTAAAATTAGTTGATTTTTATCGAAAACACTTATGTTTAGGATGGTTTCCCTATATATTGATTGCGGGTTTTAAAAACGATACCCTAAATCATTTAGCATCGAATTAGCATCGGATTAGCCTGATCCGATGCTAATTCGACGCTATTTAGCATCGAATTAGCATCGGATCAGGCTAATCCGATGCTAATTCGATGCTAAATGATTTAGGGTATCGTGTATCGTTAACTCAGACGATTACCGGACAGCAAAACATAAGTGTTATCGATATAGTATTCTAATTTCATAAAACTTATATAGTTTTAATTAATTAGCGGCCACAATAAACTTTCGCGTACCGAAGTATGATTGTAAAAATTCAAATTTAAAATTAGTTGATTTTTATCGAAAACACTTATGTTTAGGATGGTTTCCCTATATATTGATTGCGGGTTTTAAAAACGATACCCTAAATCATTTAGCATCGAATTAGCATCGGATTAGCCTGATCCGATGCTAATTCGACGCTATTTAGCATCGAATTAGCATCGAATCAGGCCAATCCGATGCTAATTCGATGCTAAATGATTTAGGGTATCGTGTATCGTTAACTCAGACGATTACCGGACAGCAAAACATAAGTGTTATCGATATAGTATTCTAATTTCATAAAACTTATATAGTTTTAATTAATTAGCGGCCACAATAAACTTTCGCGTACCGAAGTATGATTGTAAAAATTCAAATTTAAAATTAGTTGATTTTTATCGAAAACACTTATGTTTAGGATGGTTTCCCTATATATTGATTGCGGGTTTTAAAAACG
Source organism: Arabis hirsuta (assembly GCA_964056655.1). Classification (NCBI taxonomy): domain Eukaryota; kingdom Viridiplantae; phylum Streptophyta; class Magnoliopsida; order Brassicales; family Brassicaceae; genus Arabis; species Arabis hirsuta. The sequence goes on from OZ053310.1 coordinate 24,192,465, forward strand.
ATACCCTAAATCATTTAGCATCGAATTAGCATCGGATTAGCCTGATCCGATGCTAATTCGACGCTATTTAGCATCGAATTAGCATCGAATCAGGCCAATCCGATGCTAATTCGATGCTAAATGATTTAGGGTATCGTGTATCGTTAACTCAGACGATTACCGGACAGCAAAACATAAGTGTTATCGATATAGTATTCTAATTTCATAAAACTTATATAGTTTTAATTAATTAGCGGCCACAATAAACTTTCGCGTACCGAAGTATGATTGTAAAAATTCAAATTTAAAATTAGTTGATTTTTATCGAAAACACTTATGTTTAGGATGGTTTCCCTATATATTGATTGCGGGTTTTAAAAACGATACCCTAAATCATTTAGCATCGAATTAGCATCGGATTAGCCTGATCCGATGCTAATTCGACGCTATTTAGCATCGAATTAGCATCGGATCAGGCTAATCCGATGCTAATTCGATGCTAAATGATTTAGGGTATCGTGTATCGTTAACTCAGACGATTACCGGACAGCAAAACATAAGTGTTATCGATATAGTATTCTAATTTCATAAAACTTATATAGTTTTAATTAATTAGCGGCCACAATAAACTTTCGCGTACCGAAGTATGATTGTAAAAATTCAAATTTAAAATTAGTTGATTTTTATCGAAAACACTTATGTTTAGGATGGTTTCCCTATATATTGATTGCGGGTTTTAAAAACGATACCCTAAATCATTTAGCATCGAATTAGCATCGGATTAGCCTGATCCGATGCTAATTCGATGCTAAATGATTTAGGGTATCGTGTATCGTTAACTCAGACGATTACCGGACAGCAAAACATAAGTGTTATCGATATAGTATTCTAATTTCATAAAACTTATATAGTTTTAATTAATTAGCGGCCACAATAAACTTTCGCGTACCGAAGTATGATTGTAAAAATTCAAATTTGAAATTAGTTGATTTTTATCGAAAACACTTATGTTTAGGATGGTTTCCCTATATATTGATTGCGGGTTTTAAAAACGATACCCTAAATCATTTAGCATCGAATTAGCATCGGATTAGGCCAATCCGATGCTAATTCGATGCTAAATGATTTAGGGTATCGTGTATCGTTAAGGATCGATCGATCGATCCCTTGCCCAAACCAATCAAAAATTGGAAAAAATCAATTTTGGTCAGACTTCTTCGGCAGTCTGACGGAAATATTGACTTTTCATGTCAGACTTCTAAGGCGGTCCGATGAAAAGTCAATATTTCCGTCAGACTGCCGAAGAAGTCTGACCAAAATTGCGGTCAAATAATTTAGCGTCGAAATAGCTTCGGATTGTTACTATCCGACGCTAATTCGACGCTATATCTAAAATTTTTGGATTTACCGCTTAATTAATACCCGCGCCAACACGCGGAACAAAATTCGAGTTGGGATTTTAATACTCTATGCGACGCTATTTCGACGCTAAATTGCGTCGAAATAGCGTCGATTAGTACATATGCGACGCTATTTCGACGCTAAATAGCGTCGAAATAGCGTCGACTAGGGTAATAAAATCCCCACGCGACTTTCCTTCTTCTATCTTCTCTCTTCTCTGTTCTCTCCGCCGGACTGCTCCTCTGTTCTCCTCTCTCTCTCCCGATCTGTCACCACCTTCTTCCTCCTCCTCTCTCCCGCCGAACTGCTCCTCTTCCTCCTCCTCTCTCCCGCACACCTTCTTCCTCCTCCTCCTCCTCCTCACACGACTTCTTCCTCCTCCTCCTCCTCCTCACACGACTTCCTCCTCCTCCTCCTCACCGATCATGGTATGTATATATTTTTTTTTTTTTAAATTTGTTTTGTGAATTGGTTATTGATTTGTAGGAAATAGAATAGATTGGTAGGAAATGGAATGGATTTGTAGGAATTAGATTTGTAGAATATCTAAATGAATTTAGATTTGATATGGTAATTAGTATTGATTTATTTATGAATTTAAATTTGTTGTATTGATTTATTTCTTAATTTATGTGTTTGTATTGGTAATTTTTATTTAAAATTTTTAAATTTATGGAAATAAAACGAATTTTTGAATATTAATGTTATATGAAATTATTTTTCAACTTATTTTGGGAAAGTAAAATAAAAAGGAATTTAAGATATTAATTTATGGATTTTATGAATTTACAATATAAATTATAAATTAGATTTGTAGAATATGTAATTGAATTTAGATTTTATATGGTATTATTAATTAGTAATGTAAATAGAAATTATTAATTAGATTTGTAGAAAATGTAAATGAATTTAGATTTCATATGGTATTTAGTATTGATTTATTTATGAATTTAAATTTGTTGTATTGATTTATTTCTTAATTTATGTGTTTGTATTGGTAATTTTTATTTAAAATTTTTAAATTTATGGAAATAAAACGAATTTATGAATATTAATGTTATATGAAATTATTTTTCAACTTATTTTGGGAAAGTAAAATAAAAAGGAATTTAAGATATTAATTTATGGATTTTATGAATTTACAATATAAATTATTAATTAGATTTGTAGAATATGTAATTGAATTTAGATTTTATATGGTATTATTAATTAGTAATGTAAATAGAAATTATTAATTAGATTTGTAGAAAATGTAAATGAATTTAGATTTCATATGGTATTTAGTATTGATTTATTTATGAATTTAAATTTGTTGTATTGATTTATTTCTTAATTTATGTGTTTGTATTGGTAATTTTTATTTACAATTTTTAAATATATGGAAAAATACGAATTTATGAATATTGATGTTATATGAAATTATTTATCAACTTATTTTGGGAAAGTAAAATAAAAAAGAATTTAAGATATTAATTTACGGATTTTATGAATTTAAACTAGAAATTATTTAAAACTAGAATTTAAGATATTAATTTACGGATTTGTGAGTTGACAAGTATTTTATAAGTTATTTATGGAAAATATAAATTATTTTTCAATTTGATTTTTTAAATTGATTTGTGTGTTTTAATTCATATTTTATATATAAAAGAGTATAATTAATAAATTTGTTTAATTTTACAGTCTGATGGACCACCTTCATACGGAGATTTATTCCCCGAGGATGCTACGATTCCCGGATACAGGGAAGGTCGTCGCGGAACAGGATCAGGGTCGAGTTCCCAGCGTTCGACCCATCACACACGGCAGCCTCCAGCAGGATGGGCTCCGCCAACTTATGGTCATCGTCGAGCTCCGGCACCGGCACCGCCACCCACACAGCCAGATCATGAGCCGGACGAAGACGAAGCAACCCACGACGATGATCACGTTGAGGAGCCTCCACCGCCAAACCCTGGTCTTATGTGGCGGATTAGTCAGCTTCAGAGGCAACCTGGACGTTAGGGTCGGCTTCCAACCCTCCATCCGTTGAGACCTCGAGGCACTTTATGGTATGGATAATTTTTTTCAATATTTAATTTTTTTATAATTAATTATTCTTCACAAGTTATAATTACATTAGTAACATCTAAATTTTTTTTTACAGGTTTACCGATAACAAAGTTGCTCGTTCGGTCACCAAAGCTTGCATGGCCCATTTCACAATGGCGCATGCTAATTGGAGCCAAACGCCGCAGTCCATTCGGGATATTTGGTTTGAGTCATGGGCGGTTAGTAAAATTAAATTATTTATTTATAAATATTAAATTATTTGATTTTAAATATATTAATTACATTAATTGTATTTTGTAGCAACGCTGGCACTGGGATGACATGCATAGCCATGACGTGAGAGCGGCTTTCCAGAAGAAGGCCATGTTGCGTCTCAACGGCGCAATCGGCAATTTGAAGAAAGCTTGGCGCGAGAAGGGCGATGAAGCAATGCCGAGGAATTGGGATACCGATGTTTGGTCGGGTCTAGTACAGTTTTGGGAGGATCCCAAATCGGAGATCAAATCAAAGAAGTGCTCTGCAGCTCGTCTCACGCCCGTTGCCGAAGGAGATGGACCTTCTAAGCATTGTGCAGGTCCTTCATCATACGCCAGTATACGATTGGATATGGTACTATCTTAATTTTTGATAAGTTTTTAAATTATTTGATTAATTTATTTTATATATTTATTTACTTATTATTTTATTTTTATATATGTTTATTTTTGTTTAACAGGCTGATGGCAGTGATCTTCCCCCGATGATTAAAGTGATGGAGAAAACTCATCGGCGCAAGGATGGAACGTTTGTTACCGCTCAGGCGGAACAAACGTTTAACACCTACAACGAACGATTAGCAGAGCTTGAGTCAGAAGGATCTCATGATTTGGGTCTCGAAGCTTACGATCGACTTTACGAGGAGGTAATTTTTGTAAATTTATAAATTAATTTTTATTACAATTTTAATAAATTTATTGTATAACACTTTTATTTTATAGGTTGCACCGAAGAAGAAAGGACGGACGTTTGGTGTTGGATCCATCAGAGATGTTCCAGCAGCTTCTTCGTCTTCTCAGTATTCTTATGCTTCTCAGTACTCGGAGCCGTTGATGACGCAGTTGACCGCTGCTCATGCTGAGATTGACCGGCTAAAGACGTCACAAGAGGCACTTCAGTCATCCTACACTTCGGTCCAGGAGAAGTACAACTCGGTCGAAGGTACACTCTCACAGTTGACCGGTCTGTTCAACATTATTGCAGTGGATAACCCGACTTTAGCAGCTGCGTTGCGACAGTTACCGCGTCCTCCATCGCCTTCTCCACCTACCGGGCCGACGCAGTTCGAGCAGGAAGCCGAAGATCTTCTTCGGAACCAATATGAGTAGATTTCGTTTTTTATTTCCCTGTTTTCAGACTATTAATTTGCTGTTTTTGGATAATTTAAATTTGTGGTTTTTTTTTAATAAATTTTATAATATTTTAATTTTATTTCAGATTATATATAAATATTATAATTTTGTATAATTTTCAAAAAAATTTAATAATTTTTTAAAAATATAATTTTTAATACAGTTGACATATAGCATCGAATTTGCGTTGCTATTTCGATGCTATTTTAGCATCGACTTAGCGTCGAGAATATTCCGATGCAACATTTCGACGCTAATTTGATGCTAAAATAGCATCGAAATAGCATCGGAATATTGCATCGGAATATTATCGACGCTATTTCGATGCTATTTTAGCGTCGAAATAGCGTCGAATTGTGTAGCATCGGAATAGCGTCGAATACCTTTACGACGCAAATTTAGCGTCGAATTAGCATCGGAAATTGTTTAGCGTCGAGCGTTATGCGTCGACTTGTTTTTCGATGCTATTTCGACGCTAAGTGCTTTTAGCGTCGAAATAGCGTCGGATTTTGCCGATGCTAAATCCCTTTTTTCTTGTAGTGTCTTCTCGCCAGTTACGTCACAAAATAAAAATTGAATCATCAGTTTCCACGCATCTTTTAATCTACGATCTCCATCTCTCCCTTATCTTTCGAGAAACGTTTTTCTTTTATAAACTATAAAATCTCAAAAACACACAACAATCTAAAGCCCTAACAAACGAAAAGTTAAATGAAAATAGAGCATAAACTATGGATTTCCAAAACCATTAGAATTTCGTTTTCACCATCGAATTCTCATGAACGCTTGAGTAAAAAGGGGGGATTTTGCTTCTATCCAAATTGGGTGAGTTTTGTATTCTCGAGCTTTTCTCATGTTGTGATGAGTTTCCTCAAGCGGCACGGGGATGATGATTAGATTTGATGCGGCGCAAGTGGTGTTGGATCTCAACAAGTACTAGAGGAAACTGGCGTTGAAGCTACCATTAACAGAGAAAGTGGAAAGAAGACTATCGAGTATCAAGTGTGCATGTGAATGTAGTAAGTTCAACGATTTGCACTCCTAATAAAGTTCAGTTTAACCTATGAACTTAATGATGCTTTTGTTAATGTGTTCATGAGGATATCTATTGTTTTCCCGTATAAAGTTAGAGACTTATATTTTTGTATTTCACCATATTATTTCATTCTCTGTTAGAGACATGCTTCTGCATCATAAAGGAGTTGCAGATCGTTAAGTGGGTATAAGAGAAGATGTTCTACCTTTATTGTTTGATGTGTTGTGGCTTCAAAGAGACGTGTTGGAATATCGAGATGAAAGACAAAGAGAATTAAATTGACGACTTGAAGAAGACACCGAGAGTTTCTACAACCGTTAAGAAGACTACTGAGTTATGTGATGAGGGAAATGTAGAGTTAATAAAAATATATGTTTTTAACGGATTTTGGTTTTACTCAACATCTTTGTTAAGAAAATCGTAAACTTTCTTTTGTTTTAGTTAAATTTTTTCTACAGTAATATGTATTCTCAATGAAGCAAAAAAATGAAATAATGCTTTAACCAGAAAATGAAATAATAAACTTGGATAACAAAAATAGTGAAATATCTATAAACTGTTTTTTTCGGTTCATAGCACCGGATACACCACTAGTTATTTCGATAAATCTCTTATATTAGAAGTTTAGAACGGTTTAGATTTTAGGATCAGTTGATTAACCGACGGCAACTCGCGTTCGCTAATTATCACTCTGATGATCATGACGATGTTGATAATAATATAGTTTATTTTTGTTTTAGACTCTTTAACAATTTTTAAAAATAAAAATTATTTGTATTATATGCTTTTTCTCTAATTTTTATATATAATCTTGAAAATATTTCATTTTAAATTTCTATTATTGTAAAATTAAAAATAACAATTGTATTTATATATTTTTAGGTTTATATGGTGCGTTTTCGATCCATATATAAACTTTTACCTTAAATAAACGCTTAGCACATAATAAGATATCAAAAAATATTGGTGTTTAGTGAGCGCCTTTCAATTTTAAGCTGTTAGCGAAAAAACTGTCAAACTGATCATTAAAAATCTTCTGTTATAAAATGGTTAATGTTTATCTATTAAATTATTTTATTTGGTTTCTTCTTCTTCTTTAAAAAATACATTTGCCGACTTCTTCACCCTATATATATGTACGTGAGGAACAATGATAATAAGAACAAGAAGATCAACTCTATTCTTCTCTCTCGTTCTCTCGTCTCTTCTATACAAACACACACTATTTTCTTCTCTCTCTCGTTATTATATATGTTATATTACACGTATGTATATGAGAGTTAAACACATATATACATGAATCTCTCACCTTATAGTATATAGTTTACATCATGTTATCAGCACGATAGTCTCTCTATCCGATCATATACCAAAAAGGTAAAAACGATTTATGTCTGTTCCATACCAGAAGGGTGAGATTTTGATTTATGTGTTTTTGATCTAAAATTAAATTTATGTGTTATTTACGGAGTGGTAGGTTATACCTCCTCTTTGATTACTAGTTATTTATAAGAAAGACATATAATAGGCTATGTCTTTCCGGGAATGATCATTATATGGTAGGCGCTGCCTCCTTGATTAAATCAAAATTATGTCTCCATAATCTCATGGCAGGCTCTGTCTCCTTGATTATGTGGAAGACTATGCTTATTAATTTATTATGTTTTTACAGTTATTTATTTCTACTTAATTATTTTATTTCAGTTAATTTAATTATTGTAAATTAAATGGAAGGCACTTCTTCCTAACTATCAGTAGAAAAGCCATATAACAGGCTATGTCTTTTCCGAATTGATCATTATTATGGTAGGCGCTGCCTCCTTGATCAATTTAAAAATTTATATCTCCGTAATCTCATGGTAGGTTTTGCCTCCTAGATTATGTAGAGGACTATGCCTATTGTTTTATTATTATTTTCTCACCGTTATTTAATTCTGTTTATTATTCTTATTGCGTTTAATTTTATTATCGCAAATTATATGGAAGGTTCTGCCTCCTGATATATCTGTTCTATATTATGTTCAATTATTTATCATGTTTATTTGAATTTAGAATTCAAAGTAAAATAAATTCTTATAAGAGAATTTATTATGTACATGTCAATATAATATTAGACAGTGCAAACGCTCGAAAAGAGCAAATGTTTTGGAAGATCATAAGTTTGAGACATGCTTGTATGTAGTCGTACATACAAAGAACAAGGATGGCAAAATGTATAGTAAACCTGAAGTTTACTCAATTGGTATGGTAGTAAACCAGAAGTTTACTGCGTGATTTAAGAGAAAAATAATTTATGAGCAGTTATGCTGCCATAATTTAGCAATGTGATATAATGCGTTTTTGGCGCATGCTAACCCTTGTTTTGTAGGCTTTTATCGAGTCTTTCACCCTCTATCGAGTCATTCTAGGTACAAAAAGCGGCTGGAAGCAATGACTGGAACTTGCAATCAGAATTAGCTAGAAAAGAATGAAGTTGGACACTTTTTGGACATTCTGGAGAAAGGGAGCACCTAGTACGAGAAAGGGAGCACCTGCTCACAGCAGAATCATTAATGGGCTTTTTCCTAAACCTAATTTTCCAACCCTATTTTTGGGCCAGCCGTAATGGGCCTTTAAATAAGTCTTTTTGCTGGTTTTTTTTGGAGAATCACGCCACACAGCAGCCACGTTTTCACGCAGCAGCAAGGTCACGACGAGAGAGAGATATATAGACTTGTTTTTTTAGAGAGTTTGTAAGCTTGGAGATTTGTCTTCCATTCTTATCGAAGTTTTCTTAAACCCTACTCTTTATATATCGATTTCAATGCAATATATTATGTCTCTTGCTGTTGTTACTTGCTTGATCATGAGCGAGTAGTCATCTTGTTAGGTTAGGGGTTTTCGATGGGATTAGAATCATGAACTAAGCATAGATAGGTTTTTATATAATCATTCGATAGTCTCCACCTATTGTCGATCATATTGCCTAGGTTAGATTGATCACCTAGCCTTTGATTTTAAGTTGAATTACTTATCAAAAGTTTGTAAATCGCTTGAAAGAACATAGGTGGGCGATTTGATCCGTAGCCAACGAAAGTTGAAGTTAGGGCATCTCGTGAACATATCAACCCTAATCGACTAATGCTTGATAATCCTTGTAACCTCAACGATAGTTAGGGTGTTAGATTGATTGTTAAAGTTGTAGATGCCACGAAAGTGGATCTTCTTATATTTATGGTTAAGTTCGAGACTTGGTCATAATCGCATACCTGAATAATTGATTGGTTCCTGATAATCGAATCCTTGAGAATTATCCCTGACCTAACGCCTTTCCATTATTGTTTACAACCGAATTTTACTTTTATTTGCTTTCTTATTGTGACATTTAAATCCCAACTTGAACTGCTTAGCTGAGATTGTGTTCCATAGATTTAGAGTGTATTGCTGGTCCCTTAACGAACCCCACTATTCTACATTCGGATTAGTGATACCTAGGTTTAATCTTATAAAACCCGAAGAACAATTAACATCACAATGATATAAAGGATCATTGAAAATTCATGTGAAAATCATACGTTTTTCACGTAGCATGTCTTAAGCAAGAATAAGGCCATCATGAGAGATTCATATATGAGTCACCATTTTTTGTATGTATATCAAAAGAGCTCATTGGATATGGTGGTTGAGTTCTTTAATCTCCATAATTACACCTATGTAACCAATCTAAAAGTGAGATTCGGTTCGGATGAATGGGGCAGAAGTTCCACTATCTTGAAAAAATGTATAAAGAATCCCGTATTAGTATTTTAAAGGATCCGAGATAAAACACATGATCCTAGATGGATATGTTGTTGATCCTAAAGTGGGATTCACTACGAGATGAATGAACTATAAGAGTTATTATCTCGAGGGGAAAAATTAAAGAATCTCACGAGTAAGTTGAAAACTTTGGTGAGCTTATATCCCAAAACTTGATCACTTTTGTTGATCAAGATAGAGAACATAAATAAGATTATGTTCACATTCGAGATGAGCTTAATGATTTATTTGTAAAGCAAGTCCATGGGATTTGGGATTGCAAAGATATATTATGGTGAAATTTGATCTCTATGATTTGGCATAGAACATGCAGTCGTGCATGTAGTATATTAAGCCATCAAATGGAGATGGGTTTATTGCAGGATTTGCAATCATCATTTTGATGAGAAAAATTTCCATGAAAAATTGATTGAGTAGTTGGTATCTTTGAACAAAGATAATATGAACCTGAAGTTCAAAAGTTCAAAGGATCGCTACTAAGTTGCAAACCAATTAAAGAGCTGATGGATGAGATTTCAAGAAAAGAATTATCAGAGATCCTCATGAATATGAACTTGCAAGTTTAAAAGATAATTCATTTAAGAGAAAAGTGAAATCTCATACTGCAACTGAAATGCTTCAATAATAATAGATATCTCTGAAGGAGAATCTATTAAGTCTATAACACGTTAAAAACGTGATAGACTACTTGGTTCCAAATATAAAGAAAATCTTCGAAAAGCAAATGGAGCAAATAAAAGGAGGATTAAACTCTTAAAGAGAGTAAAGAGATCGTTGACTGGTAGTGAAATCAGGTACCTGAAAGAAATCATTGTAAATGAAAAAGAGATCTCGACCATATCAATACGATAAAAGGGAACCAAAGATAAAATGTATGTCGACATAATATAAATGAGAAAGCACGCGATGTGAATAATGAGGATCTTGAATCTTCGCTCTACGGATAAGCGTAGAGAAATAAAATATTGACCAATAAGTAAAAAAGAGGCAATCAAGTATGTATTATACTTGTTTGACGACCAACGAGAAGTTTTTGGACTAGAATTCCAAACATTAAAAGGTTTTGTCCAAGAGAATGAATGGACAAAATGACTTGGATTGCGCCTCAACATTTATATGAATAATCCTAGAGGGATTAATGATATCATTATTATGTTCTCGAGAACTCTACGCGACTAGACTCCTGAAGAGTTATCGCAAGTAAATAGAAGTGTTTTGGAATTCAAGACCTTGGAAGGACAACAGTATCCTCAGGTATTCCAAAATTAAACACCTAAGAGGATTTAAATAAAACTCACATCAAAACACTTCTAAAGAAAATGCTATTTGGTCGAGAAGTACCAAACTTTTAAATGTTTGTGAGTAACTTATGGTGATACCTCATGTATAAAAGATTTTGAGGTATATAATATGCTTTCGTATTGTAAAAAAGAAAGCCAAAATAGTTATTTAAGGAGAGTATGAATAACTCGTAAGTACAATCAAACATTTATAAGATTGTACGTAAAAAGAAGCTTGGGCAAGAAGTCCAATTATATCAAAAGTGATCTTCTGTGTGAACCGGATGGGCCATAGGTCCAGTGACCCGAGAGATTATATGAAGATCATACGAGTTTATTCACTAAGACTATGTTCAGTGAATCTTCGAAAAGGAGATGTCACAATTTGAGATCAAAGACGGAGATATATGTTTGGCAAACAGTGCGACAACGCACAAAATACTTATAGATAAAAGTATTTTTCTGAGCTCAAATTAAGTGACTCCGTAAAAAGCGTGAGCACTATATCTGATGATGCAAAGATCATCACAAACTCTTGTAGAGTCATGTTTTCAATCCCAAGGAGGATAAAGTCTAAGATAAATGATGATGCATTTATATTCTCCCAAATCCATACAGAAACTTGTTGAGTTTCATAAATATCCTGAGAAATGGATATCATATTGAAAGTATGAATAAGAATGGCATTGAATATCTTTGCGGTACATCGAAAAGAAAGAATACATTGGAAGAATTACCATTGATGTCTTTCGGATTATACTGCCCTAAATAAATACGACTGAATCCTATGTTACAGTAAACCAGAAGTTTACTAGTACATTTAAAGTCTGGCAAGAGAGGTTAGAACATTCAGGAATAGTCATAATGAGAAGAGTTGTGCAAAATTCTAATGGCCATCCATTGAAAAAATAGAAGATTTTTTATCAAAGAAAACTCATAGTAGTGAGGCCGTCTCCATCCAAAGTTGGAAATGAATTTCTAGTATTCTTAGAAAGAATACATGGCGATATATGTGGATCTATTCATCCACTTTGCGGGCCATTTTGATACTTTATGGTATTAATTGACACATCTAGTAGATGGTCATATGTATGTCTATTGACAACATGAAATATGGTTTTCGCAAGATTCATTGCCTAGATATTCAGATGTTGAGCATCTGATTCTCCATGTTCATACACTAAATGGCATAGCTGGGAGTATGAATTATTCGAATGCATCTCTGGTAGACGATGCATTTCAAGGGGGAGAATGATAATGATATGTGTGGTTGTACTCTTTTTCTCCTTATCATGGTTTTTGTTTTACTAGGTTTTTCCATGATAAAGTTTCTAATGAGACAGTATAGAACATGCAAAAACTCTCAAAAGAGTGGAACATATATACGAAATGCATCTCATGAAGAAATTGTTTCATGGGAGTGTTATTTGATGATGGGCGTAGTTGTACTCTTTTTCTCCTTATCATGGTATTTGTCCTACTGGGTTTTTCATGACAAGGTTTTTTAACGAGGCAACTAAGAACACGCAAAACTTCTAAGAATAATGGTATATATTCACGGAATGCATCTTGTGAAGATGATGTTTTCAGGGGGAACTGTACTCTTTTTTTCTTATCATGGTTTTTGTCCCATTGGGTTTTCCATGACGAGGTTTTTAACGAGACATCAAAAAACACGTCAAGGATAGACATCTAAGGGAAATGTTATAATTCCAAATGATAAGGTCTATAATTTTTCAAAACACTTTGTCATACATGGATGAGATCGTGACGAGCGCAGAAGATGACTGAGATGAATCATGTAAGAGAGAAGCAAGGAAGATGATCAAGATGAATCAATCTACATAACCTATGAATAAACAAGACTTATTCGAGGGGAAGACTACGTCATCCACGCAATTTATTAAAGAAAGATCATATCCATTTTACAAAGGGAGATTGCAATCTTTTCCTTTATCATGGTTTTTATCATAAATGGATTTTTCCATGAAAATGTTTCTAATGAGACAGTTCACAACACAACATCACTAGAAATGGATAATAAAAGGGGAATGTTATAAAATGGATAATTATCCATTTGGATAATGTTTATCCATTAGATTATTTTAATTGGTTTCTTCTCCTTTAAAAAACACATTTGCCGACTTCTTCACCCTATATATATGTACGTGAGGAACAATAATAATAAGAACAAGAAGATCAACTCTATTCTTCTCTCTCGTTCTCTCGTCTCTTCTATACAAACACACACTATCTTCTTCTTCTCTCTCGTTATTATATATGTTATATTACACGTATGTATATGAAAATTAAACACATATATACATGAATCTCTCACCTTATAGTATATAGTTTACAACATCTTCCACCAACGGATTGCCCACCGATGCTTTATCCTTCATCGACTTCTTATTCGCTGCATTTTTTGCATGCTACTTCTTCATCATTGGAGTTTGATTTAATTCTTTGGCTTTGGTGAAAAAATGAGAATAACTAGTGCATTATGTCGTTGAGGAGTAAGGATTTATTATTTATAATTGTACAAAATAAAATAAGAATAATTAGTGCATTAGTAACAGTAATTCGTGATTACCCTTTAATTGATTTCACCTAGATTAGTAATTTTATACAGTTTGGATTTAGGGTTTCTGCAAATAAACCCTGATTAGGATTTGTGATCTTACCCTTCACATCATTAAACCACAAGTCAATCTTCTAAATAAGAGTCAGCCTGCAATATAATCCTTCGAATATAAAATATTGAAGAGTCTTTACGTCTACAAGTTTTAGAGTTTCTAAATTTTAAGAGTAGATTTGGCCATTTGGGTTCCTTCAGGAACTTCGATTTGATATGTAAATTTTGTGGTTTGACAAATTTAGAAGGGTTATATTGCGGGTTGACTCTTACTTTGAAGGTTGACTTGTGATTTAATGACATGAGGGTAATCGCAAACTCTAAGCACTTGAAGGGTTTACTTGCAGAAAACCCTTGAATTTATTATTGAATTTATTTTGTTTTTTATATGCTATTTAACTAATTCATAGATTTAGATGTGTTTCTAAAATCATTAACAAATGCTTTCAAATGTGTTTCTAAAATTATTTTTGGTATTTTAACAGGATTTGCAGCAAGATATTTTGTTGTGGTCGCACAATTTAATTATCTTAAACATGATTCGCATATTAAAAAAAAATGTAAACTACAAAGAAAAAAAAAAGAAGGGACACCTAGCCTGGTCATAATACATGAAAGACAAAAACATCAATTTATCCAAGAAAAATTCAGTTTACACGAGCCAATTTCAAAATTTCTCGATTATATCTCACAAACGGATCAAAATAAACATTTTAAGAGATATTTACCAAATTCGAGCAATTTGCCTCAAACTTCACCAACCGAAAATTTCATGTTTTCTGAGACAGCCGAAACAAGTCCCAACACATCGCTCGTTGATCCTAGAGACAGGCCGCCGGTCACATTGGATGTACAACAAAAACGGTATCGTAGGACATTCAGTGGTATGTTCACTTATTTACAAGGCTATTTCTGTCTTTACACAACTAAATTTCCACACTAGGGTTTACTCCATGGTCTGTTGCAGATCATATATAGCTTTTTCTCCTTTTCGTCGCCACTTTCTCCTCGCTGCTTCTTCATATGCATTAACCTATAAAGAAATGATTACACCATACATCGTAGAGAAAACATATATGGAAGAAAAGTCCAGTTTGCACGAGTCAATTTCAAAAAAAAAAATCAATTATAACTCACAAACGGACCACAAAAAAAAATACTTTTATATGACATTCACTAAACTACTTGAGCAATTTGCCTCAAACTTCACCAACTAACTTAAATGTCATGTTTCCTGAGACAGTCGGAACAAGTCTCATCCCATCACTTGTTGATTGTAGCCTCAAAGGGATGGGCCGCTAGTCCGATGGGATGTAGCAATAAAACGATGTCATAGGCAATTCATGATATGTTCAATTACAGTACAACATTCATAAACTAATACTCTATAAATTAATAAGGGGCAATTGCAAAAATGCTACTTTTTGTGTGCACATTTGCAAAAATACCACTTGAAGGTGTCCATTTGCAAAAATGCCACTAATTATAGATTTATAAAGCTTATATCGTATAATTCTAAACTTTAAAAAATGTTTTGACCCCTAAACCTCCCTAAACCTTCATAACTAAACCCTAATAGAACATAGTTAACCCAAACATAAATAATATAAAAAAATTTTCTTTTTGAAAAAGTGGTATTTTTGTAAAAATTTCAAAAATATGACATTTTTGTAAAGTGGCATTTGAAAAGTGGTATTTTTAAAAAATTTTCAATTAATAATCACCATAAATTATTTAAAAAAATTCAGTTCCGAGTCGGGACAATGAAAATTGATAAAATTTGATAAGAAGATAAGATAATAATTCTTTTGAAACTTTTATGTAAAATATTGTCCTAATAATAATATAAATTAATAATCATGTATAATTATGTATATATGTTTATTTTTTTTGCTTTAGTAATTTTTTATTCTTCTTATTACATAAAAAAAAATTATGAATGTTTTCTCTGTATTCAAAACTTATGAATAGTTATAGACACGATAATTAATTCTATGCACATAACTCTTTCTAAATATATCATAATATATATCGTTGCTGACTTTATCATCAGCATTAAAAAAGGATAACCATATTTTCTTTTCAATTTTGTACTTAATAATCTGAATTATATTTTTATATATAGTGTATTATGATGTTATCATCAACATTAAAAATGATAACCAAGTTAATACATATCATTCTTACAAATGAATTTAATTAAACTATTTAACATAATATCATTTGATTTTTTTTTAAGAAACTTTTTAAAACAAATATATTATTATAAATTAATTTATCGATTAGTTAATATCTCTCTAAATTACTCTCTCTGTTTCATGTTAGTTGTCATTCTACACTTAATTTTTTGTTTCATATTACTTGTTATTCTGCAATTTCAGTACACATTTATGATTAATTTTTCTATTTTTATTCATATTTTAAAGTTTACTTACTATACATATCAAATAAAACAATGTATTAATTAGGGGTAAAACATCTAATTTAATTATTTTTTTAATTTGTGTAAAAATTTTTCAAAAAATTTCGAAGGTCACCACTCACGACATTATTAATAGGTTTTATTGTATTTAGAGAACATTATAAGGCTATTTTTGTCTTTACGTAACACAGTTTCCACGCTAGGGTTTAGATAATATATATAAGCCTTTTTCGCTGTTCGTCGCCAGCTCTCGTCGCTGCTTCTCCATCTGCTTTAACCGGTAAAGAAACTCTTCTTCTCTCTGGGTTTTTGATCGTAATTTTTGTAAAATAGAATCTTCGAATCGATTAGGGTCTATACCTGTGTGATTCTTCAGATAGTGGTTCTCTCTCTGTATTCGTGTCTTGTTTTCGTAATATGTTTGAGATCGATTTGTGGTTTAACAATGTATTGTCTCAATTTCTTCTTGTAGCATTTGAAAGCTTTAGATTCGTCTTGTATTCAAATCTCCAAAGATGCAGAACGAAGAAGGAAAAAACACTGAACTTTACATTCCAAGGAAATGGTAAGATTATATATAATTGAACCTAATCTTTTCGGGAAATCTTAATTAGAAAAAATTGTTTGAGAAATTTTCTTGTTTGTTTTTGGGATGATAATTTGCAGCTCAGCCACTAACAGGTTGATCCCAGCAAAGGATCATGCTTCAGTGCAGCTCAACATTGGTCATCTTGATGCTGATGGAATCTACACTAGTCAATTCACTACTTTTGCTCTCTGCGGTTTTGTCCGTGCTCAGGTTTGTGAGCTTCTTGATCAGAAAACTTGCCCCTAATTTTACTATGTAGCAATTGAATTAGCTCTAAGTCATTCTGTTGAAACAATGTAGGGTGATGCTGACAGTGGAATCGACAGGCTCTGGCAGAAGAAGAAGTTTGAAGCCAAACAACAGTAAGACCGAAAAGCTTGTCGTCGAGGTTTTATTAATCTAGATGTGAACTTGTGTCTTGTTTATTTCTTGTTTCTGCAAAGATAATTTTTGGATTTGAAAGATGTTGGAATGAGATGTTTGGTTCTTAAATTTGACCAGAAATTATTAGCCAAGTATCGTCAGAAAACCTCCCTCTTTCTATTATACAAATTCTTCAAGTCGTATCGGGCCAAAACCAAGAAACGTATTGTAGATATAATAAAGCATATACAACTAAAAGATTAGGGATTTTTCTATACGAAAAAAGCATGTGCTTAGAATTTTGATATGATGTAATGTGTACTGGATAGAGAAATGGGACAAATATAAGCAGAAACAAAAGAATAAAGATGTGAGGAACTCAAATTGAATCAGTAGGTTATTCAAGTTTCGTAGCTTAGTTGGTTACTGAGTGCAGATTGAATAAGGGCTATAGTAAAGCATATCCTTTTAGCTCAACGTGAGATTTGCAACTTTTGTGTGTTTGTAATTGTCTGTACCAAAGTAACGGTCTGCAAATTCTCCCATGCCTGGAATCACACGTGAGTCTTCATTGAGGGAGGCATCGATTTCGGAAGTCACTATCTTTACCATCGGATACTTCTTGCAGAGCGCGTGAATACCTTGAGGTGCCTGCGGTTGTTTCTTGTGTTAATAAAACATTGATGATTACTTATTTAACCGAGAGAGAACAAAAATTGACAAGAGGTTTGATTGGTCTTTACTGCTATAAGGTTGAGAAAGATGATATGTGATTCTGGAACTCCTTTGCTAAGAAGCAGAGATATAGCTTTCACTGCAGAGTTTCCTGGTAACAACTCTTAAAAAGTTTAACACTTCTGCAACAACTGACCTGAAAAATGTTAACTTTTATTTACGAACCTGAAGCTAGAACAGGGTCAAGGAGGAAGACATGACGGCTTGAGATATCTTTCGGTAACTTCTCATATATTAACTGCAGGAAGTCTCTTTCAAATGAAAAACCATTGAGATGAGATTTGAAAGAAAACGAGTTCTCAGGCAATGGAATCACACCTGACGACCATCATTACCCTCTCTGTGAATGAGTATTTTACCAATCTTAATTCCTTTGCAGCAAGCTCTTAGTGCATTCTCCATACTTTCTCCACTGTAAGTACCGAAAAGATAACACTACGAAGCAAAAACACTAACCCGAAAAGCAACGATACAGCACAGTGATGTAATATTTACCTTCTGATCACTGAGACGCCGCACAATCTCTTGCAAAAGTCAACTCCGGTGTACACTGACCCTGTTAAGTTTTAAAGAGATGAAAACTTTAAACCGTTTTTAATCTTATTTAGACGAGAGAGACAGTCACACGAACATTACATTACCTGTTGGAGTTGTTATCTGCTTCTCTGTGAAAGGAAGATGACCAAGTCCATGTTCCACCACCTGAGACAAACATATACAACTCCAATGTCAGTTTTGATCATTTTATGAAACCTATTGTCGGGGAATCTAATGCTTTGTTCGGTGACTTTTACCAGTCGAATCAATCGGTCAGCGTAGAAGACGAAATCGTGCTTTGTTGTGTTGATGTCGCGGATAAGAGTGTGCATTCCTTTGATCTGGAATGTTGAAGATATGATGAAGATGTTCGAGTATATCTTACAGAGATTGTGTTGGCACAGCTTTGTACGGATATGTTGTACAATGAGATCAATGGCGACATTATTGTCTCCTCCTCGAGGAATGATTATATCAGCATACTTCATCGATGGCTGGATAAACTCATCGAAGCTCGGCTTCACAAACTTTGTATACTGAAAAAGAAAAGAAAAATCGAGATGAGATGATAATATCTTCCATAGAGACAATCAGATTCAACACTATTACTGACCTGCTCAAGCACATTTTGGATGTTTCTTCCTCTCTCAACAGTATCACGCTGTATTCTCCTCGAGAGCCGAACATCAGCATCTGCAATCTAAGCTTGTGACCTTCATAGCCTTAATGATCAATGTGGATTACCGAATGAATACATATTCGGATACGAACCTGTATCGACAAAGATCTTCATGTTCATGAGATGGCGAACTTGAGGATCATTAAGAACCAGTATTCCTTCTAAGACGATTACATCAGCAGGATTAACCTGAATTTAAGACCTTAATGTTACTAATGATGATAATTTTATGTATCTATTGAAGCAAAATACTGAATAGTACCGGACTTGCTGATTCAAAGCTCTGGTGGATTTTGAAATCATAACTCGGGATGTTCACAGGTTTCCCAGATCGTAATTTCTCCATACAAGAAAGCATGACCTCAGTATTGAATGCATCTGTGTAGTAGTTGAATCAAACAAACAAATCTATAAAACAAAATTTCGAATCATCGATTTTGCTTACCAGGATGATCGAAATTATATTCGTGAACTTTCTTCAAATTTTCCTGAGTGAGCGAATGATAAAACGAATCCTGCAATCAAACACAGGACTGTTTCTTCAATTTCTATGTTTCCGATTCGTGAGGATTTGAATATTACGGGGTTAATTTACTTGGTTCACAAGGACAACGCGTTGATCGTGTAACTGAGACATTATCATATTGCAGACCGTCGTCTTCCCGGAGGCTGTTCCGCCGGCGACACCTGATCGGAAGCAGATCGACGACGGAATCAGCGAAAATCATTTTTTTTAAAATCCAAGGAAGAAAACAACAAATCGAAACGGTACCGATGACGAAAGGCTGTTTAAGAGGAGCAGGAGCTGAAGGAGAAACATTGTCACTGATCGAGAAGTGGTCTCTTACGCCATTAGACAATTCCTCCATCTTCTTCTTCTTCTTCTTCTTCTTCTTCTTACTCAGAAGATCAAAGAAGAACGAAAATAAATCTGAAAATTAATTTTTTATATATATATATATATAAATAGATTCGCTCTTTGGTAACCTCTTCTTATATCATCATGATAGATAAATTCAAAGATATATTACGTAAATCTCCATAGGCGCTTCTAGAGAAATAAGCGGGAACAAAACCACGTCATCCACAAACAAAAACGACACCGTATTACTATAACGACGCCTTGTGCATATGTCAACCGTATAGGGCATTTGGCAAGATAAACCAACGTTGAACAAATTGAAGGGGAAGTATTTGTTATTATAGATAGGGTTCGAAAGAAATAAATCTCTGACTATCTCACTGGGAGATTCCATTGAAATTCCAAAAGGATTAGAGAGTCACAAGATTCGAATGATCCTTAAACATTGGTAAACAGATGTCTCACGCAGAATAAGCAAACAGACTTAAGATTATATTCATTCCTCCATAGCTTCACCAACTTCTACGATTTCAACTCGCTCCATCAATGGGGTGATTTTGGTGAGAAGAACCTCTGTTTTTTCCAAATAAAACCAAGAAAAATGAAGTGAGAAAAAGTTCAAGCACAGAAAACAGATGACTGAAACTGGAATCAATTTGATATTACAAGTCGAGTGAGCTAAAGCCGAGGCTAGCATTACTGGTTTCTTTGAGCCTTTAGCATCATGTGTTTGATCCAGTAACGAGAGAGATTAGCTTACCGGTTTTCTTGGTGAATGAATAGCCTTTGCTACTGACATAGGTTCTTGGGTTTGGTTCCATGTAGTTCCTGAGATATTCCTTGTTCCCCTGTTTGAAAGTACCGTGTCAAATTATAAGTTTCAAAAGCAATGTAAAAGACAAGAGGTAATGCTAAGAGTTGGATTTGGTGGGGCGATTCACTAAGTCAGCTTAATGTATACCACCAGTTATTAAACAACCCTGAGGCATTGAACAGAGGTTCTAGGATTGCATTAAATCGAATGGAGATGATGTTTTGCATATATCTAATGGCAATGCAAAGAGTTGGGTTTTGTGGGATTCGATGGCGATTCACTTGGTCACTATAATTTCTATGATGATAGATTATGAGTTGCACATGCTGACCAAGAGGGAGTTCTGCAGATTAATCAAAGGTACTGGTAAAAGCAAGGTGAAGACAAACCTTTGTGATCACGCAGATGTCCACGTTGCTACCACTACCCAGATCATTGAATATACCCGAGCAAATGGCTTCAGCGACCAGCTTAATTCCTTCATCCCTCTGAATAATTTTTGTAACAAGAAATCAATTAGAGAGAAGAAACAAATGCATATGAAAATTAGAAGATGAATGTTTTCGCTGACTTACAGTTAGACCTTCTTTGTACTTCGCCTCAAACACAGACATAGCAGCAAGAGAACCAGAACCCATTGTAGCGAATGGTAGTGTGTCAGTTGAACCGTGTGGGTATATCTGTGTATTAGTCAAATGTCACATGAATAAAAACAAACATATAAAATATCTCTTCACAGTAGATAGCATCCGTCGGGAATTCAAAACTTACAGTATGCAGATGAGGCCCAGTGATATCAACTCCACCAAGCACAAGAGCAGCAGAGACGTGACCTTGATAGCTGGAATGAAACTCAGGCAGTTAAGTAATTTATGTTTCATTAAGACCAGGTTCTGGACGAGACAGAACAAAATTACCTGAAAAGGTGTTTTTTGAGAAGAGTCAAAGCAGTGATAACCCGAGAGTCTCGGCCAGTCTGATAACGATGCAACCGCAGCTGTGAGCTGACCATATCTGGACAGCAAGGAAGAAACCAAGATAAGTAAGCATCAAATCTTGTGGAGCAACGCATAATGTCAGTTAGATTCGGATTTTTATAGAAGATAAAACAAATATCTGCCACAACAAAGTTAGAGAAGAAATACCAGTGACTGCTTCAGTGTCAGCAGCTGTTCCAGCACCACAGCAATATATGTTTGGTGCCATGTAGTGAATTTTCTCACAGTTCTTATCAGCAACAATGGGCCCCTCAGTTGCTCGGGTATCCGCCCCCAGTATCACACCATCCTATTCAAACCCGAACATTGAAATCAGTATTACATAGCTTCCACAGTAGTAAGAGCACAAGAAAACAAACATCTTCACGCGTTTAATCGCTGCTGTGCTCTAAACTACATGGATAGGCACAGAGCTAATGCAAAGCATCAACACACTGGCACTAGGCAAAACGTACTTGTAGATGAAACTTCCAAATTGATCGATCATGACGGAAAGAAAATGCTTTTTGGTTATACCCGAAAAAGTTTTACAGGATACAACAAAAACTATCACATTAAGGTAGAGCAATCTAATCACTGTGTCTGCAACACTAAAAGGACTCAGTATTAGGCCTCAACTTCTTAACTAATCAACTTCCACAATACTAAAATCAAGACATCTCAAGTGTTGACACAGAATTCATAAGTCTCATCTCATTCTTGCTAAGAGTAATCAAAAACAGTTTCCAGGACTAGTAAACGTAAACATTCCATATCAAACTATTACACTAACACAAAAAGCTATCAACTCGAGTGAGGATAGCAACAAAGCCTATACACATAAACAAGAAAGTATGAGAGGAAAAAAGAGAGTAACAGACCTTGAAAATCAAACCGACAATGGTTGTTCCAGTCTTCAAAAAAGAGGGAGCTTTAAGACCCTTTTGTATAAGCATGTCATTTCTCTTACACAGATCGAAGCTGAATCCACCCTTTGGAGGAACATCTATGGCTGATTGCGTCATTTTCCCAAATTGACCAGTCTACAAAAACAAGGAAAAGTAATCTAAAACATCAAACGAATACCCAGAAAAGTTGTCCGACGAACCCAGAAAACCGATTGGGGGGTTTTAGGGCTGGATTATGGTTCGTTCAATATCAGAGAAACCGTAAAGGAAATCTAAGAATCATATAGTATATACTAAATCGATGTACGGAAAAACCCCAATAAAAGTGCATCAAATCCCTCGGATCGAGAACATTAGACACCGGAAAATCGAGTGGAAGTCACCGGAATCGAGAAGAGAGATTTGAAGAGTGAAGCTAAGATACTCAAGTAATTTACCTTGACGAATTTTGCTCGAATTGAAAGAAAAACTGAAGTCGAGGAGAAAGAGCTCAAGCAAGAAGAACTCAAAGACGAAGAGTTTTCTTCTTCCCCAATTAACCTTTTAGACACAGAAGGGAACTTAACTCACAGGGGTATTTAGGTCTTTTCACTATTAGAGACTCAACTTTAGGCTTAAATGGGCCCTTTGTCCTTTCTTGTTGAGCCCATCTATCCATAATCGAACTCGAAAGTTTTTAGAGGTTTCAAAAGAATTGCTAAGATCAAATGAAAATACGGAACGAAAGCAAAACCTTAACAACGAGTTTCGTTCAGCATTTGATTATTCAAGTGAATTCCTACAGTATTCATGTAATCAATGGACCAAACTCGATCGGGTTAGTCCATTTACTAATGTTCATCTAATCTTTCACAATGTTCACTAAGGAGACATTGAAAAACATGTATACCAATCATAGAGAATGTACCATACCAAAAAAATCTACTGACTCGCCAATTCAATCTTTGATCAAAGTAATTCAAAATCAGATTCGGTTTAAAACACATCAATGTATGATCAACTATGACATGGCAAACCAAAATGATCATGAAAAAAGGAAAACCACGATACATATTAAATCAGCCCTTGTGCGTCTAGACTGGACTGAACTGTCCATCACACCATCCCGACATCCCTAACCATATAGACAACCTTAACTAGCTAGCGAGCGAGATCAGTGGCACTCTTGACTGCTGCTATATAGTAATGCAATCTCCATAGCGTTACGTTTTCCTGAAGAAAACACAGTTCGATTTGAATTGTTGTTAATAATTTCAATTTAACTAACCGAAAAAAGAATCTATTTATTATGTATTGTGTCTTACCAACTGATTCAGGTTCACTATAACCTCATCAGAGAGATCTTTGCCAGATGATATGTAATGATTTCTTACTATTTCAGCGATCCGATCGAGATTTTTTTCAGGTAACTCCTTGATTGAATTCTGAAGATCTAATTTTTCACCGCAAGTCATAGGCCTGTTTTTCAAAAGAATTAACGACAACAGAATAAGTAACCTACTAAGGGAAGAATGTATCAATTATAAACAGAAAACTCTTTCTCTGATCAGAAAATAGTACAAAACAGAGAGCTATTAGACCACAATATACCTGCAAGTGGTTACTACTTCGTCAAGGAGGTTCTCGACTTTCTGCTCCATATCCTCTAGCTTTCAAAAGCAAGCGGAAAAAACATAAAACAAAAATTAGAATCTCTTAGGACATGCTCTGGGTGTAGCTATATTTAGATCTTTTCTTCATGCAAGCTAGAGATGATAATGCTATGTAAATTCAAAAGAGAAAGTTCTTCGTTACTTTGGAAAGAAGGACGTTTGAATACTGGGACGTTATTTTCTTGACAAGATCAGGATCAGAGCTCAGAAGTAATTGTATATCATCTTCCTAAATGAACAAATGCGAGGGAAGAAGGAGAAACATCACGTTAGAGAAGAAATGCTCTGATGGAAACAATCGTATAAGGATAAAAAAGAAACAAAGAACTAAAGACATACTATTGCCCCTCCGAATTCTTCAGGACCAATAGACTTTAGCCTGCTCGGTGAGGATGACGGACTTTTGTTTCCCAACTGTGAGATTAGGTACATGGAGCACACACGTTGCTGCATCTGTAAACAAATTGCATCCTATTGAATACACTTTCACCATACTATTTATAAGCAATATCAGAAGTAAAACGTCGAATGTACCTCATCAATTTCTGGAGTTAGGTTCCTCACGCACTGCCTTAACAAGACATTCATATTCTCTTTCTTGTCATTTGACATCCCAGCTCCTATTGGACTCTCTAAAGATCTCTCACCGGATTTTTGATCATGATGCAAGCTCCTCTCATCTTGAGACAAGAGCTCAGAAACTTGAGATCTGTAATTACCAAAAGAGTCTCGTCTGATTTTATGGGTTTCAGATGAAGGAGGCGCTTCTGCTACTCTTTTAGGCATAGCTTCGATAGACACTGCACTAGAGACGAATAGAGCTCAAATCAATGGAAGCAAACAATGTAAGAACACATCGAGCAAAATTCAATTCTGATAACACTTAGCCAAGCAGTGAATCAAAATTCAGAGAAACAGATAGAGAAAATTACTCAATCTCTTGTTCAGAAACCCTGAAGTTTCGATTACACAATTTTTCGAATCCGAAATTTCACAAAAAAAAGTACTCTTAAGTTCTGGGATTTGTGATTCTGCTTTCTCTGTAATGTCGGAAGAAGAAAAGAGTCGGATTAGAACACGAAACAAGTGAGAAAATAGCGAACAATTCGAGGCATCGGTATCACAGAAACAATATGATATATGATCGAAACGACGCTCCGGAACAAACTAAAGCTCTGTTTACATGGAGACGAGGACTCACCGTGAAATTTCGGCGCCGGAGATTACTGTCGCTGACACTTCCGGCTAATTGGAATCGACGGTGAAGACGAAAAGGTTAAAAACGTGAAGGTTGAAAAATCGATTACACAAGCAAATTAAATTAGATTTAGACTGCATGCCGTTTTGATGTCTTATGTTAGTGGAACACGTGTGTGGTGGGCCACAATAAAGCTTATGTCAGTAATGGTATAATTTGAAACATTTAATTGTTTTTTTTTTACGTAGATAAAGCTTTCGCTGGGCCTTCCAAATGAAAGTATTGTAGGGCCTCATATTTTGGGCTCAGTTTAACTAAAATTTTATGTTCTTTTCTAATGAATTTTTGTTTTTGCTAAATTGTTAATATCATTGATGAAAATGAAAAGTTCAAGAATTATAAGTTGTTACTACCTTCTTGATGGTTAGTTTTGATGGTCAGATTTGATAGTGGTATTAGTTGTCTTATTATAAATAACTTAGATTTGGAAGTGGAGTTCACGGAAAACCGTAGGTGTGGGCATATAATCCAAAACCAAAATCCGAATCCGAAATCGATCCGAAAAATCAGGATTCGGTTATGCCTAATAACCCGAATGGGTTTTGTCCTCTGGGTAATTCAGTTTCGGTTTTCAAAACCGTATAGCTGGGAGATTTTTCCGTAAAAATATTGATTACTATGGTGTAATCACTCTTAATCTTAATTATGTTCGTACTTTCATATTGATGTTTGAGTTTTCTTTTCTAGTATATGTGTGGTTTTTAGTCGAGATATTGTATATCCGTCTTGATATCTTGAAAAAAGGACAATCTGAAAAACTTAAAATCAATCTAATGACCATATAATAGTCATCATCTTTTTATTTAACTAATCTTGTTAGGAAAAAAATACGATATATTCCAAAATAATATATTCCAAAATAAAAAAAAGAAATATATATTTTGGTAAAATCAGGGCTGGGTAAAATGATACGTTCCAAAATAAAATTAAAAAGAAATATCTATGCCTAAATAGATTAAGAAATTGCTACAATGTTACTAGATGTCATCTAGCTCATAGATCATTAGCAATTTTAGAGAGAGAGGTTCTTAGCGAAGGTTCTTGGCTTTTGGGTATAAAATAACAAAAACATAGTGTTCAAGAATTCTAGTGCGTCAAGATCGTGTTGATTTTGAAGATGCGAGAGAGATTAGTCGATTTCGGTTGCAGTTTAAATTGTATGCTTGAAATTACATAAATATGGTTAGGTTGAACTTGTATGTTACCTTAAAGGACTTCTAATAACTTTGTTTTGAAGAATCCTTTGTGTTTTAAGTTCATTCCAACTTCTAAACTCTCTAGGTTCTTGCGTTTTCAGTATAAAGCCAAATACTTGAGTTAGTTTATGGCAAATTCGGTTGATTCTCTAAAAGTTTGGGCATGTTCATACAAAAATATGGACAACTTGATAGATAAGACCATCTTCTTCCTGTGTTTTTAAACATCAAGTAAAGTGGCAAGGCAACTTGGTGATAGTGGTCAAATGAACTCAATAAGCTAAGGTCAACTGCACCAATTAACGATTGTTCATATTTTTTGTTAAAACTGATACAAAATAGTAAAGATTGGCATACTTAAAGCTTTTTCTTAGTTCAATGGGTGATCGTGCATGACAATTACTATTTGTCTGTTAGTTTTGTTAACGAACGAAATCTCAGTCTCTTTACTAGCTAGGTGGAGGCATCCCTTCATGGTTGATTTCTTAGAAACACTAAAGCCGTTTAGCTAGACCAATAAAATTTGAGGAAAATAACAAATTTATAATTCATATAGATTTTTTGGGCTAAATAATGTAATCAACGAGTTCACATATTAGCCGGTAAGTCTGAATAATTTAAAATTTTATCGTGATGGATATAGATCATTGTAAATGGTTGTTTTCAACAAAAAAATTTAGCAACGTGAATCATCAATTTTCGTTGACTGCATCCTAGTCTTTGTACACACCGTTCGTCGCTCCTACTAATTAAATAATCCGGTGAAGTTTCTAGATCGCGGCGACGTGTCTACGATGTCACGAAAAATCCACTAGATCTTATCATTGAGATAACTCATCATTAAAAATAAACTTAGAGGTAACTCATCATTTATCATTAAAAGGTTAATGGTACCTCTAAAGAGACAAAAAAAAAATACACTTGCCACTTAAATTTATTCAAATCTAAAATCTTTCTTTATGTTAATCTTATCTCAAATAAGCGTTTTTAGTCCCCTATTTCACTTTATATGATGCTTAAGGTTTTTGTACACATTAAAAATCATTCATTTTTTAGTTTTAAAAATAAATAAAATGTTTTATTACCAGCAGAATGAAAGAGTAAAATATAATTAAAACATAACTAATTTTGCATCGAAATTTAAAGTTCAATCAAAATAAAACAATTTTTATTTCCGAAACCTCACTTAAAGTAAAAGAGTGGAGTATTAAACTACGTTAATATTATTTTTATTCTTGTAAAACATATTTTTGTAAGATAAATTTTAAGTTTGCCATCTTATTATTTCACTTATACAAAATATTACAATGTATGACTTTTTTTTTTTTTGGCGTCAATGTATGACTAAACTGACTCATACAAAATCTTGATATTTCAAGCCTCTTGTAAAGTGTACTACACAAAATGAATTTCACTTAGAAAATTACTATCGTCACATGTTTTCTATGGTCTCTTGAAAGTTGAAAATTACCATGACCACATCTTCTCTCTTTTACTAACAAAAGCTAAAACCAATAAAATTTTAAGACAAGTTCCGATGGACCCGGTCCACTAAAACTTCGGTCAAATCTCTAAAACTCCTATAAATTACAATTAATCTCCTCATTAATTTCTCCAAAATCACTCTTTTCTTCTCTTTCAATTTTTTCACCCTAACCATATACCAAAAAGAAAAACCAAAACGTAAGTAAACAATTATTTAATTACCAAACACAAAAAAAAATCGCACATTAACACAAAAAATGACAATGACTATTAAGCTTCTATCTTTCGCCGTCGCCGCCTTGGCCGTTACCGCCGTCTTCGGCGCCGATCCACCATCACCAGCCGGCGCGCCAAAATCCAACGGCGGAAAAAGCTCTACATCTCCTTCTCCGGCCGTTGCAGCATCCCCAAAATCATCCTCCTCCGCTCCAACCTCGCCGCCTACAGCTGCTGCTCCGACCACCGCCAAGAAAAACTCCACTGCAACTCCTACCGCTTCCCCACCTTCCACCACCACCGCGAAACCTCCGAAATCGTCATCGGCTAAAACTCCGGCTTCAAGCCCCGACTCAAACTCAGGTGAAGAGTCTGAAGGTCCCACCAGCTCATCCGACGCACCTTCCACCTCGTCTCCGCCATCTCCGACTCCAGACATGTCTCCGTCCTCCGACGAGGGAACGGCTAGCGACGGTCCTGAAGCTGAGTCGCCTACGTCAAGAGCCTCATCGTTTGAGATTTCTGTCTCTGGAGCTGTTCTCGCAGCCGTTGCATGGTTCTTCTTCATATGATTGAAGATTACTACTATTTTTTTTTTTTTATAAATTAATATTACAAAGATTATTATACGTTTGATATTTAATTTTTTTTTTTTTTGTTTATTTGCAAAGTTCGCACTCCGATCCGATTTTCATCACGTTAAAAATTCGTGCATGGTAGGGGGGTTAGGAATTTGATGTTGTTTTAAATATTTAGTTTGTGTTATTTATGATTGATCATGTAATCTTAGTCGTTATATCAATAACCATTAAATTCTTATGGCTACTTTATGTGTAAAACATCTCTTAATAGTGATAGATTAAAAAAAAAAAAAAAAAAAAAAACTTATCACTTCAAGAAACATGCATAATTTTTACATTCATGGTTAACCGTTGTATTTTATGTGTGTATATTGCTAATCCAAATCTACAATAATAGAGGAAGGACACTGATTAGGCTCAACATCATTTAACATGGTATCATAATTTATCTCATAAGCCTAATCTTTAAGTCACCATTCAATTTTTATTATTCCTCTCTGTTTCACGTTTCATTAATTTCTCTGTTTTGCATTCTCTTCTCCTATGTTTCTCGTCTTCTTCTTCTTCAAACCTTTTTCATCTCAATCTCCTCTTCCGCATATTGGCGGACGCTCTTTGAGATTCAATGCCTCAATTTTACGATGATAGGCAACATTTATGGCTCCTCTCTTCCTACCAAACCGACGGACTCCAACTGGTATCAAATTGGTGGTACGGTAAAAATGTGGATCCACGAAACCATCTTAGAATCTCGTCACAACTATGTCCTTAAAAATTAGTACGCCCCTCGTGATTTATGGCTAATGCTTTAATCTCTCCTACTTCTAGATGTCCATTACGCTTTCCTTTGAGGTTTTTTTATCCTACACGACCAAATATTGTATGCCTCCTCCACAAATCTCTCTACGAACTCCAACAATCTCCTTGCGCATCGCCACCAAAATTGGCTCCAAACATAGTAAAGTCGATGCATCTATATTCATATTTTGTAAAGAAACGGATCATGTCGATCTACTCATCTAGTTGACAAATTAATGACAACATTGGTATCATCGTCTCCAACAACAACTTCCTACCGTTGATTATAACGGGTGTGATTCGTTGTACAAATGGATGAAAAAATATTTCTTCCGAGTTTTACTGGACTCACCTCCAAAGAAGAATACTTTTTTTTGTTACCAAATGTTTTCTTTTTTTTTTAGAGAAAAAAATTTATTTGACTCATAAATATGTTTTTATTACTAGAATGTATCTAAAAATTTGAGAGTTAAATGAGTTTTTTTAATATCCAAAATAGCCTTTTTTTTTGTAGGAAAAAAAAATTTAAAAATCCAAAAAAACAAAAAAAACCAGCGTTCAGATTAAATTACGAAACTGCCACTCCGAATTTTTGAAACCAACGTTATGACAGACTTGTTTTTATAACCGCAGATTTATTTTAGCGACAGACTTATTTTTGTAAGGACATATTTACTTCGGCAGACTTATTTGTACGACAGACTTATTTGTATACGTGATGACAAATTTATGTTTTGTACGACAGATTTATAATTAATGGCAGACTTATTGTTTTCTGACAGACTTATTGTATGATGACACCACAGATTTAACAACTCTTGACCAGACTTTTACGTGATCGTCGTTATTATTATTATTTTTTTTTCACAGATTTGTTAGGTGCGACTCCACAGACTTATTATATGTAAGAAAAATCTGTCAAGCTATAACAGATTTGTTGAAGTAAAATTTACTTACTAGTGTAATCTATAGTGATAGCAGATTTACTTATACTTATAACAGATTTATTTTTTGTTTCAATTTTGACAGACTTATTTTACATAATGGCAGATTTGTTTGTCACAGGAATAAGTGAGAGAATTATTTTTCCAGAATTCCTGTAGTGACAGACTTATATTTGTTATGACAGACTTATTTTAATTAAAACGAATTTGTGTAAAAAAATGAGTAATTTAAGCCTAAATCCACTCCCTTTTATGTATAGGGTTTCGGCCACCTCCATAACCATTTTTTATAGAGTTTTTTCAACTGTATCATCATCAACATCACCTCTTAGCCTCATTTTTTCCCTTTATTCCTATCTCCTCTCATTATCATCTTCTTCTCTGATTATGGATCAAATTATTCTTGTAAGTGGGAAGTGGATCGGGTTGGACTATGTAGACTGGATTTTGATATCATGTTAGATCATGAGATTCCAACTTGAAACCAATCGGTAATGAATGGAGAGATTCATATATTTTATATATTGTTTAAGATCCTTCCAACTTGTGATGTGAGATATATTTTCTAATTTTTTTAAACCGCATCACTTTCATTATAACCACTAAAGAACTTGGTTACTAGTTTAGATCTGGGCAGGTCGAATCATGAATGGCATTATGAAAATACAAATTGCACAATGACACAACAAAAATTTTCACAAATGTATTAGTACGTGAGCCAAAATATCTACGGGTGTATACAAATAATAGTAGTTTGTTGACAATTTTAGGGTTCGTGTGTTTGTTGTGATGAAAGTGGTGTCGTGCCTCGCCGTGGCTCCGACTTCTGATGACAGTTTTAGGGTTCGTGTGTTTGTTGTGATGTTTTAATTTTTAGGGAACAAAACTATTAAAATCAGATTTATTTTTTTAAATAAATATAAATGGTATTTTGGATAATATGATAAAGTTTATAATGTGAGAGGTCTTTTTACTTAAAATGTGAGTTAAACTAGTAATTTTTTTTTGGGTGGGTTAGTCTAGTTATTTTTTTATAGTTTTGAGTCATTTTGAGTAATTGTCACTTTTTTTTATGGAAGAAAACATTCTACCACTAATTGGTAGTGATGTATTTTACTCTCACTTTCTCTCTCCTAATATAATTTTCGGAATAATTTTTTTCTTTTCCTCGATCGTTACCATCTCCCAATTTTGAATTTTCTGTGACTAATTTAAGCAAACTTTACTACTTTTTGGCATCGATGTGAACATGAACAAAGAAGGATTCTTCTTAGATCAACCAAACTATGTCACATACATCATTCATCGAGTTGGAATGATGGGATGCAACCCTTGCTATACGCCCGTCAATAATACTTCCAAATTAGCTACAATTTCATGTTCATTGGTAGCTTATCCCACACTTGATTGCAGCCATGCTAGAGCACTACATAACTTTCACATGTCCTAACATTTCATGCGTTATTCAAAAAATCTATCTTCACATATATGATTGTCGGGAACCACACTTTCATGCACTCAGAAGAATAATCATATATAACAAAGGAGCCATAACACAAATCTGACCAACAAATATCTCCAAACTCACAACATACACCAACGCAGATTGGGGTAGAGCACAACAACACAAAGATCTACATCAGGATATTACTTGTTCCTTGGACATAATTTGGTCTCATGGTCTTCCAAATGGCAGTCTATCGTCTCTAGATTAAGCGCTGAAGCAGAATACCGTGGCATAGTTAATGCACACTACAAGAAAAATAGACATTCTTAGCACACGATAAACGCTATAATAAGTGTTTAATAGCATTTTTATAAACGTTGTGTCTGTCCGAGTTATCTTAGGTATCCATCATACGATAGCATTTTTTTTACACGCTATTATAGATCGTTTTATCATAACGCTATTTAAATGCGTTAATATATATTGTTATAACGTTTTTTAAATGCTGTAATTTAATATGTTGTAGCGTTTTCTTAATGTTGTATTTAGATAAATCTATAGCTCATGGTTTACGCTGAGATATTTTGTTTTGTAGCATTTTTGAAGATGCAATAATATCGACTTTTATATGCTGCGATTAATTATTTATTTAAACCTGTTTTTACCGAATTAACATCAAGACAAATTTATATAAACTTCTATTATTTCATAAAACATCCAAAACCAAGTTACATAACACAGATGCAAGTCTTAAACTAAAATCAAAATCTCTTCAATCAGTAGACATAATTACAAAGATACATAAGTACATAAATAGAATATATGTACGACCAATACATTTGTATCATCATCTTCCGTCATTTCCAGTGTTTTCTTAGACTCAAAAGAATCCTCAATCACATGAACTTCAACTTTTGATCATCGTCATCAGTCACGAATCTGTTCTCACTATGAGAAGATTTATCAACCAAAGTTCCTCGCTTCCTTGATCAAAATCAGTTAACGCTGTAAGAAAATCATTTCCACAATACTCAAGAGTAATGAAATCTCGACTATCATCACCTTTCAAAGCAATAAAAAATTAGTAATATTGCTAATTTTACTATAATTTCGACCAAACCCAGAAAGAAAAAAAAATCTGAATTCAATTGATTAGAACATAGATTCAAATCTCCTCTTTTGATGATTAAAGAGTATTAAAAAAGTGAACGGACAAGATTGGCTAAGCATAAATTTTCAAGATTTGAATGGACAGGATTAGCTAATTGTAGTCCAACAAACTACCACGTCATCGATCCTAGTAATCTTTTCTAATCGGCTCTCATCTTCTCAAGTGTATTTTCTCATGTTTTTATTATGAATTTTCAAATGTCTAGTTTAATTTATAATGAATAATATTTTATATACGAGTTTCTAAAATTTTATTTTTTCCTTATTCTTTTATTTTGTAATTTTAAAACTTTTAAGAGATTAATAATGACAAAATTTGAATCAAATCCCTAAATATTTAGAAGCTTATGTCAAATCTTTTATATATATCATGATACCCTAAACTCTAAATGAAACCATAAATCTTAGATGATAAACAATAAACCATAAACTTTTTAAAACCCTAAATCAAACACTAAACCTTAGATTAAACATTCTACTCTTGATTTATTCTTAACCCTAAATCAAATCTCATACCCTAAACCCCAAACCCTAAATCAAATCCTGTTAATAAATCCAATCCATAAATTAGACGCTCATTTATATTTTAATAACTTTTTTATATTTTAACATCTTAGATTTTGTTAAATATGTTTAAGATCTTAGATTTTGTTAAGTATGTTTAAGTGGACTATATATAACGACACTAAATTAACTTTAAAGTTTTCAATTTGGATTTTTATCAAAATCAGAACCAAACCCAAACAAAAATAAATTTAAATTTTAGATTTGTATTCATGTAAAAAATATTAACAACAAAATGATTTTGCATTATTTTATGTGCATATTTCATTAGATTAATATATAATTCTTATATTTCATTAATCATCCAAAACATATGTAACAAATCTTACATAGTTACATAACATAGATCTACGTTTTAATCTAACATCACAAGTCTTCTAGGTCATTTGAATAAGTCTTTTATCGTTTCTTTCTTGAACATGTTTCATTGGGTAAGCTTCCAGTTCTCTAGTCCGCCTCCATCGCCTCTATGAATGCTAAAACAGAGTAGCAACCAAAAGCACTATCACTGCATAGTTGATGATAAACGTCCAAACACACAAAGTAGTATGAAAGTGCCTTCCCTTTATGTTCCCAAAAGGAGGATATTGACAAAACATATAAGATTATAAGGAGAAGAGGAGTTGAAGAGCTGAGCCTAGATACAACCGAGATGGTGGTGACAAGCACACATCAAGAGATTGAGGCGCAGTGGGGACTGTATGATGGAGACCGTAATGCTTGTCGAGTACCTAGACACACAAAACAATTAAATACCAAGCAAAACCCTAAAGTTAAATACCAAACCAAGTCTAAGTAGAAATTTGCAAACTTTTTCCTCTGTGAGCGTTCTACTGTAGCATTTTTTTAAGAAAGGGCTAGCCCTAATTCAGCCCATACACATATAAATTATAGGGCTTATAAAGAGTTATGGCTAAAATCGGGTTGGGCTTATATTATATAGGGTTGGGCTGGGTCCAAACCCTGCATTCACATTGATTCGTAAACACTAAATCGATCAAATTTAAAGTGAATGACAAAGATTAGTGAAAAAAGAATCAAACCTTCTAGACATTCCCATGAAGCAATGAACCAAAACACCACCTCCAGATTGAATAGCTTGGTCGATGAAGCTAAAACACTCATCGAAATACACACTCAAATCGGTCTCGGATCTATCAACAACTACCTCAAAACCACAAACATACAGTCAAAGGTTCACAATTTACTCTAACAAAAACCAAACTCAAATCAAAAACAGGATCTTGATCCAAAACAAAAACACCTTCGATGATTTTATAGACGAAATCACAAAGGGTAAGGAGGAGCCAAAGCAACAGCTACAGTTAAAACATGAGTGACATTGGAGCTTTTGAGCAATTCCTTGTTATTCGCTTCAGCTACTGAACCTATGAACAATCCCTGACAAAAAAAATCGAAACTTTGATTAGATATCAAAAGAAATCAAAACCTAATTTTGTAAAATTAGAAGAATAGAGAAAGAAACCTGTTGGATCTTTATGAGATCGTTTCCTCCTTGGAGTAGCTTCTGGGAATTAGCTCGATCCTCATCCTTACGAGAAATTGGAAATAAACTTGAAAGATTTGCAGATAAAAGAAGAATTGGAGACTGAGGTTTGAAAAGTGATGGATAGAGGAAGACGGCGATTTCGAATAACGGTGGAGAGATAGAGGAAGACGATGCACGTCATCAACGAAGACAAGAGGAAGATCTGGGTTTCGATTTCGATTTGGAGATGAAGAAAGTCGAGTGAAAAATGTTGGAGAGATGAGAGATTTTTTTGTTCTTTGTTAAAAAAAAAAATTGGTTCATTTTATGGTTTATTAGACCAAAATTAGGCGCAAAATCTGTTGGCGGTACTAATGATTTTAGGTTCCCGCAACAAAATTTAGCTTCCCGCTTAGTCATTTTCGTGCTTAGTATTTTCAAAATGCTATTATATAGATCCATTTGTTGACTGTTGTATTACATGTGTACATATTGCTAACCCAATAATAGAGAAAATGGATTGATGCTCAATATCATTCAACAAAAAACAACAAAGCAGTCCGTTTCTCGTAAAGTGGAAGATCCATAAGAACAATACAATAAAATTAAAGAACATTGAAACTCAAATCAGTTCTTTATAGTTATAGGGTTACATACTAACTATAAACTACGTAAAAAAAAAGAAGAGAACTATAGACTACTTTAACAAAACAAAACAAAAAGTAAATATAAACTACAAATATTTAGCTTGTAATGAAAAGAGATTTTTGTTATAAAAAAAAATCTAGAATATTCGTAAAGACGTTTTAATGTATATGGTTCTGTGTAGCTAGTTTTCACTTATCAGATAAACACATACGTAACAAACAACTAGTTAAAAATACGCTAACCATATACTAAAAATAGTTAGAAACCATTTCTTTATATTGAGAAAACAAACAGCTCAAGAACTAAAATATAGGTAAAAAATACAAAAAAATATAACCTCGTAGACACAACCAAATACATCCATCTCCTTTACAAGTTTAAATTCCCAATTTCCATTTTCCCTTCACTTTAATTCTCCTTGAAGGTTTGATCAATCTGCGCTCTGTGAAACTCACAGAGAATCAATCATCCTATTCCTATAGTCAATTAGACAATATAACCTTTAAAAAGGGTTTCATTCGATTTTAAAAGCCTAGAGGTTCAATATCAACACACATATATACCATGAGGAGTCATTTTTTCTTTGTCTTCCTTCTTGTAATTCTAACCATTGGTTATGGAACTTTAGGAGCAGATACTGAAAAAACTCAACCTGCTGACAACAAATCACCACCAGAAAGTTCTGCAAAGGAATTGATAGATAGTCTTGGACCGTCTCAAGATTATCCCGATTACGAAATCCCTAAAGAACTTGCACCGGACGGTGTTGTGGTGGTGGAAGATTACGTGCCCATTAGCCCCATCGGCGGGCAAGAAAATACTGATTCGCTTGCGCAACCCGAAGCGGATCAGAATGTCAAAACTTCACCATCTAGCTCTGCCTCTAGATCTTCTTCAACCATTTTGGTTGTTTTTGCAGCGTTGGGAGGAGCCAGATTATTTTTCTTTTAAATTGGAGAAAATAAATAATGTCGTCGGATCAATCCTATAGAGTGTGCAATGTGAGATATTTTTGTATTTGTGTACGTTTTACTTTTTTTTTATGTTATCAATTCGATTGTGGAATGTGTGATATACGTTAACGCTAGATTGAAAACTACACATTGGTAGTAAACTTATTCAAACGATTATAACTTATTCGGTGTTTTCTTTCTTGGTAGTAAATGATTACAACAAAAATATGATTTTTTACGCATCAAACATTTATAACTTATTAGGGCTTTTTCCCCAAGGATTTCTAAAAAAGGTGAATTGCAAGAATTACCAACAAAAAATAATAATTCACAAACTAATTAAAACTAAGCCATGTGGCTTAATCAAATCCATTAGAATTAGGTTAATTAGGTTAAATGGTTAGGTTTTGAATTAGAAATTTTTTTAGTGTTATTAAGCCCAATTTCCCTTCTAAAAATAGTCATTGACAAAAAAGTATATTATTTAAATTCTTCTTTATCTTTCTAGGCAATTATATATATTAAATTTGACGTTTTGAAGTTTTAGCACTAAGATCATAGTTTTGTAATTATTTTAAGTG
This sequence comes from Arabis hirsuta, assembly GCA_964056655.1. Classification (NCBI taxonomy): domain Eukaryota; kingdom Viridiplantae; phylum Streptophyta; class Magnoliopsida; order Brassicales; family Brassicaceae; genus Arabis; species Arabis hirsuta. The sequence continues at coordinate 24,229,902 of OZ053310.1, forward strand.
ATATTGTCCCACATCGGAAGTTAGAGAAATAGTTAACTAATATATAAAATGTTAGGGTCAATCCATTCATTACCATTATCAGAAGAATCTGGTTCAGTGCCAGGTGAAGACGGGGGAGAATTGCATTGTGGAACGTACGGTTCGTCCACGATACAGTTGAGGAATTATTGTAGGGTTGATCTTTATCCGATCCATCATGAGAACCTTCCTGAACACCATCAGAACCATCAAGGTTCATAACGAGATAGTGAATGATGAGACTATTTTCGACAATGAACGGACAACGATATACCCTCCTGATGAATTCAAAATTAGGCTCATCAAAGAGTCGTTGAGCTTCGACAATGGTGATGTTGTCGACGCCATTAGGACCACGCATAGTAGGAGGGTAGACATTGTCTCTTTGCCAACGTATGTAATCAACAAATGTGTTGTAGATCGATATCTATAAGTATAATCCATCACTGAGTGTTCAGGCTCCCCAATCAGATGAGGGAGACGATCATGGTACTTGAAAAGCCTTAACAGATCATTGCGTCCCAAGAACCAGTCTTGGGACCGATTTATCAAACTCCTAAAGCATGGGAAGTCTGACTCTGGATTCTGCAGGTTGTAATCCATAGATCAGATCGGTTGGAGGTTTTTCTTCTTCTTCTTACTTCTTCTTCTGGAACATTCGTCGTGTATGATGAGTATCTCGAGTGCGTGGTATGTCGATCTGACTACCAAGATCTCCATAGGGCTCTCTGATAGGTTTCTCTCTCTCGAAAAGCCCAAGTGGTACATCCCAAGTGTGTGATCTAACTACCAAGATCTCCATAGGTCTTTCTCTCTTTCTCTCTCTCTCATAGATGTTTGAGAACTAATGGGCTGATCAAAGCCACCCGATCGTTGGACCACTCCATGGATGTTGTTCCCACAATTGCACACGCTTCAGATGTTCATGCCTGAGCGTGACGGAGGGTGTTAAGTGATATTGTCCCACATCGAAAGTTGGAGAGATAATTAACTAATATATAAAGAGTTATGGTCAATCCACTCATTGCCAATTGATTTTGAGTTGGAAGCTCATGAGTAACCCAAATTTAATAAATTCGAAGGTTAAATATTGTTTTGGCAATAAAAAATTCGCAAGTTTACAGAAAAAGGATGATTGGTTCGGTTGTATAAATAATCTATAACTTTAAATTTTTTCTAAAGTCTTAAAAGTTACTAATCATGATTTAAGTTAATTTTTAAAGCAATAGTTTTAAAAAATGTTGACTGTAAAAGCTATATGTCTTATACCTTGTTTTAAAAGCCGTACAAGTATAAGATGTAGTGATTAATACATTTTTTGGTCAACCAATTATTTCATCAAAATAAATTGTAGTAAATTTTCACTTACAAAAACGAAATCAATCAACCTCGAACCGGGCAAAACAGTCGACTTTAGTATTAAGAAATCGTGGAATCAATGATAATGAGATATTTAGGAACCTAACGCGTAACTAATTAACCAAACGCATGTAAGAGAATGGAGAAGACGGACCATATTTTTGGGAATTGAGTCAAGGTAACCAGCTCTCAACTGTCTGTTGCAAAAACATGACAATCTACTCCTTTTTCTAAACCTGTTTTATACATTTTTCCTTCTCACACAGTGACATTTTGTTACGTTTTTCTTTTCAAGTGAAGAAAATGTAAGTATGTAGGGAAACATATATGTACATATTTTTCTAACCAAAAAAGGATATATTTGATTTTGAATGGTGACAATGCGGTATAAGATGGAATATGTGTGAAACAGTTTAAATAGTAACATATATAAATAGAGATTTTTATTGTTATTTAGGGGGTGTATTCAAACTTGTATTTGTGAGAATTTGGAGTGATTTGTTTTGAAGTGATAAATCTTATGTTATTAGAACATGAACTTTAAAAAACTTTTCAAAATCCAGTGTTATTGAACTTGTAATTTCGAAATCTATTTTGAAATCCATCGTTATTAGAAATATTTTAAGTAGTGGATTGTAGAAGATTTGTTGTGATTTTAAGATGTTTTGGTGGAATTTTTTACTTAAAAATATACAAAAATAAATCACATGGTTTTAGATGAGATTCTAGATTATTTTAACCAAAATCCATTAAATCATCCAAAATCATTAGAAAAATCATTTAAAATCAAATCATTTCAAATCCTCATAAATATTTAGATCGAATACATCTCTTTAGTATGGATAGTAATAGTGTAGTATAAAACGAGATAAATGCGAGATTGTTTAAATAATAACAAAATATACATTGAGTGAGAAATGAGATCATGGAAAACATTGCCATTTAAAAAAAAAACAAGAAAAAATCATTGTAGACTAACAAAGATCATAATTGTCAGCAGGACAAGTAGAATGTTTACTGTCCGAGAAAATTGGAGGTGAAGTAACATGCTGTTTGACATTTGATTTCACACGTGTGACCGACAACTTTATGGCGTGACTTCCATTTATTTTATACTCAAATACAATTTCCCTCTCCGTGATTGGCTGAAGAAAATATTTTTAGACAAAACTTTCCCGTTATTTGTTAATGGATTCATGTGATAGTTCATAGTAATGAGTTTTCTTCCTCAAATACAAACGGATTCCACTTTGCGATAAGATGGGATATATTTTTATATTCAAGTTTAATTTCATGGTTTTTGAATTCATCAAAACTAACTGATAATAACTGAATTAGTTTTATATGTTTTATATATTTTTCTAGATCTTTTATGATTTCATATATGGAAAACTTAACACGATCATTTAAAATGATGGCTCTAATATGTTCATTTTGAACCGAATTTTACTTTAGTACTGGCAACAAAGCCTAACTATGTTAATATATTAGACTCTATGATTTATACCATGGAATTAACTCAATTAAGAACGGAAAATTTTACGTGTCCCCTATGGATGGCAATTAACATATGTTACTTACAACTTCAAGGGATACCCTAAGTTAACCACCACGTGAAATCTAATGGATTTGCGTCTTTACAATACAGCTAGTCAAATAACTTGTGTAAACATTAATTAATGAAATATGTCACAAAATAAAGTTGAAATGGTTGAGTAGCTTAAACATTATGTTGATATAAAATTTTAAAATCATCATCTCTAGCAAATGTCTAAAGACATAGCAGACGCATTACACTTAGAACATTACATTAAAAAGCTTTTAATTAAAACAAAACCTCTTACCATTCGTTAATCAGACGAACCATTGCATAAACAACGATTCATTAATCTTGTTCTGTCTCTTAATGATTTCATCATCATCGTCATATTGATTAAATTAACAGCGACGCCCTCGCCGGCAACTAAGAGTGCCGGCAGTAGTTGTGATGGGACCCACAAGCGACGATGGCCTCGCACTTAGGCTCGAAGCTCTTGCATAAGTGGACCCAGCTCCGGCACCGGACTGCCGGAAATAAGCTCCGTTCAACAACATATCGCCTTCCGATCTCCAATTCCAATCTCTCCATTCGCTTTCCGGTGCATCTTCATGTTTCGTAACCTATATATATGTAGAAAAAACATATAAATAAACACTTGTAAATGTATAATGTCACATTTTTCAATTTTTTCAATTAATAGCAAGATTAAATATTTGTGAAAAATAAATCTATATATGTGCATGTCCACATTCACAACAATGTATACCTCTTTATTAAAACGAGTGTTAGGAGCGAGAAATCTATTGCCTTGGCTGTATATCGTCGGAGAAGCACTTCCACCAATTGCATACATTTCCCAATGAGTATAATCATTGTTCACCACATGGAAATATCCATGCCTGCACCTGTTTATCATAACCAAAGCCAAAATTTTAGTAACAATTTACACTAAACGTTTATTAACTTTGTCATTCCATTTTTTTATGGTTTAACAGTGAAAGAATGGTCCAATGAATTCCTCACCATTGTTTAAAAATTTATCAAATTCTTTCATACTAATACTAGATAAGTTTTCATCCACGCATCTCCCTAGATCCAATGTACGAATGTACTAGTGTTTACACACTCAACAGATTTTCTTAGCGTAGAAGATGCTTACACACTCAACTTTGCATTGACATAAACCAGTATAATATTTCTCTCTAAATCAATACTGTACATAACGAAATGGCCGACACTTGCTTTTCTGGTATATCATTCAATTCAATTCATATCTCATTTAATGAAAGTAGTCTTCTATATAGGCTAGCGATGTGATAGATCGGTCGTGGTTTAAAAAGTCCTATTGATCTGCTTTTGTTGACTTCTTGCATACGCAATAAAGTCTAACTTTCACATGCAAACTCTTTATGCGCGTGCTTCACTTTGCATGCAAGCCAATATATACGCATCTAACTATCCATATATGTTTACCCAAAAAGTAAAGTATTTGTGCGCGCGATTAGGGGTTAAAGAGTAGTTTTCTTACCGTGGCATCCTTTGAACGAGCCCTTCCCCGAAATGGTTAAACGCAATGGTGACTTGCATGTTCTTGTCTTCCGTGTAACTATCGCTATGCCCTAAAAGCATGACCTTATCATGGTGAGTCATGTGGTTGTTCGATATGGTTATAGCCGTCGAACCATGTATAGCGTCTATAAGCCCATCATCGCAGTTCGACAATGAGCAATGGTCAATCCACACGTGTTTCCCTCCAAATATAGCCACCGCATCCCCATCCGACGGGATCCACCACCCGGTGTGACGTGGACCGTCTCTAATCATGCCACCTACATATTAACATCAAATATATTAGCATGTTTATGTTTTTAATATAAAAAACGTTTTGGCTCTATTTTCATAAACATCAACCAAAAAATTTGGTCTTTAAATTTCTTACCTGATCCTGGTTTGCAGTCATGGATGTTAATACCATGGATGATTATATTAGTTGCATAGTGGATCTTTATGCATGGTCCATTGGTTATGTGAACACTTGAGCCTCTACCATCAATGGTCTTGAAGGATGTGATGATGAGTTCTTTCTCTAGCCTAATGACCATGTCTCTCTTGAAAATGATCCACAGTGGTTCCTCTTGTGTGACCGCATGTCTTAGAGTTCCGGGTCTAGGGTTTACGGGGTCGTCGTTAGCCGGATCTGTAACCACATAGATTCGGCCATCACGGCCTCCAATAGCGTTTTTGCCAAATCCGATGGCACAATCGGCTAGCCGTTGGCGGTTTGTCTCCCAATTTGGGTCGCACCGCCAACAATCGTCGATCGGATTTCCGGTTCTGCAAGATAGGTAGGCCAGGCTCCTCCTTGACGCATTGAATACACTTCTACAAACAGATTATAAAACAGACAAATATTGGTATAAACAGTACGTAGCTACCTAGCTAGGAAAACCCTTTATTAGAAAAAAAAAAATAATAATAAAAAATTTCTGAAAGACTTTTCTTTCTCCTAATGGGTTTTAATTTTAGATGAATTAAATGGAAATACGAAGATAAAGTAGTTTATAGAAAGTCTTTTGATGGGAAACTATAATCTGAGCCAAAATTAAGTTTAGTTTTGTCGGTTAAAGGTTTTCTCTATTTTAAAGGTTTAGTTACAAAAAAAGTGCTTATAGGGAATTGTAAATCTGTAAATGTGAGTGAGCCATATTATAAGTGAACGAAAAAAAATGAAAGCCCTGTATGGAATTAGTTGCTACATTATACTCGTATATATAAACAAATTTTGTATCACAATCACATTTTATATTGGAAAATTTCAAAAAAATGTCACTTTTCACGTCCTATTTTACAAAAATCCATATCTTTTCTTTAAAAAAATGACACTTTTTAAAAAAAAAAAATTATATTATTTATGTTTGAGTTAATTATGTTCTATTAGGGTTTAGTTTTAAGTGTTTAGAGAGTTTTAGGTTTTGAAAACATTTTTTAGGTTTAGAATTTTAAGATATAGGCTTTATAAATCTATAATTATTGACATTTTTGTAAATGGACACCCTTAAATAGTATTTTTGTAATTGTATTGTTATCTCAAATTTGAATCTATCTCATATTTATAAAAAAAAACAAATTGCGTACCTATTAACTTCGTCGACTACTAGATTCGGATCTTGAACATGAGGCAACGAACTCGAGGAAAATGCAATAGTGTTGCCGATTGAAAGGAGAAACACAAAAGTGTAAACAAAACGATTATAAGAATACGAAATCATTATTCTAAACAGAAATGAGGGTATAAAAAGAGAGAAGTTTCTGATTCGTGTTTGTGTCGAAGCTTGTTATTTTTGGAAAGTATATAAAGAGGAAGAGCTCCGGGAGTGAAGGCGTGATTTATTTTAAATTACTATATTGTAGAGATATAATATAATAGTTTCTAATTATATTTACTATGGGATTGGGACCTACGTTATCGTAATTTCAGGTGAGCATAACAAACGGTTAATATTGTGAAACCGTTAATTGGGCTTTAGTAGTCAAAAGTATTAGCAAAAAGTCAACCTTTTGACCTTTCGAACGATGCCGTTTTTCTTCTGTTCCCTCGTATTGCATTCGAAGAAACAAAATCACAGCATCATTTTTGTGTTCTGTTCAATTTTAAAACTTAAAACGAAATGATTACATTTGTAAAAGTAAAACTTAAAACAGTTAATTGAGCATGGTAGTCAAAAGTAACTGCTTAAAAGTCAACTTTTTGACATTGAGTACGATGTCGTTTCTTATTTTTCTTTTTCTTTTCTATTTCCTGACATTATACATTCAAAAAACAATTTGTTTATGACGTCATAGGTGTGTAGGACTAGGAGACATGCAATTCTAATAGCAAAGAGAAATACTGTACAGCGTTTTGAAGATTTGAAGTTTAAATACTGACAATGGAAAAACAAAACTAAACGATCACTTTTATCTGATATAGTTTTTGCTTCAAGAAGATTATGGATCGTTCAGAAATTTTTTTATTAAAAAGTTGTTGAGGTGAAATCGTCTCAAACTATTTGAAAATTTTGTCTAAATTTTTTTATCAAATGTATTTTAAGACCATCCACATTGGAGACATTATACCAATGTCTCACAATATAAAAATATTAAAAACACACTCTCTCTTTCTTTTACTTAACTTTATATTTTTTCATTCATTATTTTATTCAACTTTATACTTTCTCTTTCATCTTTTTACTCAATTTTTATTAATTTTATATTTAAACACACCTCAATTCTCTCTCTCTTATGTCTTTCTCGAGACACAATCTCTCTAAAAATACCCACTATCTCTTCTCTTTACTTAAATTTTATTAATTTTATATTTCAATACACCATACTATTTCAACAAAAAACACTCTCTTTCTTCCTTTTATTCAAATTTTAATAATTTTATATTCTGAGACACCCACATTTTGTCTCCAATGTGAGTGCTCTAATAGGTTGATTGGAATAGAAAATTAGAGGTCGTACGTAATACATAACATACATATCCAAAATATATTTATTGTATTTTTTTTTATAACCTCAAAGTTTTCCTAAACACTAATCTACTTGGAATCATCTTTTAGTATATTCCCTTTAGGAATCACCTTATTAAGGTCTAAGGGTGATGAAATCAGATTCTTTAAGACAATCAAGTTAATGAATTCGATATTTTTGTTAGGTAAAACTCAAAGCTAGGGCAATAACCGGAAAATAGAGACGAAGTTATGAATTCAGGGTGAATTGTATTTGTTGGGCATGGGCTCCACTAATTGTCATCTTTGAAGCCCATTTCCAACAAGGCCCAGCTGACAGAAACGCGACGAGCTCGGCCCTGAGGGAATGAGTCCGACGAGTTGGCCCCAGCAACAAAACGATCCAAACCCAAGGAAAGGCTCGGCCCAACCGCAAGATGATAGCGACCTCGGCTCGGATCCCGAGGAAAACCTAGCACTAACTTCTTTCTATGTTTAGTATAAATATGGGACTGTCATGGGTGCAGAGGGGGATCTCTTTGGGACCAGAAAAAAGAAAGAAAACTAAAAGAACACTTCAAGGAAACAATCCTTCTCGAACACAATAAGAATTAATCTCCTAATCAAGCTCGATTGATTGAATACATAGTTTTCCATACTAAGTATCCGACCTCGAATACCCTCGGCACTCAGCCCCGACCTCCGATTCAACGACCTCGACATCCAATCTCGAAACGGACGATCTTGAGACGAACGATCTCACATCTTCCGAGCTCGACACACAGTCTTCTCTATCATATACCGTATCGCTCATTATTAACCCATTTCCGAGTTAACATCAATTAACGGGAATTTCCGATCCTTTCCGCATATAAATTTATTGTCGAACACCCGGATCAACAATTGGCGCGCCAGGTAGGGGACTAGAAATTCTCCAACTCACGATAAAAGCTTGGAAATGGACAGAAACCAGCAAGAGCGGGCCCTAGACGACCAGGTTATCCTCGATACCCCGGATCGCCCTCAGGTCGTCCAACCAATGGCCGCCCAGGGAAGGCAGGCAGAGCCCGAGCCAAGAATGACCGCAACCGAAGAAGCAGTGGTCGCCCCGAGTCAGGACCCTATGATAGCCATGATGGAGGTGATCATGCAACGTTTTGATCGTCAGGAGGAGCAGACTCGCACCACCAACTCGCGGCTCGATCTCCTAAGCTCGGTACATGCCGATTACCGAGCACAGCTGGACCGGCGTCAACCAAGGTCGAATCAAAATTCACCACAGCCCCGACGAAGTTCATCTCCGACCCTAGAGCGCCGAACCAGAGTCGAAACGACCGGACGACTGGACAACCTAACAATCGATCCGACACTGGCTAACCCTAGCAGCTCGAGAGCCGCTCGTCTAAGCCCCCAACTCCGCGACTCGACCTCAGCCGAAGAACGAAGGATGCAACCCCGGGTTCAAGATTCTGAGATCGAAGGAATGAAGGCCCGGCTAAGGGACATTAACTCTAAGGTCCATTGGGCAATCAGTTCGGTACCCAAGCTCGACCGCATTTTGGAAGAAGCGCAGCGTAACCCCTTCACGACTCGCATCTCGTCAGTTCCGATCCGGGGTACAACCAAACTCAAGATTCTCACATACGAGGGGAACGCCGACCCGATCAACCACCTGACGGCCTTCTCGATAGCCATGGGCCGATCTCAGTTCGCTCCGGAAGAAAAAGATGCAGGGTACTGCCAACTATTCGTCGAGAATCTTGGCGGAACCGCGTTGACATGGTTCTCGCGGCTACGTCCGAGCTCAATCAACAACTTCCACGAACTCTCCACAGCATTCTTGAAGCATTACTCAATGTACATCCAGGCCGGAGCATCGCAAGCCGACCTCTGGTCCTTGACTCAAGATCGGAATGAGTCGCTCCGAGCCTACCTGGGACGATTCAAAGCCGTCCTGTCGAAGGTCCCGACGAGCACGGACGACTCCTCCCCACTGGCAGCGTTGAAGCAGGGCTTGTGGCACACGTCGACGTTCCGGGATGACCTGACGATCAATGAGCCCGATAACCTGACCGACGCACTCCATCAAGCAACACGGTTCGTAAACCTCGAGGAGGATCAGGCGGTGAATCTGAAGAAGCACTCGGCAAAGCCTTTTCACCAAAAGGAGAAGCCCAGGGAAGATGATCGACGTGAACACCGACAACACTTCGACAGGGATTATAAGGAAGAGAGAAACAGGAAGCAGCCTGTCGTCAACCAAGTTAGCAGCTCGGACAACCCACTCAAAAAGTGGGCACAGTACAAGCGCGAGGAGGAAAAGGAGCCCGAGAGCTCGAAAGCCTACTGCGAGTACCACCAAATGCACGGTCACACGACCGTGGTGTGCAGGCACCTCCAACAAAACTTGTTGGCTAAGTTTCAGCGGGGAGAAATCTCTCTGGACGGACCAGCACAACGAAACCAAAGGGACGGGACGAGCAGAAAGTCCACCCAGGATGGAAACGTGACCGACGCCCCAAAACGAGGGCATGAGGATCGGGGGAACGACAGTAACACACTTCCGAGCTCAAAGCGCCGGATCAACATGATCATGGGAGGGCTCGTGTCCGGCGCCGACTCCGTTCAATCCGTTAAGCGTTTCGAGAAACTCGCGAGCAAGAAACGCGACTTTCAGAAAAGGCCAGAGGTCGACATTCCGATCACCTTCTCCGAAACGGACACTCAAGGTATCGCCATGCCACACAACGACCCTCTCGTCGTCGAGTTGAAGATCGAGGATTGCGAGGTGGCCCGGATCCTGATCGATACAGGAAGCTCGGTGGATTTGATATTCAAAGACACCCTCCGGAGGATGGAGATCCCTGAGCACAACATCAAGCCGCTCACCGCTTTCGACGGAGAAACAACGATGACGATCGGGACAATTAAGCTGGACGTCCACGTCGGGGGGGATATCGAAGAAGGTGAAGTTCGTGGTCGTTGATAAACCAGCCGTCTACAACGCCATCATGGGGAGCCCATGGCTGTTTTCAATGAAGGCCGTCCCGTCAACGTATCATCAATGCCTCAAATTCCCAACTCAAAACGGCGTGTCCACCCTTCGCGGGAACCAGAGGATGGCCCGGACGTGCTTCATAACCAAGCACCGGCTGTGTAAAATGAACACGAATGCCATCGCCATCAGCCAGCTCGACCTCGAGCCACAGCGCAAAATAACCGAGCTAGTCCAACTCGATGCGTTAAATTCTGACCGACGAGTGGCTATTGGGACGGAGTTGAAGCCACCAGTCAGGGAAGCTCTCGTACAGTTTTTGAAGAACAATGCTTCAACGTTCGCTTGGTCGGTCAAGGATATGCAGGGGATCGACCCCAGAATCACAAGTCACGAGCTCAACGTCGACCCGACCTACAAGCCAATTAAACAGAAGCGCCGGAAGCTCGGTCCTGAACGTGCCGAGGCAGTTAACGAAGAAGTCACAAAGTTGCTTGAGGCCGGATCTATCGCCGAGGTGAAATATCCTAAGTGGCTGGCTAACCCTGTGGTCGTGAAAAAGAAGAGCGGCAAATGGCGAGTCTGCGTGGACTTCACCGATCTAAATAAGGGTTGCCCCAAGGACAGTTTCCCGTTGCCTCATATCGACCAGTTGGTCGAAGCAACCGCCGGGAACGAACTCTTGTCTTTCATGGATGCGTTTTTTTGGGTATAACCAGATAATGATGCACCCAGACGACTGCGAAAAGACAACCTTCATCACGAGCAGGGGCACTTACTGTTACAGAGTAATGCCGTTCGGTCTAAAAAACGCGGGGGCGACCTACCAGTGCCTAGTCAACCAGATGTTCGCCGAACAGCTCGAAAAAACAATGGAAGTTTACATAGACGACATGCTCGTCAAATCTCTGAAAGCAAACGACCACATCGGCCATTTAGAGGCATGCTTCCGAATCCTGAACCACTAAGGAATGAAGCTCAACCCGGCCAAGTGTACCTTTGGCGTCACGTCAGGAGAATTCCTTGGGTACATCGTCACCAAACGCGGTATAGAGGCGAACCCAAAGCAAATCACCGCCATCGCCGACCTGGCCTCGCCGAAAAACAAGAGACAGGTCCAACGGCTAACTGGCCGAATCGCCGCACTAAACCGCTTTATTTCGAGGTCGTCAGACAAATACCTCCCCTTCTACCAACTCCTCCGAGCCAACCAAAAATTCGAGTGGGACGCAGCCTGCGAGGGGGCCTTCGAAGAGCTCAAAGCTTATCTTTCCAGCCCGCCCGTCCTATCGAAGCCCGAACAGGGCGAAACTCTACTGCTCTACATCTCCGTGTCCGACTCGTCCTTGAGCGGGGTGCTCATTCGCGAAGACCGAGGCGAACAAAAACCAGTGTTCTACATCAGCAAGTCTCTGATCGGAGCCGAGCTCCGTTACCCGACGCTGGAAAAACTTGCTCTCGCCGTGGTCGTGTCATCTCGCAAACTGCGACCCTATTTCCAATCTCACGCAATAGCAGTCATGACATCCCAGCCCCTACGCACAGTGCTGCACAGTCCCGGCCATTCAGGTCGGATGGCGAAGTGGGCAGTCGAACTCAGCGAGTTCGATATTGAGTTCAAACCCAGAATAAGCGCCAAGTCGCAAGTTTTGGCGGATTTCATCATCGAGCTTCCCACCGAGCAAGCGCCGATGGACCCAAACAAGTCAGAATGGATCATCCACGTTGACGGGTCCTCATCCCGTCACGGTTCCGGGATCGGCATCCGACTCGAATCACCAACTGGTGAAATCTTAGAGCAGTCCTTCCGCCTGGAGTTCAAGGCATCCAACAATGAGGCCGAGTACGAAGCCCTAATCGCCGGATTACGGCTTGCTCAGGAGCTCGGAGCGGTCCGAATTCACGCATTCTGCGATTCCCAACTGGTTGACAGCCAGTTTTTCGGCGAATATGAAGCCCGCGACGAGCGCATGGACGCATACTTAAAGCTCGTCCGCAGCATTACCGATGGTCTCACGAGCTTTCAGATCACAAAGATTCCTCGCATCGAAAATATCGCTGCCAACGCTCTCGCTGCTCTCGGGTCTTCTTCCGAAGCTGATTGCAGACGCATTATCCCAATCGAAACAATTGTGGAGCCCAACATCGAATTCGCTCGTGGTGTGTACCACGTTTATGAGGTGAACGACGACGAGATTCCTCCCGAGTTCGATGATGCAGCTGCCACCTTGAGGGTCGGCGTCGATTGGAGGGATGAAGTTCGCGAGTACCTCGCCCTAGGGAAGGTTCCCGAGGACAAATGGGCAGCAAGGAGAATGCGCGTCCGCGGAGCACATTACACGCTCATCCAAGGCGAGCTATACAGATGGAGCGCGACCGGGGTCCTGCTAAAATGTCTGGCCGGGAACGAAATCTATCGAGTAATGGCCGAGACGCACGAGGGCGAGGGCGGCAACCATTCCGGAGGACGAGCACTGGCTTTGAAGCTGAAGAAGCTCAGTTTTTTCTGGCCAGCCATGATCGCCGACTGCGCAGCCCACGCCCAGAACTGTGAAAAATGTCAAAGGCACGGCCCGATGATCAATACCCCGGCCGAACCATTATCGATCTTGTCGGCCCCGTGCCCGTTTATGCGTTGGGCTATGGACATCATCGGTCCTTTCCCAAAATCTCGCGGTAGACGTTTCGTGATCGTCGTCACAGACTACTTCACAAAGTGGGTCGAGGCCGAATCCTATGTTCGGATCCACGGACACGATGTTCAAAACTTCGTCTGGAAGTACGTCATCTGCAGGCACGGGCTACCCCACGAGATCGTCGCCGACAATGGCTCCCAATTCATCTCGAACGTATTCGAAGACTTCTGCGCAAAATGGAAGATTCGTCTCAGTAAGTCCACCCCGAGATACCCCCAAGGCAACGGACAAGCTGAAGCGACGAACAAGGTCATCATCGACGGCCTCAAAAAAAGACTCGAAGGATCCAAATCCCTTTGGGCGGACGAGCTAGACGGAGTACTCTGGTCTTTCCGAACATCCCCTTGATCGGCAACCGGTCGTACTCCGTTCTCTCTCGCGTACGGCCTCGAGGCAATGGCTCCAGCCGAAGTTAACGTTACCAGCCTCCGCCGAGCCAAAATGCCCTCGGATCCCAGCCTCAACGACAAGATGGTGGTAGACAACCACGACTTCCTCGAGGAGGAGCGCGATCAAGCGCTCATCCGTATTCAAAATTATCAGCAAGTGGCAGCACGTTACTACAATAAACGTGTACGAGGTCACCGTTTCGAGGTCGGCGATCTCGTGCTGCGCAAGGTCTACGAGAACACAGCCGAGCATCAGGCAGGCAAACTGGGGGCTAACTGGGAAGGACCATACCAAGTCACTGAGGTCGTCAGACCCGGAGTCTACAGATTGATGACGATGCATGGCGAGCCGATCCCACGTTCCTGGAACGCGATGAGCCTGAAGAAATATTTCTACGACTCACGACCATATCAGTCAGCACTGCCCGCATAACAACGACATCATCACAGACGACCTCACTCTCGCGCCTTCCATTAGAAAAAAAAAAAAAAAAAAAAACTCATTAGCTCATGCACTCTTTCTTCATTCGATGTAATTGAACTACGGTCGGGTTGATCCCTATTTAACGGGTACGTAGGCAGCCTCTTCCGAGGTCCAGCTATGATAATAAAAAAAATATATATATATTTGTTATCCAAACTTCCGAGTTCCGTATCGACCTGATTTTAGCTCCGAGCTACAGCAAACATCGGTGCCCTGGCCAGGCACCCGATCACCGCGTCACCTAGTTCGGAGAAATAATCCGAGCTCGCTGACACCAAAAGCCGGGCCCGATCCCGCAACGCGTTCCCCATGAATGCAGTGGTGAAATAACCCACGTCTCCAAGTTCAGAAAAATAATCCGAGCTCGTTGACACCAAAAGCCGGGCCCGATCCCGCAACGCGTTCCCCATGAATGTAGTGGTGAAATAACCCACGTCTCCTAGTTCGGAAAAATAATTCGAGCTCGTTGACAACAAAAGCCGGGCCCGATCCCGCAACGCGTTCCCCATGAATGCAGTAGTGAAACAACCCACGTCTCCTAATTCGGATTATGACAATCGAGTTTGTTGTCAATCTAGCTCGATGTGGAAACTATATGCCTCAAACACGACAAATTAACAGAAGAAAATAAGACATCGAACGACCAAGAAGATAGCTTCGGATATAAAGAAAGGCAGGGATCTCAATGACCCCGAGGCAAAGTCAGGTTCGTAAATTACAAAAAATACAACTAAGGCCACAGGCGGCCTGATCGTCAGACAAAAAAAAAAAAAAAAAACAACAAACAATGTCTAAGAGGAAGGGCGAGAAGGCTGCTCAGGAAGGTCGGCCAGAGGATAAAGAGGAGCAAGAGGCTCGCCGGTCTGGTCATCGACTCCACCTGGGAACGACCCTTCTGAAGGAGGAGAAGGAGGAGAAGGAGGAACCCACTGCTCAGCAGGCATTCTGTCCTCGTCCAGGGTCATCTCAAAATCGGAGGGGACGATCTTCATGACTTCGATCTCCTTGATCTCCTCGGAAAACGTCTTCAGATCGTTCTCAATAATCTCCTTCTCCTCGGGCGAGATGAGCACCCCCTTTTGCTCGGCTTCGCAAACCCCCTTCAAACAGGTCGCTTGGTTGAGAAACGTTTGCTTCGCGAAGACCTCATCCATAGCGTCGAAGTAGCACTTCAACTTTCCCAGCTTGGCCTCAAACCGCGATTTCAGTCGTTCTTCAGCCAACTCCCTCTCTTTGGCGACCTCGAAGGCTCGGGAGCTCCTCAGCCTTGCCTTCTCACTCCTCAGCCTTGCCTTCTCACTCTTCAGCTTATCCTTAAGCGCCGCATTAGCCGCCTTCTCTTCGGCGAGCTTCGTTCCTTGCCCCACGAACCTCAACTCAAGGGCCGCGTTGGATTGCTTCCCCAGTTCGATTATCCGGTGGCACCAGTCAATCCGCTTCTGCTTTTTCAACAACTGTTCGCACGCCTACTTCAGGCAATTATCAAATTGCCAAACCATATGGTTCATGCTCGCAACCGCCTGCAACCAGAAGCAAGACGATCAGTTAGCGGATAACGAGAATTTCCAACCTTTTAGTATCACCCAAAAGATCGTAGGCAGTACCTGAACAGTTTGCTGCGCCCAAGAACGGTACACCTTCTCGCTGAAGAGATCCTCGGCAGTCAGTTCAACCTCGGACTTATCCGCGCTTTTAATACTACTTAAGTATTCAGCGCATAGCTCGGGGAACTCGTTCAGACCCTTTCCCCTCCCCTCAAAATTGAAGCCGAAGTCGAACTCGGTAGAAGCCGGCTCACCTTGTTGCTCCCGAGCGGCCCCTCCAGCAACCACCTGAGTCGAGGAACCAGCGACCACGGCCGGTGGAGAGGCTCCGGTGTTCGCCCGTTCCGGACTTAAACGTGCATCCCCCTCGGATAGGGCTCGTTTTTCGAGTCTGGCTCTTGCCAGCTCTTCTTGACGAACACTGAGGAAGACGAGATCTGATGGAGACACGGCTGGGGAAGAGGCTCGCTCACCCGCTCTCGCGGCAGTCGGTTCGGCGACCTTAGCGACCGCGACAGAAACTGTTGCGGGAACGACTTCAGTATCGTTCCTCGGGGACTCCTCGTGTCCCCGTTCTTCCTCGTCTTCTCTTCTCTTTTCTTCTTCTTTCCTTCTTTTTTCCTCTTCCTCCAGCCTCACCTCTCTCTCTCTCTTCTTCTTGTAGACTTCTAGCTGCCGCGCCACCCTATCGCGGTAACTAAGCAGCTTGGCATTCGGATCTACGCCCGCGGACATATATCCCTTCCCTTTGCCGTGCTTAACCGGCTGAGCATCGACCACGACCTTGGCTTTCTTCTTCTTTTTCCCCTCCTCGTCGCCTTCCGCCGGCTTCTTCGCCTTTCTGGCAGTCTTCTCTACTCGAGCCGAGCGAGGAGAGAAGGGAGCAAGCGTTGGCTCAAGGGGAAGGTCGTACCGACCTACAAACACATCAAAAGCTCGGTCAGAAACCCGGTTTATCCAAAAACCCCTACCAGGGTAGAAGGCCGCGGAAATTACCCGATAAAATACGAGCACGGGCTCGTTCAACCCGCTCCCTCGGAAATTGCTCGGGCCACCACTGATATTGGAACATGGGCAGTCTGTCCCTCGGTTGGATGAAGCCGGGAGGAAAAGCACGAAGTGGAAGGGGGCGAACTGTCAAATGAACAAAAACGAGTCAGATATTAACAGAGCAACCGAAAGCGCGTCGTATACCCGCTGAAGGCAGGATACTCACCGACGTCAACGTTCCACCCAGATCGTATTTCCCAGTCCGGATTTCCGACTGAAGCTCGATCAATCTTCACATAGAAGTATCGGGCTTCCCAATTTGCGGTCTTGTTCCCGGGAGCACACGCCAAGAGGACGTTCTTCAAGCTAAGGTAAAACCGACCACTCCCAGCCGGCCCGAATCTGTTGAACTTCGATAATTCTTCGAGGGTGTCGCAGCACACCCTTCGATTGACCTCGGCCGCCAGGACGAGCACCCCCATCAAGTTTCGAATCGCAGCAATCGACAGCTGCGAGATCGCGATTCTACGTCGAGCGCAATACTCGACTAAACCCTCGGAAGAAGGAACCACAACTTCTCCTCGTAAAAGTAAGATTCGAGTAAGCACATGTACCCTGGAGGAGGAGTCCAGGGACGATCTTGGGGCGACGGAAGAAGAAGAGTGACGCTCGCAGGAACGCCATGAGAAGATCGGAGAGCGGCAAGCGAGGCCGCGTCAGACCCAGTCGGCAGGTTATCCTTGCCCTGGAGGACAACCTTAGCTCCGAGCCCGGGAACGTTGGAACGGTCGTCATCGCCCAGCTCGAACTGAGCAGTCTCATACCCGGGGTCAGACGGGCTGGGAGACAGACCTAGGCCTTTCATACCTTGCAACTCCCTCCCACCTTGAGGGCGACTCGAACTAGATTGTTGAAAAGCAGCCGGCGCTGAGGTTCGTCCCGAGCTAGAAACTGCCTCATCACGGGACGGACGAGATTGGCGAGGTTTTCGGGTCAGAGGAGCCGGATCCGGTGTTTGTTCGCTTGAAGATTCTTCGTCTCGACGAGGCGAGTACTGTAGATGCCCAGATTCGTTGGAGTGAGCTGAAACGGATTCTTCGCGTTCGTTTGAGTCAGACATGATTTCAAGAACAACAGAATCTAGATCGAAAATTTGAAGAATCGTCAAAAACAAAGTCGGAAGGATGAAAAGCACAGAGAAATTAGAGAGAAGACGGAGAATACTTTCGCGAAAATCGGGAAAAAGTTAGATAAAAAAAAATGGAGATGCTGTTTATATAAGCCGAGATAGGGAAAACGAAGAGTTGCCTCGACATACGCGCCTCCTCCAGCGACGACCAATCAGAAACGAGGATGAAGCGGGCCGGATGCTCCATGGGCCTTAAAACCGTATCGCCGAGCCCAAAGCTCATCTACTCGCCGACTTGGGGGGGGGGCTACTGTTGGGCATGGGCTCCACCAATTGTCATCTTTGAAGCCCATTTCCAACAAGGCCCAGCTGACAGAAACGCGACGAGCTCGGCCCTGAGGGAATGAGTCCGACGAGTTGGCCCCAGCAACAAAACGATCCAAACCCAAGGAAAGGCCCGGCCCAGCCGCAAGATGATAGCGACCTCGGCTCGGATCCCGAGGAAAACCTAGCACTAACTTCTTTCTATGTTTAGTATAAATATGGGACTGTCATGGGTGCAGAGGGGGATCTCTTTGGGACCAGAAAAAAAGAAAGAAAACTAAAAGAACACTTCAAGGAAACAATCCTTCTCGAACACAATAAGAATTAATCTCCTAATCAATCTCGATTGATTGAATACATAGTTTTCCATACTAAGTATCCGACCTCGAATACCCTCGGCACTCAGCCCCGACCTCCGATTCAATGACCTCGACATCCAATCTCGAAACGGACGATCTTGAGACGAACGATCTCACATCTTCCGAGCTCGACACACAGTCTTCTCTATCATATACCGTATCGCTCATTATTAACCCATTTCCGAGTTAACATCATTTAACGGGAATTTCCGATCCTTTCCGCATATAAATTTATTGTCGAACACCCGGATCAACAGTATTAATGATCCAATCCGCCTTTTGAACGAAGGTACAAGCATATTTATATAAAATATGAGTCCGTCGAATAAACCTAATGCAAATAGAAAAACTCTTTATTCTCTATCCTTTTTTTTTTCGGAGTCTCCAAATCGGCTGAGTTCTGGTAGACCTCGTAGGTCGGTCAGGCCCCTTAGACGCGGGTCTGTTTTGCATTGTGGGCCGAGCTTGTGCAATATATGCTTTTCGATTCGTTCAAGCCTAGCTCGTTTATCTTCTTGCGTCCAACTTAAATATACTTCTGGATAAATTTGGATTCGAGTCTAATCTTTAAGGTGGATTTGTAGCCCGGCTCCAACAACGAAAATCAAACTTCATGTGCTAATCACTATCACATTTTTGGTTTCTCTTATATCATAATCCTATTTGAATGTACCAATTGCACATGCTAGATTTTGTATTCATATCACATAGTTCTATATTGATAAATATTCCATGAAAGTTGAAATGTTTTATGTCTCGATGATATTAATATGGTGGTTCTGAATTTTGAAAAAAAAAACACAAAAAAGACATTGTTCCATTCTTTCTGGTTTTTGGTTCGATTAAGTTTGATTTGTCGATTGCAACAAAAACTTTGAATGATGGGCCCTATTTTAAAGCCTTAATAAAACGATGCAAATTAAAAAGCTTCACTCTCTAAAGTTTTGTTTTAATACTTCCGTAAGCCCAATACGAAGTATTACTTGGATCAATCTATTCTTTTATATATGAAGTAAAAAATTTTACGTAGCGATCTCTTATCGATTTGAGAGTGGTTGATTACAAGGGTAACCTTAATAAAATAGACATATTTACACCTTCTACCATCGACAATTTATTTAAAATAAAATATTATGTTTAATGATAATAATTAATTGGATTTGGGATTGATTTTAAATTGGACCCATCATTAAATGTCGGTTTTAAGTAAAAACCCTAGGTGCAACTATGTTTTCTTTTATATATATATATATTTGATTTTGGATATAGTCGCAGGTTTATATTTCTTCTTTACGTTGTATGTTTCTTATGGTTTTTAACGAATTTCGATGATTTCCTAATGATATGTTTCTTCCATTATAATTGTGAGAAATGTTGGGCTCAAATGTTTACAATGGGCTTGGGACAAATGGGCCTCGGTTTGAAAAGAAAGGGCCCAAAAGAGAAGCAGAAGAAAAAAGACCCAGTATATATATATAGAAGCAGAAGAAGATAAGGTTGGAGTTCTGTTACAATCTTCTTCTTCCTCTTCTAGAAAAGTTTCTGGGCTTACGTTTTGTTTCCACCATTGTTGTAAAGCTTCAAGCTTCTGTAAAACACAAATCTAGTGGATTACCAGGTCCCGATCCTGAAGAGAGATGTACCCGAGTCAAAGGGGAACTCTATAAGCTTTGTTTGTCTTTCTTTCTTCTTTTCGTGCTTCCTCATCCTTTTCTTCTTTGCTGATTCGCGACTGCAAACAGAGTGAGTGAGTGAATCGTGAGTGGTAAATCAATCAATTAGACAACAAGATTAGTATCGGATCTTCTACAAATGGTATCAGAGCTTTTGGGTTAAGAGATCGATCTAGATCCGAGGATACAACGGTGAAGCAAAGCTAAGGAAGAACTTATCTGTTCTTGGTGAAGAGGAGGATCGCCTGGAGCTTGTGTCATTGAGTTCTGGCCGAAGAACTCAGAGGAGTATCTCTGAACCTTGAATAACAAATCCAATTCAATCTCAAGATTCATTGTTTGTCTTGAATCAGATTACTTGTTGATTTCTTGGTGCTATTGTTGTTTCTTCTTTGTTATCTGCAGGTGACAAATTAAGAAACCAAGATTAGTATCAAGATGGAACCAACATCAGGGAGATTTGAGATGGAGAAATTTGATGGAAAGGGAGATTTCGGTTTGTGGAAATTCAAGTTACTGGGTCAGTTGGAGATACAAGGTTTGGTCTCTGTTCTTAAAGAACTAGAGGAGGTACCAACTTCAAGCTCAGGTGGAGAGACTAGACCAACTGCTGAAGAAGTAGTGGCTAAGCCCGAAGGATTGGCACAGGTTGAACAGCTTACTCAGCCTCAGGTTAGACAAGTCAAGACGGATCCTCTGTTTGCTGAGAAAGATTTGAGAACTAGAAACCTTTTGGCTACATGTTTAAGTGACCAAATCTTAAGGAAGGTTATGCATGAACCTACTGCTTTGAGAATGTGGAAGGCTCTTGAAAGAGACTATCAGACTAAGTCACTGCCTAATAGGATCTACTTGAAACAACAGTTTGCAAGCTATAAGATGGAGGAGAATAAGTCTATTGAGGAAAATCTGGACATATTCCTAAAGCTTATTGCTGATCTTGAAAGCCTAAGAATTCAAATCAGTGATGAGGACCAAGCAATACAATTGCTTACTAGCTTGCCTTCTCTCTATGAACCTCTGGTTCACACTCTGAAGTATGGAACTGGTAAGGAAACTCTTACAGTTCAAGAGGTAACAACATCAGCATATGCTAAGGAAGCTGAGCTGAGAAATAAAGGGTTGTTGGGCAAAGGCAGAGGTCAGGCTGAGGGGCTGTTTGTGGAATCAAGGGGAAGGTCAGATAAGAGGAATACTCACGGCAGTAACAGGCAGTGGAAAAGCAGGTCAAAGAGCAGACAGAGGCACAACTCTAGGCCAAAGGTTTCAGGCAAGGCGTGTTGGGTTTGTGGCAGTGAGAATCACTGGAAAAGAGACTGTCCAGAGAGGAAGAAAACCAACAACTTTCAGAGGCCACAAGGGTCTGCAAATGTAGCGGTTATTCTACCTGAACCAGTAGCTTTAATAGCTGATCCAGCTAATGCCCCTAAGTCTACAGCTGTGATAGCAAGTTTGGTTGCCTCTGAGGATGAATGGGTACTCGACTCCGGCTGTACTTTCCACATGACACCAAGGAAGGATCTACTGTCTAATTTTGTGGAATTTGAGGGAACCAGAGTTTTGATGGGAAACAATACATACTGCATGGTTAAAAGAATGGGCAGTGTTACAGTAATTAATGAAGATGGTTCAGAGGTTATTCTAAGCAAGGTTAGATACATGCCTGAGATGGGTAGGAACTTGATTTCCTTTGGTCAGTTGGAACAGTCAGGCTGTAACTACTGTGGTGCAAACTTCAGAATCAATTTTATCAAAAATGGAAGAAGGGTTATTTCTGGTAAATGGCAGAATGGACTATACTACCTTATTGGCTCAACAAAATCACCACAGGCAAACATGGCCAAGAGTCATCAGGACAGAACAAGGTTGTGGCATTCAAGGCTTGCTCATATGAGTCAAGCCTCAATGGAGACTCTGGCAAGGAAAGGTTATCTTAAGAGGGAAGATGTAAAGGACCTTGGTTTCTGTGAACCTTGTGTACTTGGTAAATCCCACAAGCAGAGTTTTCCAAAGGCTAGACATACCACTAAGGGAATTTTGGAATATGTCCATTCAGACTTGTGGGGTTCTCCAAGTGTCACACCAAGTCTGTCTGGTGCTCAATACTTCATCACATTTATTGATGATTATTCACGCAAGGTCTGGACATATTTTCTAAAGACTAAGGATCAAGCGTTTCAAATTTTCTCAGATTGGAAGATATTAGTGGAGAATCAAACTGGTTTAAAACTGAAATGTTTGAGGACTGACAATGGCTTAGAATTCTGCAACAGAAAGTTTGATGAGTTATGCAGAATTTCAGGTGTCAAGAGACACAAGACATGTCCCTATACCCCTCAACAGAATGGAGTTTCTGAGAGAATGAATAGGACCATAATGCATAAGGTGAGATCAATGCTGTCAGAGACAGGGCTAGAGGGAAAATTTTGGGCAGAAGCGTCTTTTACTGCTACATATATAATAAATAGATCTCCTTCTGCATCTATTGATTTTGAGATTCCTGAAGCTCTATGGACAGGAAGCAACCCTAAGTATGATCACCTACGAAGTTTTGGATGTGTTGCTTATGTTCACACAGTTGGTGACAAGATAAGTCCTAGAGCAACTAAGGGGATCTTTATTGGCTATGCTCAAGAATCTAAAGGCTACAGAATCTGGCTACTTGAGGATCAGAAGGTCATTATCAGTAAAGATGTCATATTTCATGAAGATAAGCTCTACAAAGACTTGATCACATCTATTTCTGAGGATACAGAGTCTACTGATTCTGTTAAAGTAAAGAAGAAGGTCACATTCAGCAGCAACTTAGAGAAAGTTCTGGGTGACAGTGAGCAGATTGAGAGTGAGTCAGATCAAAGTGAAGCTAGTTCAACACAGAAGACTCTAGACAGTGAAACAAATACAGAGATTGGTGATGGTACTGGCACAAAAGAAGGTAGTAAGATTGATACAGAGGTTAAAGATTCGTCAGGTTCAGGTGGAGCTACTGAGATTGAGGAATCTGATTCAGATAAAGGTGCTAAAAACATCAGCGAGTTTCTGCTGGCACGGGATAGAGTTAAAAGGAACAGGAAGAAGCCAGACAGGTTTGATGATCATGATTATTTTACCTATGCTTTGTCAAGTGCTGAGCTGGTTAATTTGGAGGAGCCTAAGTCTTATCAGGAAGCTAAAAGAAGTAAAGACAGTGATCTCTGGGATTCTGGTATGGAGGAGGAAATGCAGTCCCTACGTGTAAATGAAACTTGGGAATTGACAGACAGGCCAAAGAACCAAAAGGTGATTGGAAATAAGTGGGTTTTCAGACTAAAACCAGCAATGACAGAGGAAGAACAACCAAGGCATAAGGCCAGATTGGTTGCAAAAGGATTTGCTCAGATTGAGGGCATTGACTACAATGAAGTATTTGCTCCAGTAGTCAAGCACACTTCAATCAGGTTACTGTTGTCAGCAGTGGTTAATCTGGACATGGAACTAGAGCAGCTTGATGTCAAGACTGCTTTTCTACATGGGGTTCTAAAGGAAAAGATCTACATGGAACAGCCAGAGGATTTTGTACAGAGAGGTTCAGAGGATAAGGTTTGTCTACTAAAGAGATCCCTCTACGGATTGAAACAATCCCCAAGAGAATGGAATCACAGATTTGATTCATTTATGATAAGTCAAAATTACCAGAGAAGTGAATATGACCCTTGTGTCTACTTAAAAGGGTCAAACCTAGATGACATGGTCTACTTACTACTCTATGTTGATGACATGTTGATTGCTTCTAAGAGAAAGTCAGTGGTTAGTGATTTAAAGAAGGTTTTAAGTTCAGAATTTGACATGAAAGATTTGGGTGCTGCTAAAAGGATTTTGGGTATGCAAATTATCAGAGATAGATAGAAAGGAACTTTAGTGCTTTCACAGGAGGATTACTTGGTTAAAGTTTTGAAAACATTTGACATGTGGGACTCTAAAGCAGTTCAAACACCATTGGGACCTCAATTCAAACTAAAGGGTCTAGATTCCAGTGAAGAGGTGGAGCAGTCTAAACTAATGGAAGACGTACCTTATTGTTCTGCAGTGGGGAGCCTCATGTACGCCATGGTTGGCTCCAGGCCTGACTTGGCATATGCGGTTGGGCTGGTATGCAGATTCATGAGTAAACCTGGAAGAGAACACTGGTTAGCAGTGAAATGGATAATGAGATATTTGAAAGGAGCCTCAAGTTTGAACTTAACTTTTACAAAGGAAGTGGACTTCAAGGTGAAGGGGTTCTGTGACTCTGATTATGCTTCAGACTTGGACAAGAGAAGGTCCATTAGCGGATATGTCTTCACTGTGGGTGGGAACACAGTGAGCTGGAAATCATCACTCCAGAAGGTAGTTGCGTTGTCTACGACGGAAGCCGAGTACATGGCCTTGTCAGAAGCTGTAAAAGAAGCACTGTGGTTAAAAGGAATCTGTGAAGAGATGAAATTCAAGCAAGATGCAGTAGAAATACACTGTGACTCTCAAAGTGCGATTTGTCTAGCTAAAAACTACATGTTTCATGAGAGAACTAAACATATCGCAGTGAAATATAACTTCATCAGAGACGTAATAGCAGAAGGTGAAGTGAAGGTGGTTAAAATACACACATCAGTCAATCCGGCTGATATGTTGACAAAGGTATTACCTGGTGAGAAGTTCTTCGGCTGCCTTAGGACGCTGAAGATAATCGACGCCTGAATCAGTCGTCGAAGGTCGTCTCCGGAGACTGGAGACGACGGATCTGCTTCGGGGAAAAGAGGAGAAGCAGATATCTTCCGGTGAAACAGGAAGAGGAAGAGTCATCTCCGGTGATGGATCTGCTTCGGAGAAAAGAGGAGAAGCAGAGAACTTCCGGTGAAACAGAAAGATGAAGGGTCATCTCCGGAGACTGGAGACGACGGATCTGTTTCAGAGAAAAGGAGAGGAGCAGAATTCTTCAGGGAAGAAGGAAGAGGAAGGATCGGAAATCTTTTCTCGGGTAAAAGGGGAAAGAAGAACAAAGGTGCTTCGGTGAAGAAGAAGCAGGGCCAGTAGCTCAAGAGTAAGGTGGAGCTACGGCGAGTTGGTTCCGGCAAAAGGGAACCGGCGGATTCCAGGATCGGGAGTTTCAGAAGTTTGGTCTGAAAACTTATGCGGCTAGGGTTGCAAACAATTGACCCAGGTGGAGTTTTGTGAGAAATGTTGGGCTCAAATGTTTACAATGGGCTTGGGACAAATGGGCCTCGGTTTGAAAAGAAAGGGCCCAAAAGAGAAGCAGAAGAAAAAAGGCCCAGTATATATATATAGAAGCAGAAGAAGATAAGGTTGGAGTTCTGTTACAATCTTCTTCTTCCTCTTCTAGAAAAGTTTCTGGGTTTACGTTTTGTTTCCACCATTGTTGTAAAGCTTCAAGCTTCTGTAAAACACAAATCTAGTGGATTACCAGGTCCCGATCCTGAAGAGAGATGTACCCGAGTCAAAGGGGAACTCTATAAGCTTTGTTTGTCTTTCTTTCTTCTTCTCGTGCTTCCTCATCCTTTTCTTCTTTGCTGATTCGCGACTGCAAACAGAGAGAGTGAGTGAATCGTGAGTGGTAAATCAATCAATTAGACAACAAGATTAGTATCGGATCTTCTACAATAATGTTTATGTTTTCTTCCTTCATGTTCTCTTTTTTTCTTTGATCTTTATATTTACAAATTTTAGTTTGTGTTTTAACTCTTTTGATAAATTCTTTGTAAACGTGTGTATATAACTTCCAGGGTTTCAGAGTCATACTTATGTTTGTTCAGAATTTTTGCTTGGAAGATTGTATATGCAAAGCTAGGTATCGTTTACAATCTGTTACAATGCAAACGAACGTTTGAGATAACGTCAAAGAGAGAGATTCTGAAACGAACGTTTGTTCATGCCAAGTTTCCCTAATTCCACGAACCGATAGGTTTTTGGAAACCACGCGACTGAGTAAATATCGCGTCCTAGCCCTCCTGCACTTGGATCTTGTTTGATTGAAATCGATTGAATAACAAGAGATTTAAAGAAAATAACTCTTCCTTTTTATTGCTTAAAGAAACTAACTCAAAACTTAAGCTTCTCTATATCTCACAATCGACTTAAGTTTATCACAGCTCGATAAACTCTTCTTATATAGAGACTTAAAACATTAACCTAATCCTAATAGGAAACATAACATTTAGATAACTCCTAAAATTAAGTTTTCCTAATTCCATAACTCGGTAGGATTAGTAGCTTGCTCCTCAAGCTATTTCAAGCTTAAACCAACATTGGAAAATGTATGTATTTTCTCTTTGTTTGGTTTATTGTTGTCCAATGTTTTTCATACTCCATTCTCCCCCTTAAGCTTGAAATCTTCTTCCGCCAAATCATGAACTCCAATAAGCTCTCTCATTTCTTTAAACTTGATTCTCCCAAGAGCTTTTGTTAGGATATCCGCCTTTTGCTCATTCCCGGGAACATGTTCAACTTTTATTAAATTTTTCTCGACACATTCTCTCAAAAAGTGATATCTAGAGTGAATGTGTTTACTCCGACCATGAAATACCGGGTTCTTAGCAAGTGCAATCGCC
Organism: Arabis hirsuta; assembly: GCA_964056655.1. Classification (NCBI taxonomy): domain Eukaryota; kingdom Viridiplantae; phylum Streptophyta; class Magnoliopsida; order Brassicales; family Brassicaceae; genus Arabis; species Arabis hirsuta. The sequence continues at coordinate 24,256,476 of OZ053310.1, forward strand.
GATTGATTGTCTATCCGAATGACAACCTTCTCACACGATGATCCAGTGATTTCTCCAAGCAATTCTTGAAGCCATATTGCTTGTCTAGCAGCCTCGGTGCCCGCCATAAACTCAGCTTCACATGATGACAAAGCTACCGTATCCTGTTTATGTGAACACCAAGTTATAGGACCTCCTCCAAGATAGAATACATGCCCTGCCGTGCTCTTACCATCATCAGGACTTGGATTATAACTACTGTCGCTATAGCCAATCACCTTTGTTACTCTTGACGCCGGCTTTCCAAACTTTAACCCAAGTGTTACGGTTCCTTTCAAGTATCTCAAACACTGTTTCATTGCTGCTCCATGAGACTCCTTCGGATTTTGCATAAACCGACTTAACACGCCTACACAATAGGACAAATCCGGTCTCGTGTGAAGTAAGTAACGCAAACACCCAACATTCCTCCTGTAAGCCGTAGCATCAATGTCCTTTTCCTTTACTGATTTTGACAATTGTAAACCAGCCTCCATTGGCGTGTGAGCCAAGTTGCACTTAAGCATCCCAGCCTCTTCTAGGATTTTAAGGGCATACCTTCTTTGACTTAACGTTATCCCTTCCTTGTGTTGACACACTTCAATTCCAAGGTAATAGTTTAGTCTTCCGAGATCACTCATCTCGAATTTTGATTCCATCTCTTTCTTAAAATCTGTGACAATCTTCTCACTTGATCCTGAAACAAACAAGTCATCAACGTATACTGCGACAAGAAGTGTATCTTGTTTTACCCGTTTCTGATAAACCGACGGTTCCTTGGAGCACCTTTCAAACCGCAAACCCTTTAGAATCTGATTTAATTTTTCGTTCCATGCCCTCGGAGCTTGACGCAAACCATATAACGCCTTATTGAGTTTATAGACCTTGTCCTCGCTTCCTTTCACCTCAAACCCTTCTGGTTGAGTAACATATACTATCTCTTTCAACTCTCCATGAAGAAACGCCGTTTTTACATCAAGATGATGTATTTCCCAACCATTAGATGCAGAGAGATTGATGAGAAGTCGAATTGTTTCCATTCGAGCTACCGGTGCAAACACTTCATCAAAGTCTATTCCATGCCTTTGCACATATCCTTTAGCAACAATTCTCGCCTTATGCTTGTTAATACTACCATCATAATTTCTTTTCAGCTTGAATACCCACTTTAGGCCTATCGGTTTTGCTCCCAAAGGCAGATCAACAAGGTTCCAGGTCAGATTCTTTTCAATAGACCTCATCTCATCTTCACAAGCTAGTGTCCAAATCTTCGAAACCTTTGCTTCACCAAAGTTTGTAGGCTCATCGTTTAGGCACATCATCGTGTTTAAACACATTAACATCTTCTCACCTTCTTCTTCAACAAGATAAACCACGTAATCGGATAGATATTTTGGCTTATGACTCTCCCTGCTCGTTCTTCTCAACACGGGTTCACTCTCTTCTCCATTAGTTTCTATTTCTTCCTCGGTTTCGCTTCCCCCAATCGCATCGATCTCATCAGTTCCATTTTCATCTTCGGTCTTCACCGGAACAAGCTCTGTTTTGTGTTCTGTTCCGAGGCGCCTCTGCTCACCAGGATCAATCCCATGATTTCCAAACTCCTCAAAACCGATTACAAATTCATCATCTCGACTTCCTTCTTGAAGGTTTCGGGTCCAGTTCCAGCCTTTCTCCTCGTCAAACACTACGTCTCGACTCACTATTACCTTCCGTGTGTGTGGATCATATAGACGGTAGACCTTAGATCCCGGTTCTGTGCCCAAATGAACCAGCCGACGTGAACGATCATCAAGCTTCTTTAGATGAGGAGCTTCAATCTTGGCATATGCGATGCACCCAAAAATCCGAAGATGTCCGATGCTTGGTTTCTTGGAGCGATACTCTTCATATGGAGTTCTACCCTTTAATGCCCTTGTAGCAACTCTATTCAGAAGGTATGTAGAATGTCGTATTGCCTCTCCCCATAGATAATTTGGCATATTCATATGCTTCAAGATGCTTCTGGTCATCTCCAACAAAGTTCTGTTCCTTCTTTCAACAACTCCGTTTTGTTGTGGAGTGTATGGAGCAGTAAGATGTCGCTTTATTCCTTCATTATCACAAAACAGATTAAACTCACTCGAAACGAATTCTCCTCCTCTGTCAGTCCTGAACGTTTGAATCTTCTCTCCTGATTCTTGCTCTACCATAGCTTTGAACTTCTTAAACTTTTCGAATGCATCACTCTTCTCCTTTAACAAGATTGTCCACATGTATCTCGAGTGATCGTCAATGAGAACAAAGACATATTTATTTCTAGCCGTTGTGCTTGGACTTATGGGTCCGCACAAGTCACCATGAACAAGTTCAAGTGCCTTTACTGCACGATAAAGTGTGGCTTGGGGAAACACCCTTCTAGTTTGCTTCCCGAGCAAGCATGAGTCGCATATTTCTCCTTCGAATTTGACATGAGGCATTCCGATCACAAGTTCTCTTTGTAACATGTTCTTGATCGTCTCGATATTTATGTGTCCCAACCGAGCGTGCCACATGGCCGAGATGCTTGATTTCATTAAGCCACAACGTACTGTATCCTTCACCTCCATACGCACCTTGTACAATCTGTTTCTTGATCTAGTTGCCTTGACCAATATCTTCCTATCTCGATCATACATAAGCAAGATTTCTCCCTTCATTCTTATCTCACATCCAACTTCGGTAGCTTGTCCGAGGCTAATTATATTGCTTTTCAAATCCGGGATGAAATAAACTTCGGACATCTTTCTTTGTTCTCCATTCCGATCGATAAACTCAATTGTGCCCTTTCCTTTGATATCTATGCAGGAGTCGTCACCAAACCTTACTTTCCCCGTGATCGACTCATCAATGTAGGAGAAGTATCGCTTATCTCCACTCATATGGTTACTTGCTCCATTGTCTAGATACCAAACATTGTCATCTCGTGTGCTAATTTCATATTTGCTTGGCTCAACCTTCTCCTCATTCAAGTATATCTCCTCATGCATCATAAGCTCATCCGCATTCTCTGTTTCATTATTATCATTCTCTTGTGTCTCTTGTAATTTGAGCAAACGGTCAGGACAATCTGAGGCGTAGTGACCAATTTTGTCGCATCGGTAACAAGTTATTCTTGAGGTATCTCTTGCTCCATTAAAACGTCCTCGTCCCCGACCTCTGTTGTTGTAGAAACGTCCTCCGCGACCCCTGTTTCTATAATCACCATTGAAGCTGCGTTGTGGTTGTGTTGCTTGAGGCATCATGTTAGCGTACATAAGCTTTCCTTGATCCTCCTCTTCTTCTTCTTCCTCGGCAACACGTTCTTCATAGACTTTCAAACGCCCTATGATGTCCTCAAAGCTAATGGTGTTTAGGTCCAAGACTTGCTCCAGCGAGGCCACTATGTGAATGTATTTCTTTCGAGGGAGACCATTGAGAAATTTCTTCACTATTCTCGGTTCTTCAATTTCTTCTCCTAGTGCAGCAGACTTGGATGCAATTTCAGAAATCTTTCCTGCAAAGTCGTCGATTTTATCCGTATTTTTCATCCTAAGCCGATCAAACTCTGCTAGTAGTGTTTGCAACCTAGCCTCTCTAACTCTTTCAGCTCCCATATGTCTTGTTTTCACAGCATCCCATACCTCCTTTGCCGTGTCTAGCTCGCCGACTTGCAAGACAAGGGACTCGGGAATCGACTGGAAAATTAAGGCTATAGCTAGGTCATTCTTCTCCCCATCCTTCGTTCCCGGTTCGATAACTTCCCAAGTCTTGTGCACCTTGAGCATAATTCTCATCTTCATGGCCCATACTGTGTAATTGCTTGAGTTTAACATTGGACACTTAATGGATGCGGTTCCTCCTCCTTCTTTTACCTTCCCTTTCGAAGACTCTGTTTCTTCGCTTGCCATTGTTTTCCCACTGTTATTTGCACAATACTTGTTTCAGTCCCTTGAGATCTTTTGTACCGCTCTGATACCAATTCTTGTTTGATTGAAATCGATTGAATAACAAGAGATTTAAAGAAAATAACTCTTCCTTTTTATTGCTTAAAGAAACTAACTCAAAACTTAAGCTTCTCTATATCTCACAATCGACTTAAGTTTATCACAGCTCGATAAACTCTTCTTATATAGAGACTTAAAACATTAACCTAATCCTAATAGGAAACATAACATTTAGATAACTCCTAAAATTAAGTTTTCCTAATTCCATAACTCGGTAGGATTAGTAACTTGCTCCTCAAGCTATTTCAAGCTTAAACCAACATTGGAAAATGTATGTATTTTCTCTTTGTTTGGTTTATTGTTGTCCAATGTTTTTCATACTCCATTTTATGTATATGTATGACAGGCATAACACAACGGTGGTACAATCGTATATCGGATTATATTGTTGTTAGGGTTTTGTTGCAGATTTCGTATGGTTATGAGGTATGAGTTTTATCATTTTTGATTCCTATCAAATTCTATTTGTAGTGTTTTGCTATTAAATAGTGTTTTTTTTTACTAGCTGTATGAGATATATTTCGATTCTCTCGACAATATTTTCTCTCTTGCTTAATAAATTTAAGAATTCTTTTATATTAGTTGTTCTTTGTATCTACTTACATATAAAAAAAACTTCAATTTTTTTTCTTTGTTTTACGCAGAAAATGTTGTTCTGCCTACATTCAAGGTTTGGATTTTTCCTTTTTGTTTTTTTATTCCCTTTTTACTTCAGCTACAAGTAATTGGATTGAAACACATAAATTGCTTTGTTCTAAATATGAAAACCTAGAACGCCTGGAACTTTTATTTTTATTTTTTTTCTTAATTCCATCATATTGCTTTTGATCATCATCCATTATTTTGCATCGTATCTGTTGTTTTGTATAATAGACGATGTCTCATTACAGGTATGAGATAGTTCATACGCTATATAATCATGGATATCGAGTCAGATGTCCATGTGAAGAGGGCAATGAATGAGATGAATGCCGATATACTCAATTGTTGATATACGTGTTTTGACTTTTTAATTGTTCAGAATCTTTAACATGTTTCTGGGGATAAACAGCTTCAATAATCAATAATGATAAAGGCGATCATGGAGAAAGTTGAGGCAGAAAAGATACCTCAGATCAAGGAAGGGGGCTGAAGGAGAAGCTTAATCGAAATGCCTTTCTGGTTCGGGTATAGCCAATAAGAGACAAGCCATTGTGGATGGTCTTAGTTTGCATATCAGCTGTTTCCAGCCTTCTCTGACTCTCTTATTATCAGTACTTTAACACATTGAAGGAAATTGGTGCGTCTTCGAAGTCAAACTCGGTGTTCATACCCCACGGTCCAGGCATTGTTATGGATCACAGATTATGGGTGGTCTTCTTCAGGGTAACTCTGCTAAGTAGATATTTGAAAGTCCAAAGTAGTTTTCTTCAGGGTTTAGTTGTGTTGCTACTGAGATTATTGGAGACCAAGATTATTTTAGTAAGTAATAGTGATTGTTTGAGGTTAGGGACGACGTTTTGAAGAAACGACCGGTTGAGCTTTGGTAGGAGAAGAATAAGATAGACTTACTGAGTGGGAAAGTGAGATACGGGGCGTCGAAGAAGGTGAGAGAAAGACTGGTGGATGGAACGGTGCCGTTTGGCGGAGAGATATGACTGGTCTCAATGGTCCTTGGAGGTTGAAGATGAACCATGGTGTGATTAAGTTTGAGGCAAAGAGATTTGTTTTATGAAGCAAAGAGTTTTTGCCTTTCGACTTTTGGTTTTAACCAACCGGGGCAAGTGAAATTGCCTTATATTGTGTAGTTCGATACGGTTTAAGAGTGTCGAAAGAATCATATTTATATAATAAATATAAATTGAATTTGTACAGTTTATTTCTTGAAGGGCGTAGGGTGGGAGCTTAAAAATATCGTCTGGAGCTTAAGAGTTTTTGCACACATTTTACGTCTTTGTCTCTCGCTTCTTTATGTTAAGACTATTTTACTTCAAAAAAACTAAAGAAAATATAATGATAATGCTTAATCGTTCCCCAACACCATACATAAACATCTAACTACGATCATACCCATTGCAAGTTTCAGTTTTTAATAATATTAAATATATTTACTGTTCATGTTGAAACTACAATCTTTCAATCATTATAAAAAAAACAATTACATTAATATTATTTTTTCAAACAATTTCATTAATATTTTATATGGAACGATAAGTTTAAACTAATAACATTACCATCCTTTATTTAAGAAATAAATACAAATGTATATAAAATCATATATGCTAAAGAAAAAATAGTTTTATTATAACATTCATAAATATTAATATACGAAAACCGGTTCACAAACACTAAAAAATAACGAATTGTATACCAAACAGTTAAAAAGAATAATTCTAAAAGAAAATTTATCCTTTATTGGATAATAGCAAATCTATGAAAATCTTTGTGACCTAAAAATAAAACTTCTGATATTGAATTGGGTGCATAATTTTAAATTTTGGGTGCACAGTTCTATATTGTAAAACGTCTGTCCTTTCTAACTCCATTTTGGGTGCACAGTTCGCTCTATTTTCTTTTTAACTTCTCTTCTACTAGGTTCCAGTCTGAGACAAATTCTTCATCGTTTTCGAGTTAGTCTCCTTTGATTCTTCATCGTTTTCAGGTTTGTCTCTTTTGGGTTTTGTATCTTCTAATGAGACTGTCCACTCGAAGATGAACGAATTGGATTCACACGCTTGATGGGAAACTTATCCTCATGAGTGTCAGCATCAACAAATCTTCTCACTCCCATAGCTATACTTGGTGAGTCTTTATAAACTGAAACCTCATACATATTAACCTTTTCTTAATGATTAATCTTTTTTTTTTTGAACATCAAAATTGATTATTTTTTGGAATGTTATATTAATATCCCGTAATAATTATTTATCGTTTTGTGGTTTTTTGGTTAATAGGACAAGGTATAGAAGGAAACGGAGACAAAAGCTTAGGTAACAAAGACAATGAGTCCGGTAACAGGGACAAAAACTCTGGCGGGTGATCAGAAGCTTATGAATAAAGAGGATGTTCGTGACGAAAAATTGATGGAATTCTGAAAGAGACATAAATATAGGCAAAAACAGAGGAGGCGGAAAGTGAAGTAGCTGCAGCATAATGAGAGAGGCTTCAAACGGTACAATGCGTGAAGAAGACATAGGAGATGCTTGAGTTTTGTAAAGAAAATGGTTTGAGTTGATGATCGAAGTTGTCAAGATGGATCATGTAAGTACTGCATCTGAGAGGTTCGAGAAAACGATATGCTTTATTGCTTCGAAGGACGCTAAACTCGATGCTTTTTATATTTCCGATTTCTATGATTTTCTATTTGTTTGTGAGTTTTTTAATGGCATTGTTGTTGTTTTTGATGAGAAAATAGTAAAAGATGTAATGATAGTAGGATCAAACGTATTTTCTTGTTTAGCATTTTGATTGTCTCAGTCGGATTATGAAAAGAAAATCCAACAAAAATTTACGACGTATTAGTGACGAGAGAGATGAAAGATATCGATTGAATGACTTGTGATTTACTTAACCCAAAATATCATATTTCTTAAACTTCAAGAACTCAAATAATATCATATTTCCTCCGTTCCATAAAGATATTTTGTTACAAAAAAAGTTTGTTCCACATAAACAGTTTTTTTTTATGTTTTCTATATATTTTTATCATTTATTGATAATAAATTGTAGATTTAAAAAAAAATAATAATATTCAATTACTATTGGTTGATACATTTTGAAAACTATTTATTGTAGAAAACAATACATTTATTATAGAACATTAATTGTTTTTCTTAATATGTGTAAAACCTCTAAAATATTCTTTTTTTAAAGAAACTGAGGAGTAATAAAAGGAGAAGTAACAAAAAACTTAATCAAATTTTTTGTCCAAAAGTATCCAATACACTGAATATTTTATATGCACAAATATACTATATATGAAGAAATTATGTCAACAAACAAATTATATGAAGAAAACGTAAGCACAAAACAAAATCAGGATTATATATTATTTTATATTATTGTTTTTGCACCTCAGTAAAGGCTTATGGGAATGATGGGGAAATGAAGCAACGAAAAGAGATTCCTATAAACAAAGTTGGGCATAGTATTTTCCACTGTGTTTATATCTTCTTTTAGTACAATTTTTTTATTATTGGTGCATGGAGGGCTCAATCTCAGAAGATCTTGAGAAGACATATATATGTGTAACAATGCTTAGACCCGAAAAGAGACTAAAATATACTTTTCGAGAGTATAGGATGTAAGAACCTTATTTGAAAGTTTTAAAAAAAAAAAAAAACACCATCAAATCCAAAAAGAGACTAAAATATGCTTTTCGAGAGTATAGGATGTAAGAACCTTATTTGAAAGTTTCAAAATAATAAAAAAAACACCTTATTTGATGATTTGGTTTATAAAAAAGATGAAGAAGTTAAGAGTTCAGACACTACTTACGCATGGAAAAGTCATATTGTAAGTTGATGAACTGTTCAAGCTAATTTAGGAAGTAAAGAAGCTGAATGGAACTCTTTTGGTGTTTTCTAATTTGGTATTGCTCTTTATGCTTACCGGTTTTATCGCCTATAACTGGTTTGATCCACCATAAAATTTAGTGTTAAAATCATCTATGCCAGGTAACTTTTTGATCAAAACGATTTGAACGGGACGAGTAAGTGTTGGGAAATGACTCGGGTAAGGGTTGGGATGGGACAATTAAGGGATAGGACGGGACACGGATAAGGTACGAGGCACATGGGATGGATATCGTGTTCGTTAATTGAATTAAGTAATTGATTTTGTGATGAATGTAAATACTTAATTTACAATTTTAGAATCTTATTTTTTGTTATTCTTATCTCGCGCAACGCACGGATACTTGCCTAGTTAATTCAAAAGATTAGAGCTGTCAATTGGGCTTGTCTGCGACCAATTGGGTCTGTCCGAGTGGACAATTTTTTTTATGGGCTATATATGGTCCAGCCCATATGGTTTGCGGACAAATATGGTCTTGGCCCATCTGGACGAAAGACAAAACTATTTGGACATGGACCGTCCAACTTATATATTAACTTTTATATTTTGATATTTGATTTATAATTCATTTTTTGCATATTTCTAAATTACTAGTTTTTTATTTGTAATTAAAAGTAAAATGCGTTTTTCCGCAATTTTCCACCAAAAACGTGATTTCCGTATTTTTCCCGCTAAAAACGCGTTTTTCGTATTTTTCCGCCAAAAACGTGTTTTTCGCATTTTTCCTACCAACAACGCGTTTTCCGCATTTTTCCTACCAAAAACGCGTTTTCTGCATTTTCCCGCCAAAAACGCGTTTTCGTATTTTTCCCACCAAAATGCGTTTTGCCGCATTTTTCCGCCAAAAACATGTTTTCGTATTTTTCCCGCCAAAAACGCGTTTTCCGCGTTTTAAATGAAATTCACATACTCTAGACAATAACAAATACGAAACATAGAAAAGCAAAAGGTCATATAAACATACAAGAGGCCAACTACGTAAAACAATCAAAGGAACGTGAATTTTATATGTTAATTTTCTAGTAAAAATATTATATATATAGCAAATAGTTTAAGTAAAAACATAAAAGATAAATGGATAATTACTTATGCTATATAATAAATATTGAATAATGTGATTATTGTTTCGGTGGAGACTATGCCGTCCGCTGACCATGTTGTCCAAACTCATTTGGTCGCGGACAAATATGTTCTTGGCCCATTTGGATAGTTTTGATGTGGATTTAAAATTTTAAGACTATATCCATCCAAATAAAATACGGATTGGACTAAGTCCATGGACATTTGTCCAGTTGACAGCTATACAAAAGATGATGATGTCAACGTCAAAAGATGTTTGCCGGAAACAATTCGCCAAGAACTTTTTTTTTTTCCATCCGAAGTAAAACACACTTTTTCTTATTATAGGCCTAGTCATTGTTTTCAGTCCACTGGTCCCATGCAGAGATGAGACTTTTATACTTTTAACAAGCCAAATCAAGCAAAAAAACATGAAACCAATCTCACCTTAGTATTCATCTTGTATTAGCTTTCTGCAATCAACAAGTACATGACATCTGATGGATTTTTCACCGGGAATCTGATTCATGTAATGAAATATCTGTAGGAATAGAAGCAATGAAATCTAACATCATAAGAGCCAATTCATAACATCAAATCAGAGCCAATTCATAATTTAGTTTTTTACAACATCAAATCAGGGATGCAAGACAAGGAATGCAAGATAATTGTAAAACTGACCAAAGTACTATAACAAGAGAAGTCTAGTCCTCGTTAGTTATGAGACAATAGACAAAAAAGTTTATCGGGATCTAATCAATAATCTTAGAATGTTATTGCATTTTAAAAACCCGAATCTTGCCAGGAGTAGAGACAAACCTGTAACAATATTCTAAAATGCCAGAAACAGAGATTATGTTTGAAAGTTTGTTCTTTGTATCTGTCTCATTACAGTGAGAATGTTCTGGATTTCTAAGTGTTAATGTGGAAGTCTAGTTCCTTTCGCCATCTCCATAGGGATTGAGTAGCTTCCATCATTATGTCACCATCTATGTATGGAACATGCCCATCATTTTCATCACCATGCGTTTATACGCTTCCACCGTTTTCCAATGTGAAAAAAAAGAATCTTTTTGGTTGTGAATCTCTGATAAAATTATGAAGAGCCATGGTTATTGTCACAATCTTAATCCATTTTCAAACAAAATAAAAAAGAATCTGATTCAACATCCACATAAATTTAGAACAAAGAATCTGACATATACAACAAACTTCAAAAGAGAAAGAAAAAAAAATGAAAAATTTAAAGAAAATTAGTGCAATTTGAGCCTAAAAGAAAGGAAAACAAGTATTTTCAAGAAGAGAAAAATAATAAAAGAGGTTTTGCCTTAGATGAATATGTTTTCACCGTTGGATCAACCCCATTTTTAGAGGATAAAATTAGGAAAAATGAAATTGTAGTAAATAAAAATTTATACAAGTTAAAAAATAATAATTATTATCATTAAGATTCAAGAGTATTAAATTTGACGTGTATATATCTTTATGAGAAATGAAACGCTAAAATCAATGATATTCAATAATTTTGATAACAATATTTACATGATTTTATGAGGTTACTTATACAACATTTACTATTTTTTATTCAACTCTACAATATTTTAGTTTCTTTGATGATTTTATGAAATAACTAATAAATATTTATAATTTTTGAGAATATAAAATTTTCTTTGCTGTAAGAATATGGTTTGAATTTCGCTTATATTTTTATTTTTTTGGATTCACATGATATGGAAATTAGGATATAAATTAATTTTTAATATCAAATGGGCTTCTTAGCCCAAACTCGCTTCCCAATTCAAGTCCAACTCTCAGAATCAAATATTTGGAGAGTTTTCTCGGTTGGTATACCGTGAGAGCTGTGATCAATGCATGGTTGGAGATGTCGAACTTAGCAATTTCTTCCCTATGAGAAAGATCGTTGCAAACTTCCTTCTCTTTGAGAAATGAATTATTCCCGAGTTTCATGCCGGAAAAACTTATGAATGTCTTTGCTGAATTGTTTTCTTGCTAGGAGTCTCGAGACCCGAAAAACAAATAAGAGCGCATTGACGATTTTCGGAAGCGAGGCTTCATTTTCAACGTCACTACAAATGACTAATTCTAACCTAGGCGGCCGATTCGGCTTTGCCGGTAAAATCAGTCTGATGCATTCGGATCAAAAGAATGTTGCACAAAAAGAATGAAAAAGAATGTTGCACAAAAAAAATTGATTTTTAATGATTTAAAATCAATATTTAAATTATATTTTAAAATATTTTAAAATTCAACAGATTACTAATTAACATTAAAATATTTCTAACAAAATACTAACATTAAAATATTTTATAAATAAAATTTAATATGTTTATCCGCATATCAATAACGGTCATAGTCTAATTTTAATGTGTTTGTGCGCTAAACCTTTTCGCTGTTGGTTTGCTTTTATCGACACGAACTACTTTTTCATCCATGTTTATTTTAATCCATACATACTGCAACTTTTATGTATGTGATCATCCATGTACAAATCATTTAATTTTTATCATCAATTTCATTAAAAAATTTAAACCACTTTATGCAGTAGGCTTTGTTATTTAGCTTAATTATAGCATGGTTTTTTTCTTCTCCAAAACACTTTTAGTTTCGGCTGTAATTTTTGTTTAGCTTTCTCTCCACTGTGGTTCTCATGTGATGATGGGATTTATAGTTTCGGCATTCTACTTATTGAATACCGGCAATAGTCTTTCATTTTGTACTTCAACTCAGTTAGTTGATATTACAAATAAATGTAAAAAAAAAAAAATGACAAAAGAAGAAATCTCACAGCGGAATTTTGCTGGACAACTCAAGAGACAGCTATCTGTAATACAAATCTCTGCCATTTGTAAGTTGAAATAATCTGCCCTATGTATTATTATAAAGACATGACAAAAAAGAAGAATAATCATTGAAAAAACGAATCATCTTTTTGGTCACGAAAAAGAATCAACAAGTATGCAATCATTAAACAATGCCAATTAGTTTAACAATAAAAAGCCAGTTGTATTAAAACGGATCAGCTCTTTTGCATTTAACATTTGTTTAGCAAAAAAAAAAAAAAACAATTTAACATGAATTAAGTCATTAATAAAAACTGGAGGGGACAAATATTTGTATGGAAAAAAAAACCAAAACAAACATAACAAGAAGAAAAAAACTATTTGTACATGTGAAAACTATCTTTAAAAAAAAAAAAATTAATTTCTCTATCTGTTTTCTCTACTTGCATTACGTCACATCACATCTACTCTCTATGAAGAAAAAATCTATAGGAACTTTTTTATATAAAAAATTTTCGACTTAGGTATAATTCTGAATAAATTTGACTATAAACTTTTAATTAGGGTACTAAAGTATGTAGTTAATGAATAAAGAGTTTCTGTTTGTACGTCAACGAATCAAAGAGTTTAAATGTACTAAGAGCATGAGTATTGGTGATACAATGTGGGTATCATTAAATATAAAATTATTAAAATTTGAGTTAAAGTAAGAAAGAGATTGTTTTTGGTTGAAATAGTGGGGTGTATTGAAATATAAAATTAATAAAATTTGAGTAAAGAGAAGAGATAGTTGATATTTTTGGAGAGAGGGTATCAAATAATTGATACTTTTGATATTTTTGAAGAGAGAAAGATAGAGTGTATCAAATGTTTTTAATAATTTTATATTTAAAGAGAGTATAAAATTAATAAAAGTTGAATAAAATGATGAAAGAGAAGGTATAAAGTTAAATAAAAGGAAGAGAGAGTGTGTTTTTAATATTTGTTTATTCAACTGATATTCTCCTTGTATCAAGGATGCTGATGCTCTAATATTATTCCCATATGTAGATACTTTTCTAAATTGAGTTTTTTAATAAAAAAAAAACCATTCCAGACAAGAAAAAAAAAAAAAGATAGCCGCCACTACAGTGTCATTTTCGTTGCTTTACATACAAACAATTACTGAAATGAATATATTTATCTGATAATATAATAAATATAGTGATTTTTTTTAACTGCAATTTATGGCATTTTCATGGCGTCTCCTATATGATTGATCTCTTTCGTTTGACCTCTATCTCTTTTTTTTTTTTGGGATCAATGTTTGACCTCTATCTCTATGTTTTAGATATTCGCTTTTAATGCGTTAAGCTGAAGCACCCACCAAGCAAACAACAAAAATAAAAGCAGATAATTCGAGAAAACATTTCTTCTTTGCTTCTTCTTCCGTAAGACTTTTCGGACAAAAGACACAAGAGGTCAGTTTATTCATATGATTTTCTTTTTCTTAATTTTGTGTGTTTACCGAGAAGAGAAACAGTTTCTTTCACCGCAAATCTATGAAACCCATGTGAGACTATAAAAGCTGTATCAGAGAAGAGATTTTGTTTGTTTGTTTGTTTATTTATAGTAATCTTAAAAGATTCTTGTTTCAGAGAAAGCTTCAAAATTCTTGTTTACTTCTATTGAGTCATTTTCTCTGCATCCACGACTCTAAATCGACTCCAAAATTCTGTCTTTTTAATATATTTCAGGAAGGAGGTCAGTATCTTGAGATGGGTTTGTGTTGAATTTGTGGATGGATAGTTGAAAGATTCAATTCAAAATGGAGCCTCCAGAGGGATTTCTTGCTTCTTTGTTGCAATTCTTAATCTTCCTTCCTTATTTCATTGGACTACTGTTTCTGGGTGTCATCAAAGGTATATAAAGTTTGATTGAATCTTTACTTAAATCTTAACATTGCTTCTATGTTTCGCACTTTACCTCTTGATTGTGTTGATTGGGTGTCATTAAAGATCTAACCTTTCCATGAATTTCTACTACTTTAACCTCAACTACTTTGATTCTGTTTAGGCTCAGTTAGGGTTAACAAAAGGGTACTCCTTCCACAGTTTGTGAAGTGTAATGAATGGAGTTCTGTTGTCATCTGTTAGCATTGCCTTTGTAGATTCATTTCTAGTTAAATCGAATTCAGCACCTAATGCATGAAGTTGTTCTTATCAAACTCACTAGTTTCAATATACCGGAACAGTTTTCTGATCTGAAAGACTCTCTTTCTTTGTTGCTTAGGTATCGTTTTATGCCCGTTGGTATGCCTCGTTTTGACCATTGGCAACACCGCGGTTATACTCGGTCTTTTGCCTGTTCACATCGTTTGGACGTTCTATTCAATACTGAGGTTATTAACTCCTCTGCTGAAACTTTCTTACTTATTCCAATCCCTTTTGTTATCTTTCTTGATATTAAATTTTGGTTCCTCTAACACGCAGCGCCAAACAAGTAGGACCGGTCTTGAAGCTCTTTCTATGCTTATGTCTTCCTGCAGCCATCATTCTCTGGCCAATTCTTGGTATTATAGCTAGTGTTTTGGGAGGAGCTTTATATGGTTTCTTCTCCCCGATTTTCGCCACCTTTGATGCGGTTGGCGAAGGGAAATCTTACCAGCTTTTCCATTGCTTTTATGTAAGCTTCCTTTTCATTCCATTCTCCTCGCTTCTTCTGTTTGACCCATTTAATCATTATCCGTTCTTTCGAGTGTAGGATGGAACTTGGAGCTCCATCAAACGTAGCTTCACCGTTGTCCGCGATTTTAAAGATGTGTGCTTTCACTCTTACTTCTCACTCATGGACGAGCTTAAACAATGTTGCCCTGATCGCAAATATTATGAAATAAGGTTGATAAATACATATGCTTAGTCATAAGTTCTTTTGTGAAAATGATCTTTCAATAGTACCTTACAGTCTGTATCTATTCTCAGACTACTTCAACTTCCAGGGACTTTGGTAGCTTTGTCTCTCGGGATTCTTGTTGATTTCCCGGTGATCACACTTGTAGCCATATACAAAAGCCCTTACATGCTGTTCAAAGGATGGCACCGTTTGTTTCATGATCTAATTGGACGGGAAGGTCCATTCTTGGAGACAATGTGTGTCCCCATCGCAGGCCTTGCGATCTTACTATGGCCTTTGGCTGTCACGGGCGCAGTTATTGGATCAGTCGTCTCTAGTATCTTTCTTGGTGCTTATGCAGGAGTAGTCTCATATCAAGAATCATCTTTTTACTATGGACTCTGCTTTGTAGTTGCCTCTGTGTCCATTTACGACGAGTATAGCAACGATATACTTGACATGCCTGAAGGATCTTGCTTTCCCAGACCAAAGTATAGAAAAAAAGAGGAGGAATCAACGCCTTTTTCAGGTCCTATACCAAGACTAGGCTCTGTCAAGAACACGGCTTCAACAAGATCAGGATCAGTCAGAGTCCCTTTGATTGAAATTAAGCCTCTCGAAGTAAGCACAAAGCTTATCCATCTCGCCCGATTGAAAAAATCGAAACTTTTTGGTGTTTTTGATTTTGATGTCTGTTGAACTCTTGCAGCTTTTGGAAACTCTCTTTGTGGAATGTAGGAAGTTTGGAGAAATTTTGGGAACAGAAGGACTGATAAATTCGAAAGATATCGAAGATGCGAGATCTAATAAAGGCAGCCAAGTGATCAGCGTTGGTTTACCGGCGTATTCACTCTTTTACGAGATTATACGCTCCGTGAAAGCCAATTCCGTCGGCTTGTTACTCAGTATAGTTTCTATCTCTTTGGCTTTGATTATGAAGTTTTCCAATTCCATCTTAAATCATCAAGAAACTGACCAAAGGACACATCTTTGATTTTTTGAATAGGTGACGGTGTAACTGAAATAACTAGCAAGAACCGACCGAAAGATGCCTTCTTTGATTGGTTTTTCCATCCGTTTTTGATTCTCAAGGAGCAACTGAAAGCTACAAACTTGTCCGATGAAGAAGAAAAGTATCTCGGAAGATTGATTTTGTTGTTTGGAGATGCCGAGAGGGTAAAGAGTTTGAATGCCAATTCCGCTTCACCTCCTTTGACCGAACGCAAAAGAGCCGAATTTGAAGCCTTTGCTCGCAGGTAAAGAAAATCGCCAAAAAGTTCATTTTCTAGAAAAGTTGGTGTTTTCTCTTTCTATAATTCCATCTCTCTTTGTGTGGTTGTTAGAATTCAAGGGCTAATAAAAACGGTATCAAGGTATCCAACATTTCGCCGACATTTTGTGGAATTAGTGAAGAAACTATCGGATGATTTGGACCTGAAAGATGGTGGTTCGGTTAAGGAAGGATTGATAACCGAAGCTCCAGCTCCAGTTAAGATCATTTCTCGGATATTCAGTCAGAGATCATTCAGAAGAAAAGGGAGTGTCAATGGATCCGATCAAGAATCGCGAAAGGGTGTCTCAAGGAATGTAGATATCGTCTAAAACATGGGATATATGAAGCTTAAAGAAACTTTGTTCTTTGGTCGATAAAAATGTCGTTCCTTGTAAAGATTTTTCAGAGAGATTGTTTTGATTTATAGAACAGTGTAGTATCTTTACGTTTATGAAACTGTTCATTAGTACGTAAACAAGAATAATTAGTGATGATAAGTTTGTCAAATCATCTTTATGTTCTTCTTGTGTAGTCTTAGTTTCAATTGTTGCATAGTTGATAGGAAAAATTTTAGTTGACTTTGACTGCTTATTCCTTCTTTTTATTTTGTGGTTCTGCCTCTTTTCTCGACTCTATTGCTCTTGTTCTTCTAGAACTATATACATCTCCCACATGCTAATGAACTTGGTAACTTTTTTTCAAATCTTCTATTTAACTTCTTGTGGATTTTGTCAATAATTGTACAAGTGTTCACAACGAATATGAAGATGTAGCTAATAGTTGTGATTCATTCAACAAAGTTATACCAAATCCTGAAATTAGTAGTACATCTTTTTTATTATTATAAGAAGCATTCAGACATTTGGCTCATAATCTCCTCGACTAAAGACTAAACCATATAGATTAGTGTCTTCTCTGACACTGATATTCAAACTCGTAACTTTGAGACGAAATTTATATCAAAAAGTTTCGTAGTATACCAGTAAAACTATAGACTTATTAGAAAACATATTTGATTGTAGTTTTTTTTTTTTTTAATAATTGCAATATCTCTTTTTATTAGACTTGCATGTACGAATTTACTGATTTACTTCACTTCAATATATATAACCTGAATTATGTATATGCCCTATCTAATCATGTGAATGTGATTTTGTTCTACTATCAATCAATAATGCTTTTTATTGATAAATTTGACTTGTATTGTATGATGTTGCAGTGAAATATAATTTCAACAAGTCTTTTCTCTTTCTGTTCCTGGCTTTGACAAAGATAGGTTTCACTTTTAATAATTGGTTTTGCTATGCTTTTCATAATGGCCAAACCTGATAGAAGCAAAACATTTTATTTGATTTCACATGAATTCTCTTCCTTGATTTTGAAATGACAAAATTTCTTCATTGTGATCATTAACAATATTATAAGAATAACTGCACAAAGTGTTCCTCCTCTCTTGCCAAACGGGACGCAGTTCTTCTTCTCGTGTCCGTTTTTTTTACCAGATGAAGATATCCAATGAAACAAAGCCACGTGTTAGATAATTCGGCACCCTTCTCGAGACGACCACGCGCCTTTGAAAATATCCAGTGGTGTGTTCGCCACGATGCACCAAAGTCGGTATCCACAATGAACGGTCACAATTGATTCAAAGCTTCATTCTGTTCAAAAGATCTACGGCTCTTCTACGTAGATCAAGCTTAACCTCACGTTTACAAATATGCACACGTCGATAATCTCTTGTGTCTATATATATATATATATATATATATATCTCACCCAATCATCAATTTTGCCTCATTTCGGCTTATTTAGAAAATTAATTATCGTAAAAAAATATAAATAGTTTAATCAGCCATTTTGCAATCGTCATCGTTTCTCTCCTTCCACCGAGAAAATGGCGACCGGTTTGATCGGAAGATTGATTGGAACAAAGCCGTCAAGATTAACCGCGGTGGCGAGGTTGATTCCGGCGAGATGTACGGCATCGGTAGCGGAGGCGGAATCAAAACCTTCGTCTGGAGGCGGAGGAGGAAGAGGATCGAACTTGAAGACTTTCCAGATCTACCGATGGAATCCTGATAATCCAGGGAAGCCAGAGCTTCAAGATTACCAGATCGATCTCAAGGATTGTGGTCCGATGGTTTTAGATGCTTTGATTAAGATAAAAAACGAGATGGATCCATCGCTTACATTCCGTCGATCTTGCCGTGAAGGGATCTGTGGTTCATGTGCTATGAACATCGATGGTTGCAACGGACTCGCGTGTTTAACGAAGATTCAAGATGGATCATCGGATACAACAATCACACCTTTGCCTCATATGTTTGTGATTAAGGATCTTGTTGTTGATATGACCAATTTTTATAATCAGTACAAGAGTATTGAGCCGTGGTTGAAGAGGAAGAATCCACCGTCTGAGCCTGGGAAGGAGATTCTACAGAGCAAGAAAGATAGAGCTAAGCTTGATGGGATGTATGAGTGTATTCTCTGTGCTTGTTGTAGCACATCTTGTCCTAGTTACTGGTGGAATCCTGAGTCTTACCTTGGCCCTGCTGCTTTGCTACACGCAAACAGGTAAGTGACACATTAAGATAGTGTTGCTGATTGTTTGGAGAATTGCTTATTGAACAATGGATATAGAAGTTTTCCTTAGGGGGAATTGGTTGCAAATTGTAGGACTAGGAACCTTCAATCTTGGAATCTTCCATTGAGAATTTGCATGGATGGTTCAGAAGATTTGTATATCTTGTTGTTAGTTGCATTGATTCCACTTAATGTGGTTCTTGACGTCTGTTTTGCTGCCTGAACTGAATTGTATTTCCTTTCCAATCTGTCCTTGTCGAAACTGCATGTTCAATGTTTTGGATTTTGAAGCTGATTTGTAACTGAGTTGTTCGATAAAGTTTCCATGTGTTTTTAACAAAAGACTTATTCACATGTGCAGGTGGATAAGCGACAGTCGTGATGAGTACACTAAGGAAAGACTTGAGGCTATTGATGACGAGTTCAAGCTTTACCGTTGCCATACGATCTTGAACTGCGCTCGTGCTTGTCCAAAGGGTTTGAATCCAGGGAAACAGATCACACACATCAAGCAACTTCAGCGTTGAAGTACGTATTGGGAAAGCTCATCACAGTTTAACATTTGAAGCTAATAAATCTTCACAAGACCTTCGGTTTTCGATTCATTATTGTATTGTTGTTGCCAAATATTAGTGCACCTGAAGAAGCTCTTTTGCAAGTCCTCCACCCAAGTAGATGAGCTTTGTGGTTGTATCTTGCTGAAAAAATCTCTCTTTTACGTAATAAAACTCGAGAAAACTTAAACCTCCTCATCTATTTATCATCTACTCTTTTGTGTTACATCTGCATTGTCAATGTATAAAAGCATTACGTGCAACTGTGTCTACACATGAACACAACATGAAATATATCATTACCTTAGCCATAGAAAATATCACATCATCAATTTGGTTGTCCAACTTCCTTGACTGCGTAAGTATAACTTGCAAGTACTGGCACAAACAAGAAAGATGTCACCGACAACACTCGCTCTGTTCCTTGTCTCCTTGGTCGTTATTGGTTGATGTTGTTCCAGCAGCAAAGAGGTTCAGTTCTTTCTCAGTTCTGAGGAACATGAGAAGTCTCTGTTTTTCACTGTGGAAGGTACCATAGCTTTGAATACTAAGATAAATCAAGGGAAGTTGAGAAAGTGATCTTGTACTTGTAGTTTTTACATGCCCTTGTGCACGTGCTAGTGGTGGAGCTCTAGGTATCGCCCCAACGCTTTTACAACAACGCTCCACCTAGAGCTCCACCACTAGCACGTGCACAAACCATTTGTGGATTGTTTGAAAAATAAAACAAGACTCATATAGAGGTTTGTCAAAGGTGTTAGACCTCTAGATGATTGGGTCATGTAATGTGAGACTCACATATACTTAAATAAACACACGTTTCTTCTCATATACATATAGAACCCCAAGCTCATTCGATACAATTGATCTCATTGTTCTCTATTTGATTCTACCTGGGATCTTACAACAACTTGTGCATAGAGATCATCTTCTTATGCTATAATTTATTAGTAACTTCTATTTTCACACTTTTAGGTAGGGACGTTAATTCATCACTGTTCAAGGAGGCTTTTTCAAGGCCTATTTCCTTGGATACCTAATCTCTCTTCATTCATCGTATGTTGGGTACCTTGAAGAAGAAGCAATTAACTCTTACCCTGAATTCCTCAAGGAGCTCGACAAAGGTGACATCAAAAACGTTCCTGCTCTTGCCATTGCCATTGATTACTGGAGGCTACCCACATATGCAACATTTTGAGACGTCATTATTGTGGTTCGTGACGATTAGGCTCACCACCGTGAAGTCAACCATTTTGCAAGAATTCAAGTTCTGCAAGGGTATTTGTTCCTCTTCTCTGTTTTGGAAAGATTATAAACTCAAAACACATCTTCTGTTACTGGTGAAAATTTTCAATTTACTTTCATGATTAACTACCAAGTCGTGAGCTAAAGCTAGCTCCAATTCCTATTGGATATCATTGATTTATATGAGTTTAAAACTTTGTTCTAAAAGGATTTTAAAAAGGTATTTGCATCTTCGTCTTTCGCTTTGTATTCACCTCTCTTACTCAAGCCATCGTCAATGTTCGTAAACATCTAGTATAATATATCATATGTAAGGGGAAAAAACTATGCTTTTCAGGAGATGTTGGATTGGGCTGAGATCGCAAAGGAGTTGCCACCGATTGATGACGTGCTCTGAAAGTTAGAAAGGTGCAACTGTGAGGCTTTCTCCCATATTGCATCTTCATAAATCTTTAGAAGAGACTTGATATATAGAGAGAGAGAGCTCTTATTGTTTGTTTGTGCTTACATGTCCATGAGGTTTATATATATATATATATATATATATATATATATATATATCTCTACATTATCAATGTCTTTTTGTTCACAAAATTGGTTCTCTTTCGGTTCCTCCAACAAAACCATCAAATGCTATAGTTTTTTTTGCATTGAATATCTTATTAACAAGATAATGACTTCTCCTCGATTCATGTCTTATTAACAAGATAATTGTTAATAAGATAATGAATATCTTATTAACAAGATAATGACTTTTTTTTGCATTGAATATCTAAGCAACTCGACTTCTCCTCGATTCATGTGCATTACTTAATTTTCTAACCTTTATTTTCCGCGAAGCGAAGATCCGAAAGATTTTTGGGTTCTGCGCCCGCCATCTCGAGTTTTGTGTGACGGTGAGAGAGACGAAGAGGAGATTGAGAGAGAAAGACGAAGAAGAGAGAGATGGAGAGATTTATTCGATGAATAATTTATGATGTAATTTTAATTCGATGAGAGACGAATATTTTTTCAACTTCCCGCTTAGCTTATACGAACCCATATTTTTGTTTTCCCGCTCTTCACATAATCTTGTTTAATATTTTTTCAACTTTCCGCCTATATGTATTAAAAACCGTGGGCCGATTTGGGTCGTTAATAAACGGGAAAAAGCATAAAAAACTTCCAGCGACCACTAACACTTTAAACCTCCAAAATTTAGCACTAACATTTTAAACATCCAAAGTGACAATGTTAACATATTAAACCTTCAAAATATGAATTTTGGTCGCACCTACATTTTACGGGGCGAAACAGTTAAGTCCGCTATGTTAATAAAAACACAGTTAAGTCCGCTATTTTAATAAAACCGTGTTTTTGTTTGTAACAAAAAAATTAAAATATGTGCTTAATTTAATCAAATAAAAACCCCAAATCGATTTAGGGTCTAGGGCTTTCGCTATTTTCATAAAAAAATGAAAATAAAAATTTCAGAGATGCCGAAGGAGAACAAATCCTTCACAAATCTTCACAAAACCTTGGGATTTTCAATTAATTATTGTATTGTTGTTACCAAATATAAGCGCACTTGAAAAAACCCTTTTGCAAGTCCTCTCAAGTATCTTGCAAATTCTCTCTTTTATGTAATAAAACTCGAGAGAACTTAAACCTCATCTACTTATCATCTACTCTTTTGTGTTCCATATGCATTGTCATTTTATAAACACATTTCATGTACTTGTGTCTACACATGAACACAGCGTGTTATAGCTTAGCAATAGATTTGGTTGTTAAACTTCCTTGACTGCATAAGTATAACTGCAAGTACTGGAACAAACAAGAAAAGATGTCACCGACAACACTTGCTCTGTTTTTTGTTTCCTTAGTCATGATTGGCACGGCAACTGATGTTGGTCCAGCAGCCAAAGAGTTTCAGTTCTTTCTAAGTTCTGAGGAACATGAGAACTCTCTGTTTTTCACTGTGGAAGGTACCATAGCTTTGAATACACAGATAAGTCGAGGGAATTTGAGAAAGTGATCTTTGTACCTTGTAGTTTTTACATGGCTTTTTTGTTGTTGTTGCTTCTTGTGCAGGATGCAACAACGATTGTGAAACAGCTTGCTGCAACTGCAACATAGAGAAACAGCCTCCGGTTTGTGTACAGTGTTGCCGGATTTGAGCCTTGAAATTCCACTATGTTCATGTAACCGAAATCGGAAATTAGTTGATTAGTCATCTCCCATGGGTTTGGCTAATATATATTACAGTATATTGTTGGGCCTTTACATAAGTAGGAAGGGGAGAATTAGGGTTGTTGCTGCTATACCTCTCTGATTTTGGAGATGAGGAAAAGAGCTACGAGCGGAGGCATCCATGGTCGGATATTTTAGAATGTAACTTTAGAATTATGGGTGAAGGGATTATCGCTTTAAGAGATTGTAGATGAACTTCGTTCCAAGCACCGTGAATGGGGTCGTAAGAAACGCCCAAGCGTCATGACTAGAGTAAAAGATATCGTAGAGGAAAGTAGGAAGAAACATAGGAATTCGGATTTCAATACATCATCATTGCCTTCTGCAGCTTCCTCATGCGGTAATGTGGAAGATAATAAGCAATTTGGTATAACCAGTGAGAGTCTACGACCTTGTTACTCTAATAAATCCTATCAACTTGTGTCTAGTGATGAACAAGGAGGTAAGTGTTATGATGTAGAAGTAAAAGGACCGACCTTTAAAGACTTGGGTGCTTTAAAGGGTGTTTTGGATGACCTCATGTTTCAGGTTATACTCCCTCTCTTGTGTCCTTGACATAGTACAAGGTTTTGGTATCAAACCAATTTCTGGGATATTGCTTTATGGTCCACCTGGTTGTGGCAAGTCCACGCTTGCTTCTGCCATCGCCAACGAAGCTGGTCTACCCCTTTTTATGGTTTCTGCTTCTGAGTTGGTTTCTGGAGTTTCACGTGAACCAGAAGAGAATATCAGGACACTCTTCTCTAAACGCAATTGCATCAAAGAGGGATAATCTGCACAAGAGTATGGACACTCGTATAGTGACGCAGTTACTGAGTTGTATGGATGACAAGTATATGCTCTTGAAGCAAAAAGAGAGGCAACTTTCCTCTGATGACGTGGGTTCCAAGCCTGGACATGTCATTGTCATTGGAGCTACCAACAGGCCTGACGCTCTTGATCCTGCGTTCAGAAGAACTTTGCGATTCGACAGAGGAGATCTGCAAGATGAGAAGGCTAGGGAAGAGATTTTATCTGTGTGCACGCGCCACCTTTCACTTGACAGCAATTTCGACTGTGCAAGTGTTGCTCGCTTGACTTCCGGATTCGTTGGTGCGGATTTCCATGCTTTGGCCAAGAAGGCTGGTATCGTGGCATCCAAGGAAATTGTATACTCAAGAAAGTCACAACTTCCTATTGAAATCTGATCTTCTTTCTTCATATTGTGCTTGGTGTTGTGTAGGGTCCTGAACTTCTGAGCAAATATGTTGGAGACACCGAAAAGGCAATTAGGGAGTTGTTCAGTCGTGCTAGGATGGCCTCACCATGCATAATCTTCTTTGACGAGGTTAGTGATTCAAAGTAACATGCGCAAAGAATTCGAAAAAAAAGCCTGTATTTAAGAATCGAAGAGGAATTGGAGTCGAATCTAATCGTCTGTATATTCAAGAAATATTGTTGCATGAAAATAAAAACGGCATCGTAGGTGGATGCTTTAACAACAAAACGTGGAGAGCAAGGTGCTTGGGTTGTTGAACGACCTTTGAATCAGGTGATTTTTTTTGAATCTCATTCTCAATCATTATTGTACTGAAACATGTCTTACTGCTAAACTAACTAATGATTTGCTATTTGACAGTTGCTCGTCGAATTGAGTGGCGGAAAACAACGAGATGGTGTAATTGTGATTGCTGCTACAAACAGATTAGGTTTTTTTTGGCTATGATCCAAGTGTAGAGTATTGTTTCGTGATTGTCGTCACTAACTCTTTTTATTTTATTTTGTTGGGTTAGGCCGGACATGATGGACCCTGCTGTACAAAGGTCAGGCAGGCTTGGGAGACATATCTATGTATCTCTCCCAAACCCTGACCAGCGTTACTCGATTTTGAAATCACTAGTGAGAGATATTCCAATCGATCCGAGTGTCGATTTGTGACGCCATAGCAAGAATGAAGTGCTGCGAAGGTCTAAGTGGAGCGGATCTTAAATCTTTGGTAAAAGAAGCCGGTTTTGCGGCTTTCACAGATATAAACTCAACAACCAGTGAGAGTAGAATCAAGATGGTTCACTTTGAGCAAGCTTTCACTAATCTTGTCTCACAAATGAGGTTAGTGTTTTGTTGTGAAAAAGAACATACAATAATGCCAATGCCTCCTCCTTTTTATAACTCGTTTCTCATTTTCATTCTCTACTTTCCATGCAGCAAATAAGGGAATATGAGGTAATATACGACCAGTTTCTAGGCGCCAAGTAAAAGACCTTTTTGGTGATTGCAATAAATTGTGAAATGATTTAATATCTGCACGTTATCTGTAACAACAACAACTCATTGACTTGACCCACAAACTACTCTTGTTTGGATCTTTACGCTTATGAGTATATTATTCCCTTGAATCCCTTCCTCCATTAAAGCTCTTGGCTTTTATATCATTGAAGCTTTAACTTCCATTTCATAAAAAATCTCTTCTCTTTGTTTCTATAAGAACTTAACGGTCGAGATGAGACGAGAAGGTCGGCAACATGGTATTGTCAGGACTTACCGGATTCTTCCACCACCGCTAAACCCAAGACTGGTCAACTCTTCCACTTCACCCCCAACCTCTGAGTTATTTACCAAAATGCCATCGAAACCAACCAAAGGTAACCGGAAAGTGTGGTCTGGTGGTCAGGTGCATTGGCTGAGATCAAACGACATCGCTTCGTCTAGCTACAAACTTCTGACGTGGCGGGTATTGACTAGACCCGGACCCGTTTTGGATCTTAATGGCGACGATGTTGAAGACAAAGGAGAAGAAGAAGCTGAAGTCGAAACGATGAAGAGAGGGAATTATGGAGATAATAGCGAGAAAGAAGAAGATGGTGGGTCTCGTGATGATGATGAAAGTATGAGTTTTTATGATGTGGGTATGATGATGAATATGGAACATGTGTTAGATGACGATGAAGAAGAAGATGGTTGGTGTTTGGTCTGAAAAAGAAAAGAAAATCATCATTGTCTCCCCTCACGTGGAACAGCTTTTGCTTTGTCTTTTGCAAATTTTTAAGTGAATGTAAAATGATTCTTTTTATGTAAAAGCTTTATCAAGAAGAAGAAGCAATTTCAAGATCCAAGATTAGATCAAATAAAGAAACTAGAGTTGTTCTTCATTACATAGTAGACTTATAACAAAAGATTTAAAGAGAGAAGAAACAGAAGAAGCTATTTCCAATTTTTTGTTTTGTTTCCTATTTTGCACTCAGGCTCTTTCTTTAAACTGGTGAAACAAAGAGAGTATAATCGGTGCCATCTATGTAACGAAATTGTTAATCAACTAAAAGCTTGTGCGAACGATTTGAGTTTTTCGAAAACCCGAAATCGATCTTTTTATTCTCCCGTTTGCCATTTGCAGACTTGTGTAACGGTTTCTACATTTTCCAAAGAGTTTCTTCAAAGATGTTTGTTTCCTTTGTTTGTACCTTCTATGCCTCTCTTATGGATTCTCTTACTTCAAACAAAGACACCGAAACTGCTTCTTCTTCTCGGTCTTTCTCTGCGCAAACACGCAACCGATAAATGAGAAACATCTTCTCTTTTGATGTGTTCATGAGATTTCAACTGACAAAAAAGAAAAAATCTTACCTTTTTCCTGGTCTGATTCTGATCTTGAGCTTTGGCATTACCCATAAAACATCTGTTGGTACAACAAAGAAAGATACACCATAATCAAAACCAGAAAACATATCAATACAATGCATGAAAGAAAGAAAACACACAGAGTCTGACTTACTTCAAGAAACTGAATCTCTGGCCATGAACCGGTTTTTCTTCATTCTGATTCATCAGTCTTTCGCTGCAATTACGTCACATAAAACAATCAGAAAAAGACTGATATTATCCAAAAAAACAAGATTTGTGTACACACATAGAGTAATCACAAACCTTCTTTTCTCTATCTCTGTATCTATAGATTTAGGAGGGATTGTTTTCTCCAGAGACAATCTAAACACCGGTTTGTTCTTAGTTATCGATCTCCTCTCTTTCTTCTTCTCACCAACTGACCAATCCTCCTTCAAAACGTCCTCCTTGACTTTGTCATCAGAATCACTAATCAACGCATTTTCCTTCTCTTTTTCTTCCAATTCATCGGTCGAATCATCCACTAGAGCGGGTTTGTTATCCGAAACGTCCACAAGATCATCAATCTGATGAATACTTTTCCTTGCGGATTCTTCGTCTAGTTGCAAATTCAAGGGAGGCTGAGTTTCCAAAGTTTGAAGCAAGACTTCAGCAGGGGTTACGGTTGATTGTTCTTGTGTTGCAGCTTTCTTAGCTTCAGCTATTCTCTTGTAATGAGCTTCAAAGAAAGCTTTCTTCTGTGCAACAGATCCAGGACGAGAGTATTTCTCTGCTTCTTCAACATACTTCTTATGTGAAAAGCTTGACCATTTCCCCCATTCAAGATTCTCACTCATAAATTTCCCAAATGATACTGATTGACTCAACGCATGAACTGTGTGATCCTGCAAAACAAAATCCAAACAACACAAAAGTTGTTAGCTTTGTGCTCCAATTCCACTTTCAGATGAATCTTATGAGCTACAATGAATTTTATTTTTCACATAATAACTTGGAATCTATAATCTGTTCTCTCTATTTGTAATTGCCGAAAAACAAAAACTGTGTTTGAATTTTCCGGGAAAATCTACAACGACGAGTGAAAAAAATTCCCAGAACAGAAAATCTTAAAAAGGTCAGATTTTTCGTTGTGGGTATTCATCAAAAAAAACTTTCTGTTCGAATTTTCCGGGAAAATCTGAAGCGAGGTCGGAAAATTTTCCAGAATCTGAAGGGTCAGATTTTTCTTTGTGGGTATTCACAAAAAACTTTAAAACAGCTCCAGTTTTCCGTCAGAAAATATTCCCGGAAAGCAATTTTTTCTCGGGATTTACAAAAATCAGAGGAATTTGTAGAAAACTAACCTCATGAGAATCGTTACGGGTAATAGGAGCTGCAAACGAATACGAATGAGCAAGAACAGCAGATTCACCCATTTTCAACCTTCACAAATCAAACAACCAAAATTTTCTACACCTAGAAAATATGAAGCTTTTTTTTTGTTAAGGTCTAGAAATTTTTTTGTCTCTCGATAGTGTTTTTTTTCTCGTAAAAAAAACGTCTCTTGAATTCAAAAATATTTCTCTGTCGTTGAAAAGAAAAACTCAGATTTTCTCGCTCAAGCTGCTAAAAACACATGGTGAGGGAAGAAGATCTGAAGAATATATTTAGATCTGGGTCCCACGAAAAAGGAAAGAAGATAAAATCAAACACAGATTATTAAAATAATTTCAGAAATATTCACACTTCATTTGTTTTGGGGATAGGAATGAAAATTATGAAACTTAAAGAAATGATTTTTGTGATGTAGTCGTTGAGAAATGAAGTGGCTGAGAATTGAAGCGAAAGGAAAAAAAAATGTTTTCTTGGTTTTGATTTTTTCTTCTGTGGAAGGAAAAAACTGAGAAAATCTGGAAACTCGGTTTTCGGAACCGATTTCCGAGTTCTTTAAGATTTATTTAAATTTTTTTATTTATTGTGAAACGTTTTTCTTAAAAAAGAACTATTTTTAGAATGTTTTATTTAATTAAAGGATCAAATTGTTTTTTTTTTGCCAAAATGGGGAAGAGTTTAAATCCAAATTTCTTGTATTATGAACGTTACTTTATGTTATTGGAATGTCTTTTAAGACAATATTTCTTCCGTTTTCTTTTATAAAATTTTTTCAATATTTTCTCCTCTTTTCCTTTTTGAAAAACATCAATATTTTTTCCATATTAATTACCAGACTTGAACGTCAAAAATTCTTCGGGCGAAGACATGTTTTCGCCTTCCGAAGACCATTATGATTTTTTTCTTTTTATAATCGGGGTCGTCCGAGTTTTTATATAGCCATCGAATAACCCACTTACCAGATTTTTTAATGGATCTAAAACGTTGCACCATTTCGACCGGCCAAATAGAAGTAAAAGTGTTTCACGAGGAATCTAACTCAGATTGAAAGATTTACCTTCTTGGTTATGAAAATTTTTTTTACTATTAGATTACCACCACTTGTTATGATGATGATACCTAAACATAGACTATAATATACCATTCCTCCCGAAATTACCAGTTTTGACTCCGATTGAACATAATTAATATTTTATGCTCACATATTATTTTTAAATGTAGCTAAAATCAACGTAAAATATCGCAAAACAATCAGTATTAAAGCCCTAATAGCCGATTTGAAAATATCTTAACATATTTTCTAAAGAGCTTTTCCATCCAAATGAGTTAAACGAGTTATAAAGTCAGGTTATTCGATGATGTTAACAAAATAGATTATCCAGATTAGTTTTTAATGAATATCAAAATCTAAATTTTAACGGCTGAATTTGACTAAATTGCAAAATATAAATAAACTTGCCATGTTTTTATGTATTTTCCATTAGTTTGATTGCAATTCCTACATTTGTAATAGTCTGAAACTCTCTAAATTAATGAAATTTTAGTTTACTAAATTTTCGTCATGTTTTGCAGAAATTGATGGAATGACTTATAATTTTTAAAAATAAACAAAATAATTAAACCTATGCAAATATTAACTAAACAACGTTTATCAAAAAGATTAGTTAGATATATTAGTAAACTTTTAAATTTTAAATTTGGTACTATATTTCATAATTTTATAAACACATAAGATTATAACAAAATTTGATGAAAAATCTTGCGGACTATAAAGGCAATAAAGGTGAGTTTTCATGAAATTTGAAAGAAAAATTTACCTAGAATAACCTACTTTTTTAAAAAAATAGCTAGAATAATCTTATTATTTTTTTAATTGCTGAAATAATCTATTCTGGATTTTTTTTTTTTCATAATACCAAAATTGTCTTTGGCAGACTCTGTCGAGGTATTGGCAGACTCTGCCGAAACATTGGTAGACTCTGCCGAGTCTATCAATGTTTCTGCAGAGTCTGCCAATGATTCGGCAGAGTCTGCCAATACCTCAGCAGAGTCTGCCAATACCTCGGCGGAGTCTGCCAATGTTTCGGCGGAGTCTGCCAATGTTTTGGCAGAGTCTGCGTATTTTTAGATATTAACAGAGTCTGCCAATATATCGGTAGAGTCTACCAATGTTTCGGCAGAGTCTGCCAATGTTTCGGCAGAGTCTACCAATGTTTCGGCAGAGTCTACCAATACTTCGGCAGAGTGTGCAAAGGACAATTTTGGTATTATGAAAGAAAAAAAAATTTAGAATATGTTATTTCAACAATAAAAAATAGTAAAATTATTCTAACTATTTTTTTAAAAAGTAAGTTATTCTAGCTAATCTCCCAATTTGAAATTAGTATTTAATAATTTTATTAAACATAATTAATATCAAACTATAAGCTACCAAAATTAATTCATATTTTGTACTCGGGACTCTTACAACAAGTCAAAAATTCTAGTTTTTACTCAAAGTTTGAATAAAGAAAACCATATTTTATTTGTAGATGATATTTTAAAATTTTAAATCTGAAATTTGGACCTAGAGTCCTAAGACATTTTTTTATTTATTGAGATATATCACATAATCGATTGAAAAATGCGGTATATTTTTGGGTATCAGTATGTATTGAACTTAGGAAAATTTGATGGTTTTTAAATAATTTTCTTGATATATGGTAATAAAAATGCTTTGGACAAAGCAATTGAAATTAGTGGTTTCCAAGAGGATTTCTTTTTCAATATTTTTATTTTGTATCTCGTCGAGGAAGAACGAAGACTTTACAAGCACTAGTGATTTCATATTCGCTAATTAAAACGAAAATTTAAGACATTATGAGCAAGTAATACTACATTTTCGGAAAAACCAGGAGTTTTATAATGTTTTGCTTCAAAAAATGATGTAGAAAAATTATGAAACTTTTTTTGAGATATGCCACATGTTCCATGTCACTTTGTAAAAATACCACATTTTTGCAAGTTTTGCAAAAATGCCACTTTTTTTTTTCACATTTCAAAAATACCCTCTTTTAAAAACTATCTCAGATTTCTCTCTCAAACAGAGAGATCTCTGCGATATCGATCTCGATCTTTCTCTTTCTCTCTCTCTCTATATTTCTCGCGTTCTCACTCTCTCTCTCGCGTTCTCACTCTCTCTGCGATCTCGATCTTTCTTTATGTCTTTGCGATCTCTCTCTCTCTCTCTCTCTCTCTCTCTCTCTCTCTATTCGTATCTGAATCTCGGATTTTCTGGAAAATTGTTGTTGAAGTCTGAATTCGCTGTCGCTGATTCGAAATCCGCCTCCATTGCCGAGTCGGGATTCTTTGTAATCGGATTCGCTGAGTTACAATTAAGGTAATAACTTGTTTCTCGTTTCTCTTTGATTTACAATCATGTTTTATAAACCTTAAAAAAATCTTAAAAAATGGTTATAAACATATGAGATTAACATTACAGGGCGTTGAGCAAACTTAATTGATTAACAATTAAGTTATAAATCATTTCTCTTTGATTGACAATCATGTTTGTAAACTTTTAAAAAATCTTATAAATTATTTATAATCATGTTATAATCATGTTTATAAACCTTTAAAAAATCTTATAAATGGCCCTTAATGTTTTATAAATCGTCCTTATTTTCTATAACAGGACATAATGTTTGAGTTGTATTCTTTGTGTGGAATCTGGAAGATTACGGATAACAGTCAGTGGGAGTTTATGTTCGATGTTGAAAGGGGAGCATCTCTTAGCTTGACCGATGAAGATATTAGTTTTACTGGGTTATTGCAAGTTGTGTCAGAAGATTTTGGGATGGATATGTGCGGAAGTTCTGTCAAACTTAGTTACATGTTACCAGATAGAACACATCTTCCGCCAATGTATATTAGGAATGACAGGCAATTGCAAGCATTCATGAAGAAGTTTGTAGAGAGTGGAGGTTGTGTGAATCCAATCAACTGAATATTTTATAAGTCTTTTTTACAGACTTTTTTGGATAAAATATTGGCAACAAACTTTTATAAGCATTATGTACAACTTTTATAAGGATTTTATAAGTATTTGATAAGGATTTGATAAGAATTTTATATGGATTTGATAAGGATCTTTTTACAGACTTTTTTGCCGAAATTAGGAATTTGTATAAAGATTTTATAAGTCAATGTATATTAGGAATGACAGGCAATTGCAAGCATTCATGAAGAAGTTTCTAGAGAGTGGAGGTTGTGTGAATCTAATCAACTGAATATTTTTAGTTACAAACTCTCTCTAAGATTCAAAGTTTTTATTAGCATTTATTTTTTATTTGCATTTATTGGATTAAAAAACAGAGTTTTCTATAGAGCTTTTATGATTAAAGTGTTTTATAGAACATTTTATGTGCTGTTCAATATATAAACCGTTAAAATATCTCAATCTTATAAGCATTTTGTACAACTTTTTAAAAAATTTTATAAGTCTTTTTTACAGATTTTTTTGGATAAAATATTGGCAAACAAACTTTTATAAGCATTATGTACAACTTTTATAAGGATTTTATAAGTATTTGATAAGAATTTGATAAGAATTTTATACGGATTTGATAAGGATTTTTTTACAGACTTTTTGCCGAAATTAAGAATTTCTATAAAGATTTTATAAGTCTTTTTTTACGGACATTTTTTGATAAAATATATGCAAACAAACTTTTATAAGTATTATGTACAACTTTTATAAGGATTTGATAAAGATTTTATACAGATTTGATAAGGATTTGCTACATACTTTTTGCCGAAATTAGAAATTTCTATAAACAAAAACATTTATAGTGCATCATACGTTTATGCAGTCTTGGCATCTTGATTGTATCAACAAAAAAAGCAAAAGGATTTTTTACAGACTTTTTTAAAGAAAATAATTTTTATCGTGCATCATAAGTTTGAGATAAATGAAAAACTAGGTAGACCGACCAGACCGACGAGGTCTTACATTCCTTGAGCTTCCAGCTTCATCCCTTGGGCGGGTTCTTACGTTTCTTGAGCATCTAAATTAATCTCAGCACCAGTAATAAACGTATAAAACTGAACAACATCAGTTTAAAATCCTTATCAAATCCTTATAAAATCCTTATAAAAACCTTTAAAAATCCTTTAAAAAACCTTATAAATTGTCTGAATTTTATCTGTAATCACTTCAAGAACAAAACTTTACCTAGTTTTACAGATTTAAACCATCAATTTCCATCTCATAAATTATCGTTTTAAAAACTGTTTAAAACCCATAAATTTACCCAGATTCACGTCAATAAGTAAAAACTACTGAGATTGACATATTCAAACCAAGTGCGACGACGAGTTTAAAACTCATATCGACAATATCGGATAGTCGCGAATCGAAAAACCATTGACAAAATCAAATAAACTAGTAAAATCTGTTACACAAATCGACGAAATTGCAAAATCGCAAAATCGCGAATCAAAAACTAGATCTAGATCTAGATTGAAAAATCGAGAAATAGAGATGAAAATTACCTCTAATAAGTTTTGATTTCCTCTCGAATGACCTCTAAAAAACTTCGATTTCTTCTCCAATTACGTCTAAAAAGTTTCGATTTCCTTTATAAAGAGATGAAAAGTGCCGATGGCAATTAGGTTTTGAGAGAGAGAATATTGAGAGCGTTCTTTTGTTTCGGGGGTAAATTTGTCCTTCTCGGATAAAATCGTGGCATTCTTGTAAATGACCCAACGCGTGTGACAGTTTTGTAAACTATTGGCTCATTTGTGACATTTTTGTGATTTCCCCAAAAATTATCATGATTATGAAATTTGGTTATAAGTAGATGAAGTTAGAGCAATCAACGTTGGTGTGTTTAACCGTTTTAGAGTATTTTGTAATACAAAAAAAAACAAGAGCTTTAAATTGGAAGTAATCTTTCATTTAGGAGCTAGTCGTAGTACCATACCATAAATTAGTTGAACCATCACATAAAGCAACACTACTCCTTCCTAGTTCCTACGTACATATAAAATTATAAAGTTAAAAGAAAATATAATTACCCTTTCATTCTGAAAATACTAATAAATCTTGGAGACAATTTAAAAAATGCCAATGTACATTTCTAAAAATACTACTATGAATTGTTTATTTGCAAAAATGCCACTAATTATGAATTTTTAGAGCCTAAATCTTAAAATTCTAAACCTTCATACAACATAATTAACCAAAATATAAATGATATAACGAGTAAATAATTTTGAAAAATGGTATTTTTACAAAGATTTTGAAAGACATTTTTGAAAAGTGATACTTGAAAAGTGACATTTCTAGAAAAATTTCTAAATCTTGTTTGTTTTGTAGGTATTAATTCAAGTGTATTTCAGTGATAATTAAAAGTTTACGAGGTTTCTCTTGTATTTGAAAAAATAATTACATGATTGAAAGTCTGGAGGTAAATCGTTCGAATTGCATTTTTAGCGGGGAAATACGTATTTATACTAATTGTGATTCTCAAAACGCGATTTTGGTTTACTTATTCGTGGTTACCGTTTAATTACGAAATTAGCTAAACCAATTTCATTTGATCAATTTAGAAGAGTTAATAAGTTCATGTAATTCTATGATCGGTTTAAATTGTTTTAGACTTTTAGTTGCATTTTTAGGGGAAATACGTGACCAACCCTATATTCTATCAATAATGACAAATTTTAAAAATAAATTTTATAAAAAATTTATGTTTGGATATATGAAATAATTTTCCAAAAATAAATAAATTATAATTGTATTGTTGGGTACTAATATGAGAAATCCCTTGTAGTATTTAAAATTTTAGAGATCTACATTATTCCAACACAAAAATTGTTTATTTATAGATGTATTTTAAAATTTATGCGTTGAAAAAATGTAAATTATGCAAGAAATATGTAATATTTAAAGTTATGTAGAAAATGTCAGATAGCTCAAAATATTTGAGTCATTTGACAATGAAACTTTTGAAATCGTAAGCAAAAAAATATATTACATAGCTTCTGATGTACACTATTAATGTAAAAAATTACTGATCTACTATTTGTTTGATATGAAAAATAGTATTTGCTAGAAGACTTCAAGATTAAACAAAGATCATTATTGTTTTTATACTTGTTAGTGTATTTGACGTTTTGCAGAATATTCGTGGGATTTATAATCACGACTAATGCGGCCAATGTTTAGTCACGCGACTCACGCCTAATACCGGTCACGTGCAAACACATGTGGTGATATGATACGAGAACTCCATTCGGCGGCATTTGCTAAATATTCTCATCGAACCAAATTAATTGTGTTTTGTTATATTTTGGCACTATATTTTTGTTAATTTCTTTCATTAAAATACATTGGTTAGTCGACAGTAGAAGTACATCCGTTAGTTGATAAAGAAATACCTTGTGTAAAAATCGACGGCCTAACTAATTAAATAATAATAAAATATGAATTTTAAACTCCTAACTCAACAAAAGAGATTTGTATGCTTATAATAAAATATTTAAAATGAAGTTTTTTTTTTCTTACAAAATATTAGTTTTGAAAGCAAACTGAATAAAGGTAACAAAAAACAGTAAGAAGCAACAAACGAAACTCTAGAACAAGACAACAAGATTCCATGTTTCTGCACAAGAAGAATCAAATCAAACACTTTAAACAAAGTTAAAAACTTTGATCAGAATCATTTTTTTCTCCTCGAAGGAGGAGGTTCACGGCTGAGATTATGCTTTTGAAGAGTCTTGATATAATTTCTCATGAGTCCAAACTTATTGCTCCCAAGCTCGTAGAAATAATCCCATGGATATATCCCTGTTCTATGCAAGTCATCAAACACTAACCTGAATCCTCAAACCCCAATCGTATTAAGTTATAACCGAACAAACAAAAAACATAAGTTCCTGTATCTTTACGATGGCTAACTTATTATAACGAACTTGCGGGATTTGTAAGTACCTTACCCCGTAGTTTCCAACCGGTTCTGCGGACATGATTCCTACATACCGCCTTCCAGATATCACCTGATTCAAGGCCAAAGATTAAAAAATAGCAAGACTCAGATACCACATAGTGTTAAGAGTGCAGCTTAAAGAATGCAATTTTTTTGTCCGAACCCGTCTAGAATCTATGTCCGATTAGTCACAATGAATGGCTTAGTAACCTGAGCTTACAAAGAAACAAATAACAAAGACTGATTGCTAAGATACTTAAGATTGCATTTTCAACAAAATCCTTACAAATTCTAGTCAATGAGAACACAAAAGAAGTAGCCAAAAGCAAAGTCTCAAAGAAACAACATCAAGACTCATTGCTAACAATGTCTCCATCCAGTGAAATTATATATCATCAAAGATTGCATCTTTATCAAAACGGGCCAAGGATCTACGAACGATCAACCAATAGAGCAACTAGACTTGATTTTTACCAGAATCCATCCATCTATAACTAAGTTATATGTTGGAGTAAAGAACAAGAAGCTAGTGGCCATAAACTTAGCTGGTCCAAAAACAATAAGCCAAAATAAACAAAAAGCAGCATCCAATCTTTGATGCAAATCGAGAGACTTGGATAATTCATAGAAAAAGTTGACCAATTACCTTTTCACCACCGATTGATCTGACTTTTCCATCAGCAGCTGGACTATGAACTCTCAGAAACTCAGATGAGAAACTGAATTTGGTGCCATTTGCAAACTCAACCTCAACCTTCAAACAAAGATATTTGACAAAATCAGATTATCCAACACCAAATATCGAATCCATGGGTCTCAAATCGTAAGAGTACCCAAAAAAACAGCGAAGCTTACGTTTTTGGGAGATATAATAGAGAATCCTGAGAGTTTTGGAAAAGTGACATCACTTGTGCCATGGATTCTCCGGCTTAACACTCTCGTAATCGCCAACATTTCTTGTTCC
The DNA here is from genome assembly GCA_964056655.1 of Arabis hirsuta. Classification (NCBI taxonomy): domain Eukaryota; kingdom Viridiplantae; phylum Streptophyta; class Magnoliopsida; order Brassicales; family Brassicaceae; genus Arabis; species Arabis hirsuta. Next base: position 24,293,572 of record OZ053310.1, read on the forward strand.
GGCGATCGCCGAAGGCGACGATTCTAGCTCCCCAATCATCTCTGTCTGCTAAAAGCCCGAAACTTTCTTTATTGGGCCTAATTAAATGCTCTTTGGGCTGAGTTGACTCAAACTCAACTCAAACTCAAACTCAAACTCAAACTCAAACTCAAACTCAAACTCAAACGGCGTCGTCGGATTGCGTCCCACTTCATCGATAAATAGTTAAATACTGGTCCACCTCTCTAGTCAAAGACAAAAATACTACCTAACAAAAATCAAAAATAAAAGTGGTTACTATTTATAAAAGCAGTAAAGATGTTACGTCGCGTAAATATAACACGCAAGGTATCCGAATCTTAATTTCTTTTCTTTTTCAATGTTTACGAGTCGAAAAATTACATAAGTAGGAGTTTTTTTTCTTTTATTAATTACCGGACGAGAAATTAATAACATTTTGCTGAGAAATGCAAGGTCAAAGAAAGTGAAGTGAAAAAGTATTAAAAACCGTCAACGAAAGTAAATTCGTTTCTTAAAAAAGCAAATAAATTTGTAGTTTTAGTGAGTCGTCTTTTTTCTCTCGGTCTCCCAATTCATGATCTTATTCATCAGGAATAAGGGCAAAATTCCTTACTTTCTTAATTAAACATCACAGAATAAAATTCTATCCAAAAAAAAAAAGAAAAAAACACAACAACACAGAATAAAGAAATTACGAAAATTCAAAATTCTATTTCTCTGTTAATCATCAACCCAGAAACCATACTTTTTTCTCAACGAAAAAATAATAATATAAAACAGAGTATCTTCCCGTGTAATCAACGGCCAACGCCGGCGATTTAGACGGCGTAGGAGATGAAAGTTCGTAGGAAATTTGGTGGTGGTTGCGGCGGCGACGTCGTTGTTACGTGGCGGACGTTTTTCTGGTTCGTCGTTCTGTTCGTCTTCTCCTTCGTTCTCTTCTCTACCATGTTCGTCTTCAAAGGTAACTTCTAACGGGTTTTCTATTTTTCAAATTCGAACGGTTTAAATGAAAAAGAAACTCAAATTAATAAATTTAGCAGGGAAGTTTCGTCCCGTGGTGCGTTCGACTATAAGCTTCTCAACGGCAAGGGCGGTTCTCGGCGAGTCTGTAACTCCGTCTCCGGTGGTTTCGATTCGTGAAGCGGTGAAATTACCTGAGCAGACACTTGTTTTCCTAAAACACCCTCGGTCTCTTCGTCTATTTACCAAAGACGATCTACTCTGCGTTTTCTCCGGCGACAAGAAGCTACGGAAAGAGCATCCGACGGCTGTGGACATCGATAAACACGGAGGTCAGATCGTACGGTGTCCTGAGACTCCACGTGGCTACACTATATCGCTTGCTGTGTCGAGATGGACGACGGATGATCATCTTCCGTCTGGGCCCACTCACCGGTGGGATTGGCTGGTTTACGATGCAGTGATCGACTACGATAACTCCACGGTGGTTTTCGTCAAGGGATTAAATCTACGGCCAGGGAGAGTTGCTGACGTGTCGAGATATGAGTGCGTGTACGGCTGGGATTTCGCGAAACGCAATCGGTTAATAAGATCAAACGTCATTTCCGCGGCGCAGGAGATCGTACGGTGTAGAACACCTTTAGCTGTGTTAGATGGCCCAAAATTAGCTCATGGGCCTGTTAAAGTTTCTGTTAGAATCAAAGGAGGAACCGGTATGCTTCCATCGATCGCTCAACCGGGTCGGATCATTAACCCGCCGCTTCGAAAGAAACCGTTCGAGATGTGCGTTTGCACCATGACGCGAAACGCAGCCACGGTTTTGAGAGAATGGGTGATTTACCACGCCGGAATCGGAGTTCAACGGTGGTTCATCTACGACAACAACAGCGACGACGATATAATCGCCGAAATCAAAGATCTCGAAAATCGCGGTTATAACATTTCAAGACATTTTTGGCCGTGGATCAAAACACAAGAAGCCGGATTCTCCAATTGCGCGATTCGCGCTCGTAGCGACTGCGATTGGATCGCGTTTATCGACGTCGACGAGTTCTTCTACATCCCTTCCGGTCAAACCCTAACAAATATCATCAGAAATTACACAACCTCCGATCAGATCGGCGAAATTCGAACGCCGTGCCACAGTTTCGGACCATCGGGACTGAGAAATCGGCCTAAAGATGGAGTAACGGCGGGATACACTTGCCGTGTGGTTTTACCGGAGAGACACAAAAGCATTCTCCGACCAGAATCGATGAACGAAACGCTGATCAACGTGGTGCACCATTTTCATCTCAGAGATGGATTCACGTTTGCTGACGTGGACAAAGATGTGATGGTGATTAACCATTATAAATATCAGGTTTGGGAGGTTTTCAAGGAGAAGTTTTATAGGAGAGTCGCGACTTACGTGGCGGATTGGCAAAACGATGAGAATGTCGGGTCGAGAGATCGAGCACCCGGTTTAGGAACCCGACCCGTTGAACCACCCGATTGGGCTGAGAGGTTCTGCGAAGTGAAGGACACGGGGCTTAGAGATCGTGTGTTGGAAAAATTCAAAGACAGTAAAACGAAGCGTTTAGTTTGGGAAAAAGAGGAAGACGAAGTTAGAGTTATAATGGGCTTAATGGACCATAGTAGGATAGCTCGAAAGATTAAATAAATAGCTCAATAAACACAATTAGTCATAATTTTGTTTTTTTTTTTTGTTACACATTTCATATGTGGAAAATATTTTGGAGACACGTGTCGAAAATTTTCTGTAATTTTGGTCGAGTAGTGTAGTGAAGAAGGAAGATATACGTGAAAAAAGGAAAGAAAATCAAAAAAGTTATTAGGCCCAATAAAGGCCCAATTTCAAAATAGCCGTTGCGAAAGAAATCAAGATTTTAAAAAAGAAAATCAGACCGTTGAGAGAATATATTATCTTCTTCCTCTTCCCCGGAGCGTGTTCTCTGGAAATCAAACAGGAAAATCTCGAAACCCTAAAATCGAGATAAATGGTGACTGAAACACCAACGAGAGTTACTAATCGATCCGAAGATGGTGGATCTAAAGAAGGATTGATCGCGAGGGAGAAGAACGGTGAGAAAGCAGAGATTTTTATCAGCCCGAGATTCAAATCGGCGGCAGCTATGGCGGGTTGGGACGAAGAGGATCTGATAATCGCTAGCTTCGTGGTGGATGATACTCCTGAAAAAAGTTCTTCGAAGCGAAGGAGACGTTCCAATTTGTTGTTTAAATCAACCCCACCTTCTTCGGGTTCTTCAAGAAGGTAAAGTAATCAAAATTCGATTTTTCTTTTTAGGGTTCTTTAGATCTTGAGAAATTGTGAAAGTTGGGTATATTGATATATATCTGGGAAATGGGTTTTTAGAAATTGGTTCAATTTTATATATTTTTGGATTCCAGGAAGCAACGGGTTAAGCAAAGTCCTATTCCGTTACCTGTTGATCTTGATCAAGTAATCAGACATGAAGGTACTTTCATAAAGATTTTCGGAAAAGAATTGGTTTGTTAGAGGGATTAAGGTCCATGAAATTAGACACGGATATAGTTTTGATGAAGTTTTATGATGTGTTGTGTGGTTGTAGAAGAAAAATCTGCAGAGAAGAAGGAAAAGAAGAGAGAGACAAAAGCAGAAACACAAGAAGAGAAGAGAAAAAGAAAAGATGAGAAGATATTGTCAGAAGAGAAGAACTCAACTTCTGATGTTCTTCCCTGCATAGATAAGCTTCGAGACGAATTGTCTTGTGCGGTATGAATCTGAATCTTGAGACTGTTTTTTGTTTTTTTCCTTTGTAATTCCTTGATTAGGGTTGCTTAAAGTTGAAATTTGTTTTCTGATTTCTGCAGATTTGTCTTGAGATTTGCTTTGAGCCAAGTACTACAACTTGTGGACACAGGTAGATTAACTACACAACACAGAATTGTGTCTTTGGATGGTGAATTTGGTACTGAATGTTTCAATTTTGGGTATGTGTAGCTTCTGCAAAAAGTGTTTGCGATCTGCGGCGGATAAATGTGGAAGGAAATGTCCTAAATGCAGGCAGCTAATAGGGTAAATAGAATCGACTTTTGATGAGTTTTTTATCGAAAGCTTTGAGGTTTTATTATCTAACAATGTGATTTATGTATGTAGAAATGGAAGATATTGTACGGTCAATACGGTTCTTTGGAACACGATTCAGCTTTTGTTCCCTACAGAAGTGGAAGCACAGAGAGCTGCTGCTTCTGCTAGCTCGAGAGGCAAGGAGATGCCGAGTCCAAGAAACCCTGATCAAAGGGTAAGAAGCAGAAACAACAGAGATCAAGATAGGTTGCAAAGAGAGGATCTTTCGAGATTGTTTGTAACCGATGAAGAGAGAAGCGAGAGAAGGGGGAGAGGATCGAGTAATATGAGGTTGGATCAAGACAGGGATGCTGCATTAGCCATGCGGTTGCAACGGCAGGAATATGCGTCTGCGTTCGGCGTTACGGCCGCTGGTGCAACTTCTTCTTCTTCTTCTTCTTCATCAGCTTCTACTCTGTCTCTGGCAAGAGCTAACCTACGAGCTATGGCGTCAAGAGCTGTTCGCAGGCAATGATCATTTATCATAGCCATCATGAATGCCATTGTTAACGTCATCATCATCATCATCATCTTTAGTGTGACCTAAACCTGACTCAGGATCTAGGCAAATTGCAAAAAAAATATTGGTTTACCACATTGTAAAACTACATTTTTATTCCTACATGAAATTTCTGTAGTTCACATGATTTTTCCTACGGATCTTGTGAGAGTTTGAAAATCAGAAGATGGGCTTTAATATTAGATGAAAAAGATAATAAAAAAATTGGGTGAAAAAGATATAAATAAGAACTATATCCCACATCGGTAACTATCAAAAGTGTAATCTTATATACAAGACGTATAGATCATCCTACTTACTGTCAATTGGTGGTGTGGTAGCTGTTCATAGACAACCAAATTATAATCATAGGCTAAGCTCCATGGAATTGGAAACGGAAACGTGGAAGCGAAATGTTAGGAATCGTTTCCAAAACGTGGAAACGCATATATATATTATGAAACAAAAACAACATAAATCCAATCCGACTCGAACAAAAAACACTTCGTTTATGTATATGACTTCACAGTTTCAACAATCAATAACAAAATCTAAAATGCTTTGTTTATCTCTTCGACTCTTCTATTTTTTTAGATTACAGTAAGGATTAGAGAAAAAGAATGTATTAGTGTTTAATAATTAGATTTTAAAACTTATTAAAAATAACAAACAAATTCCTACATTGTCAAAGTATTTATTCAATTTACTTCCAAAACCAAAAAACACGTTTCCGACCTTGTTTCCAATTTTGAAAACACGTTTTCAAATTGGAATATTTAGAAAACGCGTTTCCATCGTGTTTTCCCAAGTTTCCATGCAACACAAATCATGAGTTCTAAAGAGATCGAAAGATTGAAGAACCGTATAATTTGAAAGTCCGAATGACACATCCCTACTCATTGTCGATTGACATTTTAACTTTTTCTTGTCAGGAATAATATAATATTTGTTTTGTATGGTAGATTATCTAGATTTTTTGTCTCCAACTTATAATATATTAAAAAAACATAGTAACTAGGTCTGGGCATAAAAATGGACCCGAATACTTGAACCTGTAACCGACCCAAAATATCCGATTCGGTTCGGGTTCGGGTATGTCTATTTTAACCTGTTGGATAATAAAATCTTATACCCGTGGATACAGGTTCCAGTATATATTCCTACTCGTAGATACATGTTTGAATAGATGTTCCCACATGTATCTTAACTGCATCATTCTTTTGTCACATTTTCAAATAGTTTGAACTTTAGATTTAGTATTTCAAATGATTTTTGTTGTTTTGGTTTGGATATTTTTCAATTTATAGGTTATTTTTTGTAGATTCGGGTAAAAAAAAGTTTCGAGTACAACTGAACCTCGAGGAACCTGGAACCGAACTTGTATCCAAAAAAGTTTGGGTAATTACAGGTAAAATTGCTTTGGACCCGAACCGACCCAGACCATTAGAATCTGAATCGAGACCGAACGAAAATTTAACGGATACATATATGGGTACAAAACTTCTATGTCCGATAAGACCCAAACCGAATATCCATATGCCAATGCCTATTAGTAACCGTTGAAAGGTAAACTTGATTTTGGATCAAGTTTAATTATTGGGCCAATAATCCAATAATCTAATACTGGTTTATCCAAGTTCTAGAGTTTTCTCTAGAAAATATCTAACATCTCCACCTCCTTAAAATGTTCTAGAAAATGGTGAAGAATAAGTATCTAGATATTTCTTTCAAACTATCTAGATAATTGTAATAAAATAATGTTAGAACCTAGCTTGCATAGAAATTCCGACCAAGGTCCGTTTTGGAAACAAAAACGCGTTTTTAAAATTTTTTATTTGAAAACGTGATGGAAATGTTGTTTTGATTTTGGAAAGGCGGTTTTTTTATTTGGAAACAAATTAAGGATCTATTTGTTATTATTAATAAATTTTAAAACCTAATAATAAAACACTCACATTTTTTTCCTTTCTAAACATTTGACTTTGTGTGTTGTTTTTTTTATCTTTTAATTAAACTATTTAATATTTATATTGTGAATTTGTGCTGTTTCAATTATTTTTCTTTAATATGGTTTTAACTTTTCAAATTTTTTGTTTCATGATATATATTTTATTAATACATATATGTGTGTATATATATATACGTTTCCAAAACGTTTCCGCTTTCTCCTTTTTATTAAAAACTCATTTTTGCATTTTCTAACGTTTTGCTTCTACGTATCCGTTTCTGATTCCAAGCAGCTTACGTTAGATTTAAGATTAAAATATTCTAAATATTTTGTATTTTTGTGTCTATAAATACCTCATTTTCTTTTTATTTGTAATCAAGTTGTTCCAAGAAACATTTTAAGTAATACAAAGTTTCTATTTCTTAAAATTTCTATTCGCTCCCAAATCTCTCACACATTTTCTCCATCACCTTAAACAAGCTTTCTTTCCAACAGTAACATAATAGTTCAAAACCAGAGGAAGATAAAGGCAAAAGAAACCATTAAAAATACGAGAGACAGAACAAAAAACTCTTCACGATGAGTTTCATATTCTTCACTTGATCATGGAGCTAAGACAGTTTTCCAAGTGCCACGTAAGAATGAAACCAACCATCTCTAGTTACACTTTTTGCAATCGATCTTGCAATTCCATTGGTAGCAACATCAACAATTTGTCATTCACAACATTTCAAAACCGGAGGCTATATATGGTGGGTTGGATCGGTTCGTCATCTTGTGTATTACGTGCCTCCGCAATGTAGTAACCGGATTTAGCCGTATATTCGCCTGATGAGCTCGGAATCCAGCAAAACCTGTCTTCTGACCCTGTTTTGCTTGGTCTCAGGCTGAAGATATGGTGAGCAAGGCTAGGAATGGTCTCTTCCACCTTCTCTCTGTTCCAGTCTAGCGATAGATCATCCAGTAGCTCTGCGACCTTCCTTCGCATATTCGATTTTCCTTTAAACCCAGAGTTTCATGCATTTTTTGTACTACTTCACAATCTAACTGAAACTCATATCTTATAAATTTTCTTTTTCCTAAAAAAATATCTTATTAAATTAAAACATAAATTTTTAGCTTGCAATCGTTCACAATAACATTATTAAATATTAGGAAAAATCGCATAAAAAACCTTCAAAGTGGGTAGCACTTACACTTTAAACTTCCAAGGTTTATCACTATCATTTTAAACCTCTAAGATGGTAATGTTGACATTTTAAACCGTTAACATGGTATTTGTGTACGCGCCGCCATAATTTTTAACGGAATAGTAGACGCCGTTAACGGAATCTTAACTCCGTTTAAAAATTAGTTAATCCCGTTTAAAAAACGTGTCTAATTAATTTAAAATTTTTATTTAAAAAAAAAACATGTGTGTTTTAAATAAAAAGAAAACAAAACACGGGATCTGGGTAAAAAAAAATGCCCAAATCGATTTGGGATTAGGGTTCTTAGTGGTGTAGGAGAAATTCGAGTTTTCTGGGTCAATTCGTGGGGAGATTACGGGCAAAACTACAGCGACTTGGTTTGTAAGAGAAAAAGGTAAGTTCTCTATCATTCTTGTTATTCATGTTCTATTCGAAACATGAATTGTTAGTCTTTTTCTATATTGGTGAATTTAGGGATAATTGATAAAAATTCGAAGTAATCAAAATAATTGGAATTCTTGAGCTTGAAAGATGAAATGTATATGATTCAATTGTAGATGGCTCAGAGTGCAAGTTCGTCAAACATTGAATCGAACAATGAGAATGGTGTTCTTTGTAATTATAACCGAACAACTAAGATTGTGAGAGCTTGGACTAAAGACAACCCTGGACGGAGGTTTTATGGTTGTCCAGGCCGTAAGATCGCGCAAGGATATCAGAATTGTAATTTCTTCCGTTGGTATGATTTAGAGAAACCAAACGGATGGCAACATCTAGCTTTGTTAGAGGCAAGAGATATAATGCGGGAACAAAAAGAGGAGATTAAGAACTTAAAGGAAGAAGTAAGGAAATTGAGTCGGGATACTGAGAGTGTGCAAGACCCAACTGTAGTACAGGAAGAGTTGAAGCAAACCCGGAAAGAATGTGAAGGACTGTAAAGAGACGTGTTCATTTTAACCGAGAGGAGCATGATTTATCGTAATGTCCTCATATCAACAACAACTGTTGGATTTACAGTGGCACTTGGATTCATGGTTGGGATGTGGAAGCAGCAGTAACTACTTTGGAGATCAAGATTTGTGACTTATATTTGGTTGGTGTTAACAAACAAATGGTAATTTGTGTTATTATCTGTTTACAACTTGATGTTTTGTTTTTTGCTTTTATAAGACAATATGGTATGGCTTAGACTTATTTGTGACTTATATTTGGTTTGTGTTAACAAACAAATGGTATTTGTCTACTTTTATGGTATTTGTTATCTTAGTACTTATTTGTTTTATGGTAATGAATGAAAGAGATTAGAAACATTGGACATACTAAATCCTCTTAAAATCAGTTATAGTACCTAAGAAAGAAACATTCAACATACTTAATCCCCTTAATACAATCCTAAACATCCAAAATCAGTTTTAATGCTTAATATAAAGAAACATTCAATCCAAAATACACAAAACACACATAATAATACCACCAACATCCCCAATATAACAAAGCTCATGCATCTCTTCCATCATGTTTTCAAGCACATAGTTTACCTTCTTCATTTCCGCTAAAATATCCTTGAACCAAATCAAAGAAATCGATGATATCTTTTCATCTAACCAGAAATCGACAAAAGATTCCCAATTGATTTTCGACAGTTCCCACTTCATAGTCCGATGACCCAATTCATCAAGATACTTGTAGTCGTCGTTTTCTTTCAGCATAGTTCCACCGTAGTGAATTAGCAGTTGCACCATCTTATTGTTACTGTAAAATCACCAAATAATTAGTAAAAACCCGCAAAAAGATACGAATCAGCCAATAAAATACGATTTTAGAAGAATCGAAATCGAGAGGAATTCGAAACGAGAAGACAAAATTAGTGTTCACCGAAGCAAACGTACCTCATCTCGACTACAGAGCATCCGCGAAATCTGTTGTTTTCTACCCTAAACCCAGAAATCCGAAGAAATCTCAAATTGCCTCTCCACCCCTTAGAACCCTAATTCCCAAATCGATTTGGGCGTTTTTGATATAAAACCCGTCTTTTTTTTTTTTTTTAAATCAGACATCTTTAATTTTTTTTTTAAAATATATAAACAAAACACGTTTTTAATTAAATCAAACGGTGTTAACTGATTTTTAAACGGGGTTAAGATTCCGTCAACGGCGTCTACTGTTCCGTTAAAAATTTTGGCGGCGCGTACACAAATACCATGTTGACGGTTTAAAATGTCAACATTGCCATCTTGGAGGTTTAAACTGAGAGTGGAAAACTTTGGAGGTGTAAAGTGTAAGTGCTAGCCACCTTGGAGGTTTTTTATGCGATTTTCCCTTAAATATTGTGAAAACTCTTATGATAGAGATGTTAAGCTATTGAACGGTACGCACAATCCCCACGCCCATTCCCCTAAAGGAAATCCCTCTTTCTCTCTCTCTCTCGTTGCTTATGTTTGCACATTTGGCTTTGTGAAATTAACACGTGAAAAATGGGTATCATGCTGAAATTTTGGCATGTTACAAGCCATTGATCAACACAAACCCTTTTGATAGGTGATTCGAAAGAGGACTTAAAAGGAATGCCAAAATACACCCGATCCAAACCGAATAACTTGTTGCACCCTACTACTACTGTTTGTTGAAATTATTATTTTCATATACGGTATCATGATTAAACTATGATGCCATCTACGTTCAAGAAGCAAAAAAGTGTCTTTTACTCTTAAATCTCTTCATATACAAGCTACAACTATTGTTTTGTACGTGATGCGTTTTGTTTGTGTGGTCAATTAGACTTGGGATTTGCATTCATCGTTTTGTTGGATACCAGATACGAGTTTTTGGGTCTCACGATGATGGTGAACCAGATGTTAGAGCTTATGTTTGTGAGAATGGACATGCTTGGGTTAACTTTAAATTCAGCAAAATAACAATAAGATCAATCGTAAATATATGTTATTTGTCGAACGTAACAATCTCAGTTTTTTGCGCGGTAATGCGCTGATTTATTTTCTATTTTTTTGTATTTAATGATTTTTCACTTATCAACTTATGTTTGAATCTAAGTCAATGACATTTAAATATATTGTCCCGTAAACATAAGTATCAAAAAGTTATATTTGCAATAAAAAATTCCATTATCCACGCGACAAGGCGCGGGTTTGTTTCCTAGTAACTTATAACATAGGGATTCCTACAATAGATGTGGGCACCCATTAAGCACTTGTCCCTTTTCTTTGTAACGTTAATTGTAATTCCAATTTAGTTTCACATTGTTGTTTAAATATATTATTGCCTCCTCCGTTCCATGGGAATGCCACATTTGCATGTAAATTAAATTATGTTTTGCAGAAACAACCAAAACCTCTACTAATTTTGGTAGTCACAAAACAAACGAAATGACTTGAAGTCGCATAGTGTGTGTAACGTTACCAAATTAACGTCTAATGCGGCTCTGTCGTTGTCGTTCACAGTCGTATTCAGTGTGGCCACCCGTAATAGTCAAACAAAAATGTTGCAGTTAGTATTGTCAAACAAAAACAGAAATATTAACAACTACAACAATTTGACTTTAAACAATGAAAAGTAGTGCTAGTGTTACCGACTTGGCTGGCCTGGGTTGGATGATTAATTTGACTTTTTTATCGGTTGTTTTAAGAATCATACATCGCTCATGAGATCAATTCTAACGTAGAACACAAGGTAAAAATATATCTGCTATGTTTATAGAAACTGAATTGAAAACCTAAAAATATATCTGCTATGTTGATCCAGACTGCTTCCATTTTGTAATGGTATTATTACCCAAATAATTGGTAATATCTCAGTCGAGGAGAAATAGAATGAATTACGGTATATTAACTTCCACTCATATTCATTTTTTTCCAAATGCATCCATAATTTTATGTTATTTTTTTATGCTAAATAGTAAAGCTTGTTTGATCTGAGATCGACCTTATTCGATTTTGTTTATATTATCTATCGATTTATCCGAATTACACATTTGATCCCTACCAAAAGTGTTGAACGTTTAATATAAAATCATGCCACACGATTCACTAATATGTTGGCACATCGATTTTTGTAGTAATTGCTTTCAATAATAGTTACGATAAAGATTTGTAGTTTGAATGTTTGATAGAGAAAATGATATATATGAATCGAGAAATAGTCCAAAATGCACAAACGTGGAATCTTGTCTTGGCAACACAAGTAACAATATATATTAATTACTTAGGAACTGACCCAAAGAGAGTTGCGTCCATTGTATTATTTGTATACTGTTTTCAAATTATTGAAATTCTGGTACGTACGTGTATATATAATTATGAAAATTATAGTTTCTCGTAGACTATCATCAACTGATATTCAAATGATATTTTTCTAAACTATCTAGCACATTTCTATTTATTCATAAATTACAGGAATTATCAGATTCAATTGTTTGTATTAGAAATTTATAGTTGTGATATATAAAAAAAGAAAGAGTTGAAATGATGATATTTTGATAAGAAACTATAATTTCGATAATAACTTGATCAAGTTATGACTTCCCTATTCCCCTTCATTGTCCACCATGAACTATGAATCGTTTTCAAAACTTCCAAATCTAATTAAAAATTTGACTTTGTTTTAAATCCAAACTCTAATGTGCAACAAAAAATATTGCCTAATTGATGATGATAGCTCCTTCGATTTTAAAAGAAAGATTACAACAGTTTTTTTTTTCCTTTAAACTAATGTGAATGTGAGGAATTGAGAGATCCTTAGAATTAGTTGAAAATTTTACATTTGTTTAAAGAAACTATTATTTGAGATCTGATAGTCGTTCTAATCCTTGTTTGGACGGTAAAATCTTAAATTTTTAGAACCTGGATCGTGATCAAAGTATGTTAAAAAAATGTCTTTTTTTACATATATTATGTCATTCTTCGAAATTATTATCTTAAAATTTAATTGTTTTTAGTACGAACATCCTGTCAGAATCGAATATAATCAAGAATCGCTTTCTTGATTAAGCCGGCAAACAGAAAGAGAGTACAAAATAATTAAAATAAATCACAAAATCTGGTACTCACGGTAATGGTTTCTAATTCTCTCTATATAAACAAACAAAACTTTCAACAATCTGTTTCTACACTTCAAAATTTTCTCTCATTCATCAACCTTAATTTAAAAACACAACGCCGAACAAAATGATGAAGATTTTTGTTCAGATGACTTTGGCTTGTCTTGTGTTGGCATTGTTGATTATGATGGCCTCGGCTCAATACGACTACGACAGCACCAGTGCAAAGACACCAAACTCTGCCGTCATTCCGGCCGCCGATATCTTCACCGGTTTCGCCGTAGCCTTCCTGGCTCTGGTGGCTTGTTTCATCCACTGACTCATTGTTTTGTTTTCTAAAATTACATTTCTTACTGTTTTCATTTTTTCTCTTGTGCCTGAACTTAATGGTTTGTGCTATCATGTACCATCACTCGGATTCAAACCCGTATAATATTATATTGTTCGACCAAAAAAAAGGAATCTAATCGCTCGACTAGTTTACCTAAACCAAATCATACAAAATTATCATAGTAGTCTGGTTCGAGCAATCGAGCCCTTTGTAACCATAAACAAAGAGAGAAATACCAAAACAACATAAGACAAATAATCACGGTGCAAAACAATGAAACCACATGATCTAATATATGTTCTTCTTGAAGAGTTTGAAACCGCAACAAAACGCTTCTCCTGACTTCATTTCTAAAATCCTTAATTGACCCACCTGACCGATTGAAAATAAATCTCGGTCATTCATTCGGGCGTTTGGGGTCGCGTCGCGATTTTCCACTCATGCAGCGGTCAAGACCTGCCAGCTGAATATTCATTCTATCATTCAACTGTGAAAACTCAGTTTCTGTGTATTCTGCTTTTGGTACGGAAACGAAGGTCGTCGTTGTTCAACTGTGAGATCTTAAGAGTCAAAGAGATGTAGCCTAAAGCAGCTATGGCGTAGAATACTTTGTATGGAGCCAAGTCTAGTCCCGAGAAGAAGCAGTAGTAGCCGGCGAGGAGATAGATGTGATGGGGACGGAGTTGGTGTCCCGAGAGAGACGGGAAAGAGCGTAAGATGCTTGACTCGGGTCTTGAGTTCAGTATTCCGTGGAAGATTACACCAACACAGAGAGCCGAGTCAGCAAACCAAGGGAAGCTTTGTCCCGTTCCAATCCGCTACAAGAAAGATGCCACTAGAATATGATCAATCTCATTTATCAGGTATTGCCATATGTTTGAAGGCCACAAAACCATGAAATAAACCATTTTTACTTGTTGAATAAGAGTCATCAGTAAGGAATCTAAGAAAGCTCTATTGTGAACATGAAAAGTGTACCTGAAACCAAGCGCCAAGAGACGGTACGAACATCAGAGATGCAAGGAGATGCAATATAAGTAAACCGTGCCTATGGTTGAAGATGTCTGCTTGTGTCTCAACAAATGACTTTTCAGACAAGTCTCCTGATAAGGGTTCTTGTTTGCTTGAGGGATGTCGAGTTTTACGCTCGGCTTCATTTTTCTGATCGACTGATTCCTTTCGCCACGATGCCATCATGATACTTCCATGAAAAACAAAAATGAAAACAACTATTAGCTATGATTGCTTACTGATTTTCTGATTCATAATTTTCTTCATAGTAATTTGAGTTTCAACTTTTGCCTTTCAAGATCAGGTATTGGTTCTTTAAGGGTAAAATCAATATTTTTCGCGTACATTTGTGGCATCATCCTGTCACACATGACAAGATCTGAAAAGACGCAAGCCTACTTCTTACCAGCACATGGAGTTATGGCAACAAAGGGCATGAGCCGCGAGGAGTACGAAAAGACCCAAAGCCGGATGAACAAAGGACACCAAGGTAACCGCGACTAGTGTCATTACAATTGTTGTGTTGAGCTTCAGAATTCGGATTGCCTGCTTCAAGAACAGAATCTCACAAACTAATTCTGACGATAAAACTTAGCCAAGAGAAGATGCTAAACTAAGAGCATATGGTTTTCATGTTAAGTAAGGGATCGGGAAGAGATGAAGCTATTGGCATGCGGTTAATGTTAGATGGTTTTAGGTAAAGCAAAGACGTGAAAAGCAAACCTTTAAACAGACGAAACTGGAAGCAAGCATGGAGAACCAATGTAGGAAAGCATGAGAATAATTTCTTTCCAAAGCTTGGCACCTGCTACACATTGGCACTGATTCAGTTATTTCTGGACAGAGTTGGGTAATTTTACATTGAACCAAAGAAAGGTGAGGAAAGTCAGCCACTTACCTTGATCTCACAGTGGTGTGGACGAGGGCCGACACTTGGAAGGCAAATTTGGAGACAATAATTAGCACAATGAGGAAGGCATTTGCCAACAAATAACAGATCAACGAGACCACTGTGAAGCTCGCGAGGGGAGGGATTGGCTGAGCCATAAGGAAAGAGAAGAACAAGGAACATAGAAGAGGGAAAGCAGCTAGAAGCAGAAATGGAGATGGCATTTCTAAGTTGTACTCTATAGCGGAGAGCAATGGTGGCACAGATAATTTGTGGTCCCATTGATTAGCTTGCCGCATAAGAGCAAACAATATAACAGCAAATGCGAAGCCAACTATCTGCAATATTAGATGTCACGTGAATAAAGGTTCAGTCACTCATAAATTAGTGAGCTACCTCGTATCCAGAAAACAAAAGGTTGTATAGTTTAGACAGGAAATCTTGAGGCAATAGTTATATGAAGCACGCTACTATAACATGCATAATCAGTACACAGAGATTAGAGATAAAGCTACCTGCGGACCATATAGAAGTACAAATCTGGTGGACATGCCAGAGGAAGAGACATGAACGCTTGCGGTGTATGAGCAATGAGGGTCAACCTGCAGAAGGGCCAGGAAAGAGAATAAACACTTGATTTTTCTATTTCAATGAGAATAACAGAGACTAGCTTTGTGTAAGAGGCTTCTGACCAGTAGCATAATAGTAGTTTTCTCAGAACTCTGAGAACTCCAAAGTGCTGGTGAAGAATCAATAACTATCGTCTCACTGTAGAGGTTTGGAAAAACGTGAAGCCCAGAAGAAGAATCCCAGGCAAGAGCAACAGGTGGGAAACAACGCAATTTGCAAAGCTCTGAAATTTAAACAATGTTGGGTAAATAAGCTGAAGACGAATGCATTAAATCAACAGAACTGTAAATCTAGGCAGATGCTAACCAGAAGATTAACAGCCAAAACTATAAGTACAAAACTATCAAAAGAAAGATCTGTAGGATTCAGAAGAGGGTTTTGAATTCTTACTATCCTTGTTCAAGTCTCCTGTCTCGCCATCTGGTAGACCAAAAGTTTTAATTCCACATCCAGCAGTTTTCAGGGAAAGTGTTATGGGCAGTAGACCTAAGCTGATAGCAAACGATAGATTGTAAGCTAGAGGATGGTCCTCCTTCAAAAATATCTCCTGCAGAAAAGTAATCCACAACTGAAATTAGTTAACCAACGGTTTCACTATCGTAATTTCAAAACACTGGAGATGCAATGGAAGAGTGTGGCCACTTTTAAGAATAATAACCTTTGCCCAGTATGTGGATAAGAGCATTGATTGAGATGAGACCTCCATGGTCCCTTCTTCAGGATTAAAGAACTGTCCTACTGCCATAGAAACCGCCACAGGAGGTTTACCGGAAACTGCCTGCGCAAGAGAAGGTATCATTCAGTCACGGTTCTAGTCATCTGAAAACTGCTGAAATGTGAAAGAAAGCAAAGGTATCGAGCTGAGAAAATACTTCACGAGGCGCCACTGAGATAGTCAAGAATCTGAATCCATCCATGTCTTCAGGCCCTAGCCTTAAAACTGCAGATGGGGGAGCTTGCTCGGTCTGACTCCCTGGTTCCGACTAACAAACATATACATCTAGTTAATGAAAATGCTTATCTGATCATCTTATGAAAATGTGAAAACAATGCGCACAGAAAGTAAACGTCGAGTGTGTTTTACAGGAAACAAATGCCAGCATTGTTATAACTGATCCCTAAAATTTATTTGGCATAAGAGAATCCAGTATATATCACCTGTTTTGGTGCGGGGCCTGCCGGAATGAGAACCATCTTTGACGTAACTTCCAGAACCCTTTCACAAACAGGTAAATCTGAATTTGATTTCCCCTTCTCAGGCCATAGATGGATTCTTACTCCAGAACAAGGCGCCAGATTTGTAACAAAGATAAAGTGTTTCTTTCCATTAGACCCCTATAACACAGAAAATGTGTAATGGGAGATTAATACTGACATCTTAAGTGATATAAAAGTCTGAAATAGCATCCCTAAGTGAATCCTATCAGCACAGACCAATAATTCTATGTCCATCCAGCGCCTTCTCCCGTCCATTGCCAAAATTGTAACAGTACTTGTTTGTATGTACAGATCCCTATCGAGAGCATCATCCCTCCAATTCAAGGCACAAGTAGAAATTTGTGATTCAAAGCCTGGAAAGATACAAAGCACAGTGTTATGCGAATGCAAGAGAATAACATGCCCTACAATAAATATCAACACCTAATGAGATTGTTCTCTTAATTACTAATTGCCGCCAAAATCGTTTCATGAATAAGATACCTCTAGCTTTGTATGTTTGTATTAGTTGACAATGTTAGCTGATAGAGGCTAATAACCCCCAGGATCAGACAAGTTTATAACTTCAATACAAAAGAAATCTATATTCTTTCTTTGAGGACTTCTATTCTGAGAAAACAAGATATGCATAGAGATGGTATTAATACCCTTTGTGACCAACATGGGCACCTCATGAGAGACTTTCATGGGCGTCATTCCATTGAAACTTTGTGCTAATGCACTCTGAAGCATTCTGGTCAAAACCCGAATTCTCTTTTGAGTATCAGAAAATGGCTGACTAGTTTTCGAGTCCACCAAACTAAGAAGCGTATGTGAAACCTGCATGACACGTGAATCTTCAAATTCATCGAACAGGGCATTTTCAAGTACAAACTAAGATTTGTTTACCTACTTGAACAACCAATTGGTTACACCACAGTATTGCTTGATGTTCCATTGACAGCCACACGTTTTTCATACTCGTACTACTTATCATAAAGCCGTGACTTGAAGGGACAATGCCATCAAGTGACTCTAACTTTGTTCGCACCTAAGGCCAAAGGAAAAATCTTCAGCGTTGAGAAAACAATCAAATCTCATCCTACTAGAACTCTAATACAATCAAAGAAAACGCCACCGCATAAGGAATGGAGCAAGCAACAGAAAAAACCAAATTACTTGTGGATATTGTCAGACCTGATAATCATTGTAGCCACCGGCAATGGATACAACAACAACTCCGGATAGTAATGGGTCAGACACATAACTTCCCCCAGGCAATGTTTGAACTTCATACCCTTTTTTCCATTCTCGGTTCACATGAGCAAAGTAATGTCCTAAGGATGGCTGCAATGCCAGAGGAGGTGATCTGGATGAAATTAGATACATAAAAACCTAAATCATGTTGTTTAGTGAGTAAAACTTGAGGAAGCATGCAGAGAACTTACTGGTGTGGACTTGAGAGTGTTAGAATAGTCTGCACAGCTAACTTCCGCAAACGAGGATGGACTGCAGCAGCTCTGGCAACAAAACCACCCATAGAATGACCAACCAATATCACATTACGTGGTAAGTTACTGGAGGCGGCCGCACCTTCTCTTTCTCTCGCATCATGAGATTCCTTATACTGATCAAGAATCTGAAGAAAATAAGCAGATAAGAATAAGATATAAAAGAGAAAGCAGAGCATTTCAAAACAAGACGTAAAAGCAGTTTGTTGAGGTTTCTTAGAGAACTTTGCTACATGAAACTTCTGAAAAGGAGTCCCCAGATGCGAGAGCATGTTAATGCACAACAATTAACAGCTTAAATAACATGGTTACTATACTCTTAATTAAGAATGTCATGGAGAGAATGAAGTTAATTTGTCAAAATCCCCACCCTATGAATTGCATATACGACATATTCAGTGTGCTCCTCAAGTATGCGACCATCCATTGCAGAATGTTCACCTTCAAGATCCACGGCAAACCAATCCAGTCTGTTACTGTACCTACTAGGGAAATCATAGTCTGTTTCTGAATCTGCAGCTCCAGGGAATACAGAAGCTTCTTGGTAAAACGTGCGCTCAAATGGGCCCCCTTGATATGCTCTATCAGATTCTGCTGCCACAGACCTGACCTGTATGAAGTTCATAGAAATAAGTTCAAGATATATTACATTATTCTGGAGTTAAAAAAAAAAAAAGACTCCACAACCACATGAAAAAACTGCTCGTTAGAAAATTGCTAACTTCGCTTAATTTTTTTTGTAATAGTCAATGTTTTTATAATGGCACCATTTTAAGTCATACTGGATTACTATAAATGGTTTTTATTTCTAGTTTTCAGAAACTCAATCAAGAAAGGGAGGATCCTTACCTGCTTGTAGCTACCGGCATTGCCAGGAATGAAAAGAACTGGAACTCCGCTCAGTTTCTGAAGGTGCTCCTTAAAGTCAATCTTCCTCCATCCTTCATGGTAAAGATAGAGTCCATATCTTCCAGAAGGTGCATTGTCCGCCACAGAGATAGGAATGTAAGTGGGATACATATAAGTCATAGTACAACCATTCTTTACAGGTTTTAACAAACCAAACAAAGCCGCAAGCCCAATCCATGCCGCTAAAATCAAAATCCCAACTATCCTCAACCTTGGTCGAACGCCTTGACTGCTCAAACCAAACTTTACACCCCACATTTCAACCTTAAAAGCATGCCAAAACCCTACCTTTCCAAAAAACCACACAGCCATATTTACATTAACATTCAAAATCACTCATAAGAAAAACAGAGAACCAAATGAAATATAGCTCCAAAAACGAGTATGCCTATCTTTTTTTAGTATCAATTTGATTCACACAAATGAAGAACCATAAACAGTAAAGGTGAGTCCAATTATAGTTAACAACCAAAAACATTACAAGCTTAGATCTAAAATCAGTACAGTTTTCAATGTGAAGTAAACATGAACCAAATTACACAGAATAGAAACTGAAACAATACAAATCAGGAAACAAAAATTAAAAAAAAAAATATATCAAGTCAAAATCAGCGCATGAAAATTAGGAATCAAAAGAAGCTTAAAATAGTAAGAGTAATATAGCACAAGTGAAGAAGAGTAATAAATAACAAAAAGGGGCGCAAAAAGGAAACATTTTTACAGTTGGATCTCGCCTTTAATGCGAAGCTAAGAGCTCGATTTGGTAATATCGATGAGTTAATTTATAAAGCTCAGAATCCGTGAGGGTGTGATTCAGAGCCATTGATGAGTGAGATAGAAACTAACCGGTCAAGGAGATGTCCCGAAGATATCACGAGGTGGCCGGAAAAATTGAACCGCCGGTTAAGATGGGATCGAAGGACGGTGCAACGGAGGTCAGGGTACTTCGCTCAAATCGAGAAGGGCGAATAAAACGGAGATTTTTGCGCAAACCGGGTCCGGGTTCGGATGCTTGATTACGAGCTGGGTTAGATTTAGCTAATGGGCTGTATTTAGATTAGGCCCAACTTTACCAGATGGTGAAACATCATGTTAATTTGGTCTGGTTTTGATTTCGGTTTTGTATCTATGAATTACAATCTCTATAATATTATCTATAATATTAAAAAAGTACATTTAAAGATATCCAAAATTATTCAAATATTATTTAAATTGTTATTGCTGTATAACTAAATTGATTAAATTGAAAAAGATAATTTCAGACAAATGGGGATGGTAATTTCAGTAATTTTAAGATCAATTTCAGATATTTTTTTAAACTGGATCTATTTGAAAGGACGCGGATCTGTGCGACCCGGTTCAGGACCCGTGATTTTCATTAATGACATTTTAATAATTTCAAAAAAATTATTATCAATCTGAGAGTTTAATATGCATGATCCGATTGTTTTGGAATAAAACTCGGCATTCATCTAATTATGACATGCATATTGATTTAGCTAAATAATATATATGGTAATCGAATATATAATAATAAATCCAAATTTTAATTGTCATAATTATTTAATTGCCTATTTGCAATCAACCGAGAGGAAATCATAATATTCCCAAACAATAATGACAAGAAATATTAATGGTGTATATAAAATGTTTTATTTTTAGTGTTTCAATCTATCTCTACAAATAATGATATTAGACTTAAAGATTTTTATATGTTACATCTATACACAATCTAACCGAAATTATCCTAACTAATCGTAATATCTATGTATATATGTTTCCAACCTAAAATTATTCTATACAAAATATCTAATTAATCGTAAACATTAAATTTTATAATATTCAATTTTTTGTTAAAATTTAAACATTATTTATCAAGAATATTCTATTTAAATCCAAATTTATTATTTATCATGAATATTGAATAAATAGAAAATGAAGAGATTCGAAATATTTACAAAATTAGAAATTAAAAATTAGTTACTGATATTTATGGAATTGCAATCATTACATTTTTAATACTTGGCAAAATTTATGCGATAATATATGAAAGTTTTAACAAAATTGAGTGATTAACTGATATTCACTAATTAAACTTTCTATGTATATAACAAAATATATTTTTGAAAGATTTTCCTCTTCATTTGCGACTACCCTAAATGTAAACTTATTATTACTCAAACTCAAAACATCACTTTATTTGCCGTTTAAACATTTACAGTGATTGTCATCTTTTTTTTACATGTTTGAGATTTAATCAATTTTTCTTTTGTGTGATTTTGCACGTGATAAATTGCCATATTCTGAAATCTTATTCGACACTCCTCTAGACGAGATTTCCAAAAACAAACGTTGATAAATCTTTTAATATTATACAAATTATCTAATATAATTTATATATTTACATGATTGATTTTGTTTAGTTTATAAAAAAAATTCTTATTTTTCTAGGCTACCAAAGAATGATCTCAAGAACAGCCTTTCGCCATAATCTTCTTTATTCCTTTCGTTTGAATCATGCTAATTTTTATATTCGAACTTAAAAGTTGGTTGTTTTGTTATTTTTGTTAAGACTATGTTATGTTTAATTTTTTTTAAAAATAAAGAATCATCTCATCGATTTCTCTTCAGTACTTACTATTTTTCTTTGCTTAGCTCATATTATTTTTTGAATGATATGATGCAGAAGAGGCGGAGTTAGTTGTGGGAGGGGATGTGATCATGAAGCACATCTAACCTTTTAGGTAGCTCTATATTTTATGTTCTGATCATCAATTATTTTATGTTTTATAAATTTTGTGATGTTATATTTGGTTTTTCCATTGGTAGAGCACGGATTATAGAATAATCGTGGATTCAAGTACATCATTTCTTTGGTTAATACCAGATGGAATATGTGTACTACTAAATCATGTGATTTTAATTCTAACGAGTCTTAGTTTTTTTTGGTTTTTGTTTTTGACAGATTTATATTCAAAATTTATTTGTTGTTTGGTAAATTATTTAAAAAAACAAACAAAGGAAAAAACAAGGAAAACGCAGCGTTTTGCTTTGTAGGCGATTTTGAAGAGAATTAGGTCTCGCGTGTTTTTGTCGCTAGCCGCCGCATGCTTACGTCTCCTATGGAGGACGGGGCACCGCCGGAGGTCCATGCCAGCCAGGAGGCACAGTCTCCTTGTCTAGTCAAGGCGGCTTCTAAGACGTGGGCAAATATTGTTCAGACAAAGAAAGTGCTTACTAACTATGATCTGGAAGTGAAGATTGAGGATGGAATTGGGTCAGTTTAGGTTCCAGAAGAAGTGTTTACGGGTTCTTCTCCCATGTGGGAGGACTTTCTAATCGGAAAATTTATGGCCACCGCTCCTCATGTCGGAAAAGTCCACGCAATAATCAACAAGATTTGGGCACTCATGGATAAATCTCAAATGCTCGATATTTATGTCATTAATTCAACAACAATGAAGTTCAAAATCAGCAACTCAGCCACCCGAAAGAGGGTAATAAACAGAGGAATGTGGAACCTTGCTGAATGGTGTCGGCATGGTCTCCCGATGAAGAAGATACGACATTAGATGTTAAATCAATACCACTTTGGGTCCATCTAAAGAATGTACCCATGAATATGTTCTCTTGGAAAGGGCTTAGTTTCGTGACGAGTGCTGTTGGGAAGCCAATAAGAATGCATTCGGATATGGCTCAATGCCTAGATTTTAAAGTTGCAAAGGTGTTTGTGAAAGCTGATCTGTTGAAAGAGTTGCCTAAGGTGATAAAGTTTCGCACCCAGAAGGGCAAAAAAGCTGTGGTGGAGTTTAGTTACCTGCAGCTGCCTAATAGATGCACTACTTGTGGTAAATGGGGACACCTCGCATCGGTGTGTTTAATTCCGGCAGTTCAGGAGGAAGTGCAGCCGCAACTGCAGGCATCAGAGACAGTTGCACAAATAGAAACTATAACAATCAGCGCCATAGAGACAGTGGAACCCAATACACAAACAGAGCTGACTCAAACAACCTTAAGCACTGATAAGGATAAAGAGGAGGGGAAATAAAGTATTCCGACTCGTGCAGGTCGAAGTCCAGAGAAGAAGGTATTAGAGTTTGGTCAAGTATCAATTTTATCCCATTCCAGGTTTGCAATTCCCAGTGAGGAAGATAGGGAGGTGAATCAAGATGTGCCAGAATCTGCAGAGGAAGATAGAGGTGAACAAGCAACAGAGGAAGGGCAAAGTCTTCGTCTGGAACAAGAACATGCCAATATGGAAGAAAGGAAGCATGTACACCAAGATCAGGCAATGAATAAGGCTGCAAAACAGAAGGGAAAAGAGACACCAATGATTAATGTCAGGGTTCTTCCAGAATATTAGAGGATTTAACCAGTCAAATAAACAAAAGGTAGTCCAAGATTGGATAGAGAAAAGCAAGTTTCAGTTTGGAGCAGTTATTGAGACTAGAGTCAAGGAGAATAAATCTCAGAAAACTGCTTTGTCAGTTTTCAAGGATTGGTCGTTCTTATCAAACTATGAGCATAACCGACTTGGAAGGATTTGGGTAGTTTGGAGTCCTAAAGTTCAAGTTACTCTCTTTTTCAAAAGTGGACAAACATCACTTGCTCGGTTTTGCTTGATGGCTCAATGGAGGAATTCTTTTGCTCCTTATATATGCTTCAAATACTGCGGAAGAGAGGAAGGAGCTTTGGGAGGATTTAAAAAGTCACCAGGACTCGCCATTGATAAGAGGAAAGCCTTGGATTATTTTTGGAGAATTTAATGAAACTATAGCAGCTGATGAACACTCTGGAGATTCTCACATTACAACATCGGGTATGAGGGATTTTTAGAATGTGATACGATACAACTCTCTAATGGATATGACATCTCATGGACCATAATTCACTTGGTGCAACAAAAGAGATGAAGGGGTGATATGTAAAAAGTTGGACCGAGTGCTTATGAATGATGCTTGGAATAAGGTATATCCCCAATCTTACTCAGTTTTTGAAGCAGGGGGATGCTCTGACCATCTGCGTTGTAGAATTCAGATTGAGACTCCTCATCTACGACCTAGAAGACCTTTCAAATTCACCAATGCAGTGACAAGCTCCACCCAATTCTTACCTACTATCACGGATCATTGGAGCACAACAGAGGGCATCTTCAATTCTACATCAACAATGTATCGTCTCTCAAAGAAATTAAAAGAGTTGAAACCTCAGTTGAGGAAGCTAAGTAAGGATTATCTTGGAGATCTAACAAAGAGGACAAAAGAAGCATATGAAAGACTATGTGATTTCCAGATGAAAACAATGATGCAACCAACTCAACGTGAAATGGTGGCAGAGACTCAAGCCTTCACTAAATGGCAACATCTTGCTGAACTAGAAGAACAATTTCTACATCAGAAATCAAAGCTTCACTGGCTCAAAATAGGGGACAGAAATAACAGATTTTTTCATCAAGCGGCAAGGATTCGAGAAGCAAAAAACTCGATAAGAGAAGTGCTAAGGAGTGATGGTACGCTTGCCACCACACAAACAGAGATAAAGATTGAAGCAGAGGCATTTTTCAAGAACTTCTTAGCTCACAAACGGGAGAACTACAAGGGTCCAACCGTAGGCTACATAAGAGAGCTGCTAAATTTTGAATGTTCTGATTTGGATGTGGGAAATCTCAGCAAGTCTGTGACGGAAACAGAGATTAAAAAGGTGGTATTTGCTATGCCGAATAACAAGTCCCCTGGTCCGGATGGGTACACAATGGAATTCTTCAAAGAAGCTTGGTCTATAGTGGGAAAAGATGTTATGATGGCAGTACAATCTTTCTTCGGCAAAGGGTTCCTCCCTAAAGGAATAAATGCAACGATTTTGGCCCTCATTCCCAATATCGTGATGCAACGTCTTGTACAAGGTGATATCAAAACTCTTGGCTAATAGACTCAAATCTGTCCTCCCAAAATTCATCTCCCCAATCAATCTGCATTTGTTAAAGGTCGTTTGTTGATGGAAAATGTACTTCTTGCATCTGAATTGGTGAAGAACTACCATCGGCAGTCTATATCCCCACGTTGCTCTGTCAAAATCGATATCTCGAAGGCCTTCGACTCGGTTCAATGGCCCTTTCTGTTAACTACTCTATCTGCTTTGAAATTCCCCGATAGATTCATACATTGGATCGAATTATGCATTACTACAGCTGCCTTCTCAGTTCAGGTGAATGGGGAACTAGCGGGTTTTTTCAAGAGTGAACGGGGCTCCAGCAAGGATGCGCTCTATCACCTTACGTCTTCATTATATGCATGAATGTACTGTCAAATGCTGAACAGAGCTGCACATGATAGGAAAATTAGATATTATCCAAATTGCAAGAATGTCCAACTCGCCCACCTTTGTTTTGCCGATGATCTCTTTTGTCTTTTCCGATGGAACAAAGCGGTCTATTGAGAGCATTCTTGCTGTGTTTAACGAGTTTGAAAATATTTTAGGCCTCAAAATCAGCCTCGAGAAGTCAACGATCTATATGGCGGGAATTACAGAGGAAACGAAAGACGCCATTGTGGACCAGTTCCCATTCGATTCCGGTACTCTTCCGGTACGATATTTGGGCCTCCCTTTACTAACTAAGCGGATGACAATTCAAG
The DNA here is from genome assembly GCA_964056655.1 of Arabis hirsuta. Classification (NCBI taxonomy): domain Eukaryota; kingdom Viridiplantae; phylum Streptophyta; class Magnoliopsida; order Brassicales; family Brassicaceae; genus Arabis; species Arabis hirsuta. The sequence goes on from OZ053310.1 coordinate 24,319,447, forward strand.
CCTACAATCCATTGCTCGAAAAAATTCGTGAAAGGATCAGCTACTAGATCAAAATTAATATGTTTTTTTATGTATAAAATTTTCAAAATGAACGGAATATATTTTTCACTCTTAGTTTCCTAATTAAATGACTCCACTTTGCATCTTCCACTTATATCCTTTTGTCTTCGACACAACACAAAATTTTCTAACTTTTTTCTTGTTCTTGTAGCCCAATAGCTTTGGAGCATAAAGAGGGAGACATTCCCATCTTAATTCGGATTGAAAATAATAGTTTAAATTGTACAATTATGGGACAATTATTAAAATGAATCAAATTACATGAAAGATCCAATATTATATCCACTTACAAATTTTTTGCCGTTAGGCGCAGATATTCTCATACAATCACTGCGTTCATTTTTCAAGTCTAAAACCAAATGTTTCAAAATGTACAATGAAATATAATGTTTGAAACTATATATACCAAGTTTAACTAGTAACCCCTTACCGTTGCAATGAGAAATATACTATTTTATGGTTGGGAGTTATAAAATCAGTACGCCATTATCTTTTACCGTTATTTGGTACATTTTATACTGATATT